>JAJNNQ010000005.1:21020000-21467500 GCA_027886175.1 Phylloscopus collybita | reverse complement strand
TTCCCTCTCTCCCTTTCCCTCTCTCCCTTTCCCTCTCCCTTTCCCTTTCCCTCTCTCCCTTTCCCTCTCCCTTTCCCTCTCCCTTTCCCTTTCCCTCTCTCCCTTTCCCTCTCTCCCTTTCCCTCTCCCTTTCCCTCTCTCCCTTTCCCTCTCTCCCTTTCCCTCTCCCTTTCCCTTTCCCTCTCTCCCTTTCCCTCTCCCTTTCCCTCTCTCCCTTTCCCTCTCTCCCTTTCCCTCTCCCTTTCCCCCTTTCCCTCTCTCCCTTTCCCTCTCCCTTTCCCTTTCCCTCTCTCCCTTTCCCTCTCCCTTTCCCTCTCCCTTTCCCCCTCTCCCTCTCCCTCTCCCTCTCCCTCTCCCTCTCCCTCTCCCTCTCCCTCTCCCTTTCCCTCTCCCTTTCCCCCTCTCCCTCTCCCTTTCCCTCTCCCTTTCCCTTTCCCTCTCTCCCTTTCCCTCTCTCCCTTTCCCTCTCCCCGCTGCCCGCGGTTGCAGTTCCTGCCGTGTCCGCCAGGTGTCGCTCTGACAAAGAGGTTGCGGCGGGCGCTGCCCGCGGGGCTCGGGGCTCCCCCGCACCCGAACCGAACCCGAACCGAACCCGAACCGAACCTGAACCCCGAACCCAACCCGAACCTGAACCTCGCACTCAAAACCCGAACCGAACCCTGAACTCCGAACCGAACCCTGAACCCCGAACTGAACCCGAACCTGAACCTCGCACCCAAAACCCGAACCGAACCCCGAACCCCGAGCCCCCCGAAATCCTGCGCCCCACACCCTGCACCCCACACCCTGCAGCCCCCGAACCCCGCACTCCCTGAGCCCCGCACTCCCAGCACCCCGCACCCATCGCACCGCCCGCAGTCCTGCGCTCCCACAGCCCGCACCCCCCGCAGCCCCCGCACCCCGCACTTGGCTCCTGCTCCGTCCCGGGCCGGGGCCGGGCCGCCCGCGGGCTCCGGGCACCGTGGGAAGCACGGCCCGGCCGCACCGAGAGGCTGCGGGGCGCCCCCGTGATGGGCAATCCGCCGCCCCGGGGCACGCGGAGCGATGGAGACGGGACTGGGACAGCCCTTCCCTGCCCCGGGAGCTCGGCAGGGACGGGCCTGGCCCGGGACCCGGCCCGGGATCTGGCCCAGCCCCCAGGACCGGCTCGGACCCCCCTGGGGGTGGTTCGGGGGAGCGGGGGGTCCGTGGCCCGCGAGAGGGGCTCGGGGCCGGCTCCTCGGAAGGGACCCTGAGGGATCCTGTCATCGTGCTTTTGTTTTCAGAAAAACATTATCAGCAGAACAATTCCCGCACCACACCCCTGTTATCATTTAGGTAACCTCCCTGTTTGAAATATTTTAAGTGGATAATAAAATAGTCACCATATCCGTGTAAATTCCCGCAACGAGGAGCCGGGATCCTCCTCCCGGCCGGGCCGGCCCCCCCCGCCCGCGGCTCCGCCGAGCTCCCGGGGGCTGCCGCCCCCTGCACGGGCTCGGACCGCGGACAGCGACCGGAGCCCTGCCCTGCCGCCGGCAGGCTGGGCCGGAGAAGCGGCGGGGAGGTCACTGCGGGCTCCCTCCCGGCCCCCCCGCACCTGCCGCTGCCGCCTCGCCCCCCGGTGCGGGCGGGGCTGCGCTCCGGGGATGCTGCGGCCGCCCGGGGCTCACCTCTGCGCGGGGAACCGGGAGGTTGCGGGACAGCCCGCGACTCGCGGGAGGCAGAACCGGGGGGAGGAGCGTCGGGACAAACGCATAAAACCGGCCCCAGGTGCTCGGCGGCCCCGGCGAGCGGGCGGGCGAGCGCGGAGCGAGAGCTGCGGCCCCGCTGCCGGCGCGGAGCAGCGCGGGGTGCGGGCCCCCGATGCCGCCCGGCGGGCCGGGGCCAGCCCCGGGGGCGTCCCCCGGTGACACCCCCCGGAGCCCCCGCCGCCTTCCCCCGGGCCGTGCCCGCAGGAGGAGGATCGCGCTGAGCCTGCCCGCGGGCAGGTGATCCCTCTGCCCTTCCCGGTTCCCCTCCTGCCCACCTCCCCGCCTCGCTTCTCCCCCCCACCCACCCACCCACCCCCGGCTGGACAACTCCCTCCCTTGGAGAACACGCCCAAGTAGCTGAAAAAGAGAGAAAGAGAGAGGGGAGAAAAAAAAAAAAGGAAAGAAAGAAAGAAAAAAAAGAAAAAAAAAAAGACAGGGTGGGGGGGTTTGCGAAGAAGAGAGAGAGCCGCTTCACACTGACGGCGGGGACGCGGCCGGCGCTCCCCGCAGCCCCGGCCAGCCCCGCGGCCGTGGGAGCGGAGCGCAGCCCCGGCGGGGCCATGCTGAGCGGCGGCGGGGGCTCGGCGCGGAGCCGCGGGCGCTGCGGGGCTCGGCGGGGGCTGCCCCGCTCGGCCGGGCGGCCCTGAGCGCCAGCGACGGAGCGGCCCCGGCCCCGAGCGCGCCGGGCATCGTTTCGAGTGTTGGTCTGAGGCACGGCAAGCAAGGAATATGAACAGGAAAACAAGGCGCTGGATCTTCCACATCTTCCTGAGCCTGGGGATTGTGTATATCAAGATCGGGTAAGTAACTTTTTTTTTTTTTTTTTTTTTTTCCCTTTCTTTTATAACAATCGCGCTCTCTCTCGCGCTCAGCCCAACCTGCCCAGACCTGTTACTATTTAACTCGGGAAGTCTCAAAAAAAAAAAAAAAAAAAAAAAAAAAAAAAAAAAAAAAAAAAAAAGGAATGAAAGAAAAAGAAAGTGATGATGGTGGAGATCACGATTATTTCTCAGAAAAGCGCCCGCACCTCGGAGGCGGCGGCCCCGGCGCTGTGCGGGGCTGCGAGGGGCTGGCTGGGCGGCGATCCCTGCCGGGAAGGGACACCCGGGCGGTCCCAGGGCCCGCTGCGGGCTGTCCCGGCCGCTCCCCGCCCGGTACCTGCCCGCGCCTCCCGCACGGACATCCCTCATCCCTCGGCCGGGAGACAGGGCGGCCCGGGCCGGGAGGGGCGCAGGGAGGGCGGCGGCGCTCCGGACCCGCAGCATCCCCGGCCAGGTGCGCTGGGTGCGGGAGGAGGCGGCGCGGCCCCGGGGCAGGGAGCGTGAGTTGTCCCCCTTCCTTCCTTCCCTCCCTCCCTCTCTCCTCGAACTGCTCGACAGGTTTGGGAAACGCTCCCAGCGCGCTGCCGTGCGCGGCCCGGGCAGGCAGAGCGCTTCAGCGCTCCCAGGGGGAACTTCGGTCCCGTTTGGGCAGCAGCGCTGCTCATCCCTGCCTGGGCTCGGGGCACAGCGAGAGGGCAGCGGCGGGGGAAAGGGGCAGCGGCGGGGGAAAGGGGCACCTTTCCCGGGGCACCTTCCCCGGGGCACCTTCCCGGGGCACCTTCCCCGGGGCACCTTCCCCGGGCACCTTTCCCGGGGCACCTTCCCGGAGCACCTTTCCCGGGGCACCTTTCCCGGGGCACCTTCCCCGGGGCACCTTCCCCGGGCACCTTCCCGGGGCACCTTCCCCGGGCACCTTCCCGGGGCATCTTCCCCGGGCACCTTCCCCGGGCACCTTCCCGGGCACCTTTCCCGGGGCACCTTTCCCGGGCATCTTCCCGGGGCACCTTTCCCGGGGCATCTTCCCGGGGCACCTGCCGGGGCCGCGGCGCGGGCAGGCAGCGATGCGCTGCTCCCTGCCCTGCGGGACCAGCCTCCCCTCAGGCATCGCCGGTGTCTTGTCCTTGCAGGGGTTTCTCCTCTGTGGTGGCCCTGGGAGCCAGCATCATCTGTAACAAGATCCCGGGGCTCGCCCCCCGGCAGCGGGCCATCTGCCAGAGCAGACCCGACGCGATCATTGTCATCGGGGAAGGGTCCCAGATGGGCATCAACGAGTGCCAGTTCCAGTTCCGCAACGGGCGCTGGAACTGCTCGGCGCTGGGCGAGCGCACGGTCTTCGGCAAGGAGCTCAAAGTGGGTAGGTGCTGCGGTCTGCGCCCCAGGGCGCGGGGGGCACCCGGGGGTGGCACGGGCACGGCAGCTCCCCGGGCAGGCCGGGCTCTGCAGGTGTGTGTGTGCAGCTGTGTGCAGGTGTGGGCACCTGGGCGCTGCTGCCGGCACCGCCAGCGCGCTCCCTCCCGCCGGGGCACCGGCATTCCAGCGGAGATCCTCCCCAAAACGCTTCCCGAGTGCGCGCAGAGCGCCGCAGCCTCCTCGGGGACGGAGGAGAAGGGGGTTGGTTCTTGTTGAGAGCAGCGGTGAGAGGCAGAACGCTGGGCAGGGCTGGACTGGCACCTCTGCGGTGTCGCCTGGTGAGACCCAGGCACGGCAATCAGCCTGGCCGGGAGGGAGGGATTGCCAGCGCACAAAATCCCGCTCCTGCGGCAGCCGGGCCTCCCCGCCGCGGGGAAGGGTGGGTGTGTTCTGCTTTGGGATGTCAGGGCACTCACAAACGCCGTTCCAATCAGCTGGCAGAAGATCCCGCTCCCCTTCCCCGTGTTCTCAGTCATTGTGGCAGTACAGAACAGATCCAAATTCTGAACTGGAGCAGCATTGATAATACCAAATATATTTGGTATTATCATACCAAAGAAGAAATGGGGCTGAGGTTAAAACTCTCGTGTCCCCCCTTCTCCAAAAACAGGAGCAAAATTCACTCAGTGTTTCTTGATTCCACAGCACTTAAAATGCAAAGACCAAGGAATGTGTTTCCCAGCGTTTCTTAGAGCCACCACTGCCAGCAGCACACATTCACAGCCCCACATCCCACATGCAGAAGGTTCTGGGGTTCACAGTCTCTTCCCCGTGTAAAAGGAAGTTGCAGAAACCCAGGAAGCCCATCAGGCAATGCTTGGCACGGCAGAGGGCGAGGATGTTTCATGGGGACAGCAGGGGCCAGGAGAGCCCTGGGGGAGCCCTGGGGGAGCCCTGGGCATGGGCTGGCCCCAGGCAGTGCTCAGTGCCAGGGCAGGAGCTGCCCCAGCCCCTCATTCCTGGCATTCCCCTGGGAGCTGCAGCCTTGCCACTCTGCCCTGGGAGCCCTGAGCAGGCTGGGCCAGAGTTCATCCCACCGGTGCACACTGAGAGCTGCTCCCCAGAGCTGAGATTCAGGGGAAGGACAGGGAGAGAACAGCACCGCTGCCTTTGGAAGCCCAGCCTTTCACCACCTTTGATAATCAGAGTGGCTCAAGTAGAGAAGGCAAAAAGCCCCCTGCACAACACTGGGAAACGTCTGAAAATGGAGTGTTTATTCAGATTATTGAATTTCTCGTTGTTTCTGTGCCTTGAGCTGAGCTCCTCCTGCCAGCGATGCAGGCAAGTGTTTGCCACTTCTGTCAGTGAGGAGTCTGTTTGGATGGCTGACAGGTTTGGGCTCATTTAGTCTGAGAGTAGCATTTCCTTACATAGAAAATGTGAGAAGGATTTTTTTCTTCTCCCAGAATTTAGAAAATTGCGGAGTTGTTGTGGTCTGTTGTGTAAACATGCTCTCAGCTCCTTTCCTCCCTCTGAAAATTGAATTATTTAGCTAGTGGGTTATATTTAGGTCCTTTTAAAGAAAGTCAATATCAAAGGAAGTAGACTTTGATCTGTCTTTGAGGTGATAACTGTTAATATGTTCTATCTATCCATTACGAGGCTAAAAGATGGATAGGGCAAACTCTTCCTTGGTTGCAGAACAGAGTCAAGAGTTGAATGGCATCCAAATTACAAAACTCCATAAAACTCATTTAAAGAACAACAAACCCCCTCAAATTTAAAGAGGTTTTGTAGGTTAATTTTAAAGTAAACTTTGGTAAAAATCACCGAGGGCTGAAATCCAATGGTGAGTTCTCCTTTTGCACAGACATTCCTGTGGTCCCGAGGATAAAACCACTCAGGCTCTCAAACACCACAGAACATTTTAATGCAACTGTTCCTGCTCAGGTGGGCTCCTTGTTCTTCTGCTTGTACCCTGCCAGCAGGCAGAGTAGAGCACCTCTGACCCAGCTCCTCTTTCTGTGGCTGTGAGGAAAAGGCTTCTCGTGCTCTTCCCCCAGGGTCTCTGCCAGGCTGTGCTCCAGGTTCCCATCCAGAGAAAGAAGGTTTTGGTTTGGTTAGAAAGGGTACAACCATAAAGCCACAGGTCAAATCTGGTGCCCTGAACAGGAGATCAGGCCCTTACCCTGAACAGGAAAGGGAGATGTGGGACAGGAAGGACCACAAACCCCTGTAGGAAGCGTTTCAAGGTGACAAGGGCACCAGAACCACCCAGCTTAGCTTTGGGTGAGGACAGCGTACCCTCCTTGCTTTGTTAATTAGCCTTTGAGATGGTGTGCTCCAGAACACTGTTCTGAGAGCCCTGAACACAGCAGTGCCCTCCCTGGCCCTGAGCACCTCACTGTGCCCTGGGGCAATCCATCCCTTCCCTGGCCCTAAACACCTCACTGTGCCCTAGGGCAATCCATCCCTGGCACAGCAGTGCCCTCCCTGGCCCTAAACACTGACTGTGCCCTGGGGCAATCCATCCCTTCCCTGGCCCTAAACACTGACTGTGCCCTGGGGCAATCCATCCCTTCCCTGGCCCTAAACACCTCACTGTGCCCTGGGGCAATCCATCCCTTCCCTGGCCCTAAACACCTCACTGTGCCCAGGGGCAATCCATCCCTTCCCTGGCCCTAAACACCTCACTGTGCCCTGGGACAATCCATCCCTTCCCTGGCCCTAAACACCTCACTGTGCCCTGGGGCAATCCGTCCCTTCCCTGGCCCTAAACACCTCACTGTGCCCTGGGACAATCCATCCCTTCCCTGGCCCTAAACACCTCACTGTGCCCTGGGGCAATCCATCCCTTCCCTGGCCCTAAACACATCACTGTGCCCTGGGGCAATCCATCCCTTCCCTGGCCCTAAACACCTCACTGTGCCCTGGGGCAATCCATCCCTTCCCTGGCCCTAAACACCTCACTGTGCCCTGGGGCAATCCATCCCTTCCCTGGCCCTAAACACCTCACTGTGCCCTGGGGCAATCCATCCCTTCCCTGGCCCTAAACACCTCACTGTGCCCTGGGGCAATCCATCCCTTCCCTGGCCCTAAACACCTCACTGTGCCCTGGGGCAATCCATCCCGGGCACAGCAGTGCCTTCCCAGGTTTTTTCCTTTTACCCTGGCCGGGGTATTTAATCAAAGTTGTGCAAATGTACTGCAATTACTTAAATTCTCTTATTGCCACTCAGGGTGATTCTCCTCCTGGCCCTGCTCATGTGTAGCTGAGGGATCATGGCACTCTCCTCTGTGTTTCTCTTTTCCTAGCTTTGAAATAACACCAGGAATATTAACCTTATTGGAACACCTGGAATGCTCTAGAAGGAAAGCACCAAACAATATTTCCCTGTTCTAACCTGTAGTGTGTGAGCATTTTTTAAAATTCACCTGTAGTCCATCTTCCAGTGAAGTGAAAGTTTATTTGTAGAGTTTATTCGTGGAGTTTGTTTGTAGTAAGCAAGCATTTGAATTCATCCCAGAGCATATTTGTGCTCCCAAGCAGAGCCCAGCACTCACTCTCCTTTTCTGGGGTCCTTTTATCTGGTTTGCCCTTCTGAGGAGAGATCCTGCCCTCCTGACACCCCGTGCCAGCTGCTGACAGCAGTGCCAGCAGCACCAGGAGGAGCCCCAAGGTGCCCTCAGCTTGCTCTGCCCTCTGGGTCACGAAGGGAAGGATGGAGGCACGGCCCAGATGGACACAGGGAGGCTTTTTCTAGACCCTTCCACAGACACCTTATTAATAATGTAGAGTGGCAGAGAGAATTTTTAAAATAACCGTGGAGATGACGCCACGCTGCCGTTATGGGCACACTTCAACCCAAAATGTATTTGCCATGGGGGTCAGCAGTTCTGCTCCTGAGCACGGCCACAACCCAAACCAAGGGCTTTAAAGCAGGACAGGCCAAAACCCTCCTGCCCTGTCCTTCTTCAGGTGAAATGTGTTCAAGCCTGAGCATCTGAGCTGCCAGAGGTGCCTTTGATAGAGACTGAAAATCAGATTTGGGCTCTGCTGGACCACAGGAAGAGCGGGAGCTGTGGCAAAGGTTCCACCAGGTGCCTCAGGGGCTGGCTTTGCAGGTGAGCAGGTGGCCAGCAGGAACTCTGCTGCTGTCTCAGAGGACAGCCTTGGCACATCCTACCTCTGCTGGGATCTGGAGGGCAGGACCACGTTGGCACCACAAACAAAGCCCATCTCCTTTTGCCACAAGTGAGCAGCGCTGGCGCTGTGAAAGGGGCCAGTGAAGAGGCACAGAGTGTTTGACTGCACTGCCACAGAGGGACACGGCAAAGCAGAGACTCCTCAGGGCACATCTGAGAGAGGAGAGGCACAAGAGCCCTGCAGAGGCTGCAAGGAGCCCGTGGGGGAGGATGGAGGGAGTCCCGAGGTGTGAGTGCTGGTCTGCAGGAGCATCACAGCAAAACTCTGCAGGCAGCTCTTCATCCTGGCCTTGCTAAAATGCAGCAGCTCTTTGCTCTCCTACCCTGGCAAATGCTTCAGCACAGTCACACTGATACTTCAGCCACCTGACATTCTCTTGGGAATAAGGAAAGCTGAGATCCAAAGAGGAATCCCCATGGACAGGCTGGTGCCAAAGCTGAGGAGCACAGCAGGGCAGCCCAGCCCCTCTGCACACACAGAACCAGGAGAGCCCAGGGGCTTTCCTTTATCCACTGCACTCCTGGCTCTACACTGGACTGAATTTAGCAGTGATTTGTTTTCCAGATATTAAAATCAACTTCTCTTCTATGGCTTCAAACCACGTAAGGGAAGAAGGGACATTCCCACTCCTGCCTATTGGAGCAAATGGCAATTGTCCTCCCAGGCAAACCCTGCACCAACCCATTCAGCAGCTGTCAGGAAGAGCTCTCCTGCTGGTATGGAGAAGATCTAGGACATTCTCCTCTCTGGCTGGTAGATTTAACAGAAGAATTAGCAGAAAGTTATGAATAAATCTCCATATTGTTACTGTGTTGGAGACAGATGCTTTTGAAAACACCCCAGTGCAGGTGTGCTGAAGAACAGGATTAATTTTCAATCGTTTCAGGGAGAATTTTGATTTTAAACTCTACTGTAGTCTCTCGTGTCAGGTTTTAAAGGCTGATTGTTTCAATTCCACAGTAACAGACCAAGTGAACACCCAGTGGTAGAATCCCAGCATCTCCTGAGCTGGAAGGGACCCTCAGGGCTCACTGGGTCCAGCCCTGTCCCTGCACAGACACCACAACAATCCCAGCCTGGGCTTCCCTGAGAGCAGTGTCCAAATGCTCCTGGAGCTGTGGCATAGAATCCTTGTTGGTTTTATATTGCATGGAAGATTACCTGCAGGGAAATGAAATTCTGAGTGCTGCTGCTCTGTTTGCTTTGGTCAATATTTAGAGGAAAGTTTGATAAATACTCTGCTTTCTGAACCACTGCTGTTGTGAATCCCCCCAAGATGCACAGGAAAAAAAATGTCATTAACAGGAGTCTTGCTATCTCATCAGGTGAGGTCAGAGTCTGAATTTCTGTGCTAGCTTTCCAGCCCTTACAAGCAGTTCTTGCTGTCAGTGTCTTGCAGAACAGTTATTTGCAGGCAAAACAGAGGCCAGGCTGAAATATGGCCCGATCATCCAAAGCTGCTTGATGCCAAAAAGTCAATCTTTCTCAGCAGGGACTGTCACTGCAAGATAAAACATTGCCCCAAGGTCACTGCAGTTGGAATTCCCATCACAAGGTTTTCATACTTGCCTTCAGATGTGTCTTGTGAGTACTTGTTCCAGAGAAGCAGAAAGGTTGCATCTGACTGGGGAGGTGGGAGATCTCCTGTGGCAGGGCTGGGCCGTGGGGCTCAGAGCCCTCTGAAAAGGGGAGACTCCTCTGAACCCCCAAACAATGGCTCTGATTTTTGCAATGCACGTGCCTGGAGCAGTAATTTTTTAAATTTAAAGGGGGTGCTCTCAGAAATAATCTCTTTAGCTGGAGTGTTTCCTCTGCAAGAGTTTCATGTGTGGATGAAAGGAACTTCAGCTGGTGGAAGTGGGCAGGGACTAAACCCCCAGAGTCCTGAATGCCTCCTGAAGCCACTCTGTATTTTATTTATTTCTACTAATCTTTGTAAAGCCACAGTGCTCTTTTATGGGGAACCATCCTTTTCATTTCAACTGAATACAATATTTTAAGGCACAACCCCCCAAAACTTTGAACAGAAGGGGAAGAAAAAATTAGGAAGAGAGTGCTTCAAATTTTTTTTTTTTAAGCTACCATTCTTATTAATCACTCATGCTAGGTTAAAGAAATGAAAATAAAAAAACGTGCTGGACCATACCTAGCCTACCAAAGAAGGAGGAGGCAGAGCCCAAAGCAGGCAGGGGATGGGTTCTGCTCTGCATTTTTCCAGGCTGTGAGTTATGGCCTCTATAGAGAGATGAGGAGTAACGTTTGCTGTGGCACATAATTGGCAAGGTACGCCGTGTTTTCCATCTTTATATTTTCCCAATCATATTTCAGCTCGTGTCACTGCAGATAACTCCCTCTCTGACCCTTTGGCTTTAAATAGCAGAAAATACAACCCATGTTTTCCAGTGAGATAAACAGAAATTTGTCTCTCTTTTATTTCACAGCTTAGTCAGTTTATGAGGGGGACTGATAGGGCGGGACAGGCTGTTTAGAAACATCCCAAACTGCTGAGCACCTCCTGACTTCCTGCAAGTGAATCCACTCTGCATTTTGCAGGCTTAGGCTTTGTTTCCCCAAGCAACATCAAGGTATTGAACTTCTCTTAAAAAAAAACAAGTTCCCATTTCTAACCTGTGTGAATGAAGTTTTCACAGAGTTTTCAGATTTCAAGATGAAACCCAAGTGAAGTTAGCCAAATAGTTAAAAAAGTTAGCCTTAGGGGAGCAGCTGCCCTGGCAGGGCCTGTGTCTGCACCCACCTGGGAGCCTCCCTTGGGGCACCTGGCACCCCAGGGTGGTGGCTGACTGTGCAGAGCTCACAGACAGAGGTACAGGCAGCCTGGCAAGGTGCCCTGCCCACTGCAGGGTCTGCAGGCAGGGCTCCAGTGCTTTGGGGCAGGGTCTGCATCAGCAGATGGAGCTGCAGAAATCTGGGAAGCCATCAGAGCCAAGCTCTGTGCCATCAAACCAAGCTCTGTGCCATCAGACCAAGCCCTGTGCCATCAAACCAAGCTCTGTGCCATCAGACCAAGCTCTGTGCCATCAAAGCCAAGCCCTGTGCCATCAAAGCCAAGCCCTGTGCCATCAAACCAAGCTCTGTGCCATCAGACCAAGCCCTGTGCCATCAAACCAAGCTCTGTGCCATCAGACCAAGCTCTGTGCCATCAAACCAAGCTCTGTGCCATCAAACCAAGCCCTGTGCCATCAAACCAAGCTCTGTGCCATCAGACCAAGCCCTGTGCCATCAAACCAAGCCCTGTGCCATCAAACCAAGCTCTGTGCCATCAGACCAAGCCCTGTGCCATCAAACCAAGCTCTGTGCCATCAGACCAAGCCCTGTGCCATCAGACCAAGCTCTGTGCCATCAGACCAAGCCCTGTGCAATCAAACCAAGCCCTGTGCCATCAAACCAAGCCCTGTGCCATCAAACCAAGCCCTGTGCCATCAGACCAAGCCCTGTGCCATCAAAGCCAAGCCCTGTGCCATCAGACCAAGCTCTGTGCCATCAAACCAAGCTCTGTGCCATCAAACCAAGCCCTGTGCCATTAAACCAAGCCCTGTGCCATCAGACCAAGCCCTGTGCCATCAGACCAAGCCCTGTGCCATCAAACCAAGCCCTGTGCCATCAGAGCAAACGAAGCTGCAGTGTGCTGCATACCCCACTGAGGCCAGAAAAGCAGAGGAGAAGCAGGAGGATGTTTCTGTCCAGCCCTTGGAGAGCAGCCCCCATGGTCACACAGCGCTGAGGCACTGGCTGGGGCTGGGGAGAGCCCCTGGTGAGGGGAAGGAGCAGAACCATGGCTGGAACCCATCAGATCATGGGCCTTGGAATGGCCAGAGCAACCTCTGACCGCTGCCAGGTCCTTCCCTGCAGGCTGCAGTGCTTGGAGTCCAGCTCTGGAGTGTTTGCCATGGTTTGTCTGAGATAAGGAGAAGAATGTGTGATTTGGGAGCTGCAAGGAGGGCTTGTAATTCTTGTACACGTCCAGGGCAGGTGTGACAGGGCTTGGAGCACCCTGGAGTGGTGGAAATGTCCCTGCCTGAGGCAGGGGTGCAATGAGAGGAGCTTTAAGGTCTCTTCCAACCCAAGCTGTTTGGGATTCCGTGGTTCTGTGGCAGGTAGCTCTCCACCTTTGTCTAATTTCTGCCATACCTGGGTAAGGCCAGGTTTCCCCCTGAGATCGTCCAGCAATTTCAACTCTCTGCTGAAATCCAAAGGAGAGGAGTGGAATTTCTGCTTAGAAGTGGCAGGAACTGCCCCTGCTCAGGTTACCCTGCTTGGGCACAAACCCCTGGGACCCCAAGCACTGTCACAGAGGAGACTCAGGCTGGTCTGAGCTTCCCTCCCATGCTGGCATTTCTGTGAGCCAGGCCAGGGTAATGAGGCTTTAAAAAGTCAATCATTTATGAAAAACAGGAACAGCTGGATGCAGGTGTGACAAACCCACATCCCTTTATCCCCACTGCACAAGTGCCAAGGCACTTCCTACCTGGGTCAATTCTTCTAGGCACGTGCTTTGTTTACCTTGTAATCTCCAAAATTCAGCTTTTTAAAAGCTGCTAAGATTTTCTCCCAAATAAGACAGCATTATAAAATAATTTACACAATTTAATTTATGATCAAGCTTGACACTGGCTTCTGACTCTGCCTGTACTAATTTTATATTTTCTACATTGCATTTTTCTTCCCTCTAAAGAGCAAAAGAGCTGCTCAGCCTCTACAATGCTGAGTGTGTCAGATTAAAGTGATCTCCCAGTGGTTTTTGTTCTAGATCTTGAAGAACACTTGTGCTGAACAGAAATAATCAAAATCGAAGGGAAAAAAAAGAGCCACATGTAAATCCAACTCAAAAATATTTCTTTGACCATGTCCCATGTGCTGCTTCAGGGAACAGAAACCTGGTGTGATGCATTGCTGCCCTCTGAGAGACCAGGTGGGGCTTCTCATTGCACACTGTTCATCAGTGCCTTTTCCACAGCACTGTGCTTAAAATAGTGAGGGTGTCGATGAGTGCAAACTGGAGGAGGAGCTCAACCCCAAACACACCTAAAAGCCTGGGATTTCTCTTACACATTCAGATTTTCATAAAAAGCCAAAAGTTCTAGAAAGCTTCATCTGCTACTTCCAGAGTCAAAAGGAATCATTTTATGATTTTTTTTTTTTAAAATAAGGAGAAACAAGGAATCCTTTGAGGAAGTCTGAATATTGTCTGTAAATTCCTTAATAAATGCAGCAGTAGCAGCATTAGGGAATGCTGCCTTTGCTAATAGAGGGCTCCAAGTTGACTATTAACAGATTGTGATAATGTCATCTTGTTTTCCATTTTACTTCCCCGACATAAGGAAGGGAACATTTATCATTAAAAGCGACAAGCAGAGAAATCCAGATCATGTTACAGCAAAGGGATGCAGCCAAGGCTGGAGTGTTGGAAGCTTGCTTTCCCAAGTGGTGATTTTTCTGTGAAATGCAATGAACAGCAGCAATGGGCTTGTTCCATGGGTAACAAACCCTTGCCAGGAGCTGAGCTCTGCCAGGACTCGGCTGACGGGCACTTGGAGAAGGGAAGCAGATTTTCCCATCTGGAATCCCCTAATTAAGAGCCTGATTCTGATCCTCTTGAACAAGGGTGCCTTTGGTCATTGGAGAAGTAAGAGTAGGGCAAGTTCTTGGTTTGGGAGATCCAAAAATGTTTAAGGGCTGTTTGATACACATGTGCAACCTCTGCTCTCTCTCAGCTGAGCTGGCCCCAAAAAGTCTCACAGATCCCATAGGGGCCCCATATGGGAAATACACACCAGGATGCAACAAAACTTCCAAAAGACAAATTAAATCTCAGATTTAAAGTGAGCTGAACTCCCCCCCATGAAACAGAAACCTGTCATTATGGCCTTATTGCACAAAGTAATATTGGCCCAGCCTCAGTCTCACAGCCCTCTGGTGAGGCTGTTACTTCACCTTGCTCTGGGTCACGGTGCCAACAACAGGTCAGGAGTTTTTTCTTCATTTTATGAGAAATTTTGAAATTAAACCCAAGAGTTATTTCATTGAGTCAGCACAGATGTCAGTGTTGAAAACTTTTTGACACCTACAGTGTGAAAAAAATGTCCCAGCTGAGTTAAAATGCTTCCAGAACAAGGGTCCAACAGAAGCAGTTTTCCTGTAAAAATACCTTTTAGTGTAGAAATTCAATTCTACAATAAAATCCTATTTCTGAGCTGAATTTTTTAAAAAGTTGAGCATATGGGTGTTTTAACAATTTAACTCCCAAACCCACTTATTTTGTTTTCCTTTTTTTATTTTTTTTTTTTTTTTTTTTGAGCCCAAGCATTTGCCACTCCCTTCTTGCTACAAGTTTAGTTTGCCTACTTCTGGAAATATAGAGATGAAGCTGCCTTGATGCCTTGGAGTGGCTCCCTGGAACAGAGGCTGGACAAGGTTCAGAGAATAAAGAGGGGATTTATTGAAGGCCTTCACAGGCACACCTTGGGCAGGCAGAGTCTCCCAGAGGCTGCACCCAGGATGGATGACGGGCACGAGTTTTTCAGACAGAGATGAGTTTGGTCCATTTATATATCAGGGGTTAATGCTCCAATTACAGCTTCAGCTAATGAAGTCATTTACCCCCAGTTTGCTGCCCCCAAGTCACTTCTGTTTATACTTTTTGGGGTGTGAGGCAGTCAGGTGTTCTTGAGCTTCGGGCCCAGAGGGATTGTTCTGTCTGACCAAAACGTGGAGACAGTTGACAGTTCTATGTGGAGTTTAGAGTTATGCACTAATGCAGTACTAGTACTCCCAAAATATCTTCTAGAAAACTGTAGATGTAAATAAAATCCAAAATCCCAAGGCATCAGCCTGAGCAACGCTTGGTCCCTCTCTGCCTCACGGAGAGCCATTGCTTTAGAGATGAGCAGCAGAGCCCTGTGTGTGGTGCAGGTCTGCAGCATCCCCAGGAGCAGGGGGTGCAGCCCCTTCCCCTCACAGCAAGCCCCGCTGCGGCCTGCCCGGCGCTCACGGCTGCAGCAAAGTTAGATTTGAGCTATCCTAAATTGGGCCTCAGTTTCAGGCCTGTCTACAAGTGGATAGACCTGTGGCGTAGCTAGAAATTTAGGTTAAGGTGTGCTTAAGCTTTAGATAGGTTAGTTACTGTGTTTTTATGGTGGCTTCCTTCAGTGTTGCCATGCTTCGGGCCTACCATGTTTTGGTTTTGGGAATTTCTGTTCCCAGGCACTTTTTGGTACACAAGGTCACATAGTGTAAACTACCTTGTTTTTCCACATCTGTTCCCAGAGGAGGGATTTCGTGTGGTGGTCTCTGGAGCTGACCAATGGTTCCCAAAGGTCCCACCTCTAAGGTGGGCACATCTGAAAAGCATAAAAGTAGCCGGAGAAATAAACCGGGGTCTCCTTCCTGCAAAGGCACCACGCAGCCATTCTGAATCACTCCCTGCCTCCATCATTGTGTCCAACTATAACTGATGACGGCACCGAGGGAACGAGACAGGGAGGCATCAGTGAAGGCTGCGTGGTGCTCTTGCAGGCAAGAGCCCGGGCAAGAGAGCACACCTTTATTTCTGACTCCTTTTTGTACATTTTACAAGTTGCCCACCCCAGAGGTGGGACCCTTGGGAACCACTGGTCATTTTCCAGAGACCATCACCGAAGCCCCTCCTCTGGGAAGAGATGTGGGAGCTTCGGTAGTTTACTGAACATGACCTTGTGCTCAACACTGTGCCTGGGAATAAAATTCCCAAAACCAAAACAAGCAGGCACGAAAGCATGGCAACATCCAACAGCGACACTTCAGGGTGAGATTGTTTGCATTTTTCTCCACACCGAACGCCAACTAGAAACCACTTGCCACTGTAAACTCTCTGAAACTGAATTTATCCCAGAAGGATAAAGAGAGAAGGCAACTTTTAACCATATTGCTGGCATCCAGCTCCCCCACGGAACCAAGCGTTCCCCTGGCTCCTGACGGCCCCTTTGCCTTGCAGGGAGCAGGGAGGCCGCCTTCACCTACGCCATCATCGCCGCCGGCGTGGCCCACGCCATCACCGCCGCCTGCACGCAGGGCAACCTCAGCGACTGCGGCTGCGACAAGGAGAAGCAGGGCCAGTACCACAAGGAGGAGGGCTGGAAATGGGGCGGCTGCTCCGCCGACATCCGCTACGGCATCGGCTTCGCCAAGGTCTTCGTGGACGCCCGGGAGATCAAGCAGAACGCCAGGACGCTGATGAACCTGCACAACAACGAGGCCGGGCGCAAGGTGGGTGGGTTGGCCCCGCTGTCCCCGCCGCGGGGGGAAGGCCTCGGTGCGTCTTTGCTGGGGGATTGTGGAAGCTGGGTAGCTGTGAAAGTAAAAGTCCTTTATTGTGTGGCTAAAACGGGAATGATCCGGCTGGATGCTGGGGTCTGCAGCTTGGACCCAGGAGGCTTCGAGCCACCCTGAACGGTACCTCATTAGAGACACCCTGGCGGGTCAAAGTGACTCCTCAGCTGGTAGAGAAGGCCTCAGCAGAGGGGCAGAGCAGTGATTCTCAGCTCTTGTGATTTCTCAGCTCGGCGATTGTCAGCTTCTGCCCTTGTGAGGTGGTTTCTCTCTTAGCCGGCCCAGGGAGGAGAGAGTGAGGGTCCCTATAGCAATTCCACATAAGGTAACTTTATTGCAAAGTTCCAGGCGAAGGGAGCCAGGGACAGGTACCCTAAGGACTAGTGGGACCCAGGGGTTTTTATGGGAAACTAAGGTGGGAGGGAAAAGGGTACAAAGCCAATAGTTTACAACAGATCTACATAAAATCTCGTGGGGGATTGTGGTCCTCTTTTTTGGGTCGCCGTAACTGCAAGGCTGGTTCTTATCTGAAGGCTCTGGCAGAGGAGGTTGTGCAATTCTTCTTATCTTCTCCAAGGCAGAGCCACCGGAGCCTTGTCCACCCCCACAGGGGAAGGTGAATTGTTACAGTTTGTGCTAGTGTGTAGGAAGCCTTTGAGCACCAAGTCTTTGTGTCTCAGGCAGGAGCTGCAGCGCCTCAGCAGCAGCAGTAGCGGTAGTAGCAGCGACAGCGCCCGTAATCTGTGTTCTTTGAGTGTTCTAGCAGTCCCAAAGCAGTGCATTTTATTCTGTTTTTAGCCAGTCAGGTACAAACACGAGTCTACTTTTGCTTTGTTGGACCTGTCCTACCCGAAGATTGATGTGCAAAAGCAGTAGTGAATTCTTACATAAATTCTATGTGTATAACTTTATCTTGATCTGTCTAGGAATGCTAGCAAGGCTACGCTGTTTTAGCTGTGTCTAGAACTTAGTTAATCTTGTAAAAGGTGGAACTACTGAACTCTAAACTAGGTTTTAGGGTCTTTTCTTACTAACCAATGCAGTCTCTTACTCACTTAAGGCACTTAAAATATTCTCTACTTATTTAAAACTAAACTTGCCTTTCCACCTCACGTCTGCAGGGATTTATGGATTTCAGTTTCTCTGAAAGTTTTAATTCAGCCCTTACATTTCTGAACACCCCAGGGCCTGTATAGATGGGGCCCAGAAGAATTTGTGCCCTGAGCCCCGTGTCCATCCTGGAGTTGGGATGGGGTTTGGTGCCTGCACAGCAGGAGAACCGTGCTGACACCACTCACAGCAGACAAGCAGGCACCTCTGCAGCTTGTTGGGCCATCTGCTCGTCAAACATTTGTCTAAATGTTGCTCTTTGCGGCTGTAAAAAAGGAAAAAAAAAAATCAAACAAAGGTTTTCTCTGGGAAGTTGAACAGTGCTTGTGGTAAAAGCTGCCTGCTACCGTGTGGGTGAGCGGGAGCCTGGTCAGGTTCAGACACGATCGGCTCACTCAGCTGAGAAGGGATCGTTCTCACCCCACTGCTCCAAGCTCGCTCTTTGTGCCAGAGCCGCCCCTGCCAGCAGGAGCAGGCTCTGGCAGCAGCACCCCGGGCTGAGTCGCTGGCACTCCGTGCTCACACTGTGACACGGGTCTGGGCTCAGCTCGGCAGCATTCCCATCCCATCCCATCCCATCCCATCCCATCCCATCCCATCCCATCCCATCCCACCCCGTCCCATCCCATCCCATCCCATCCCATCCCATCCCATCCCATCCCATCCCACCCCATCCCACCCCATCCCATCCCATCCCATCCCATCCCATCCCGTCCCACCCCGTCCCATCCCGTCCCGTCCCATCCCATCCCATCCCATCCCATCCCATCCCATCCCATCCCGTCCCACCCCGTCCCATCCCGTCCCATCCCGTCCCATCCCGTCCCATCCCACCCCATCCCGTCCCATCCCATCCCATCCCATCCCATCCCATCCCATCCCATCCCATCCCATCCCATCCCATCCCATCCTCCGGGACTGGCAGCAGCTGCTAAAGGGGCAGCACCAGGGGAGGCAGGACCCAGCAGCTCCACACGCAGCTTTCCTGGGGATCGGGGGCACCGAGCAGCCCGGGTTTGCTGCCTCTGATCTCCGGTGGCAGCTGGGGCAGGCACAGGACCAAGCTGGTCCGAGCTGTGCTCCCCAGGTCCGGGCGGGTCAGGCATTCCCAGGCAGTCCCAGGGGGGCTGTGGCTCCAGTTCCAGCAGCTGGAATAGCCAGGGGTGTCTGTGAGCTCCAGGGGTGTCTGTGTGTGTGCTCCAGGGGTGTCTGTCTGTGTGCCCCAGGGGTGTCTGTCTGTGTGCCCCAGGGGTGTCTGTCTGTGTGCTCCAGGGGTGTCTGAGTGCTCCCCACAGCCTGGGCTCTCCCTGCAGGAGCTGTGCTGATCCCATCTCCCAGGGATGTCACTCCCTGCTTCCTCAGCTCTCCTTTTACCTCCTCCTGTGCAATAGTCCTGATTCCAGCATCATGTGAGTGTGACTTAGAGGCAAATGGGAGAAGGAAGTTGGGAGCAGCAGGTAATTTGTGGATGCTATTTTTGTTGTGGTAATTACCTGCAGGCTCTGAGACATCTCCAGTTATGCTGGAGCCAGGCAGATTGTATTGAAGAGAAGCCATTTCCACCCTAAACAAAAGCCTAACCCTGCTTTAATTTAATGCTACTGCAGGAGGGGGATTCTCTGTGTGTGTGTGATTCTGGGCTTTACTCTCTGTAGTGTCCCAAACACCTGTGTCTGGCTCTGTGGTGTGAAAACTTCAACCCTGGCAAAATGAGCCCTGAATTCCCAGAAAAGCTCAAGGACTGAGCATTAATATTTGCTAAACCTATGATCTGAGGTCTTTATTGCTTAGCTTCTGGTAGCATGAAGGTACATCCTGGCCAGCTTGGTAAAACACCAGGACCCACAGCCTGCCCTGCTGTACAAGCACAGGGCCAGCGAAACAAAAACCAGCAGAGGAGTTCCACCTCTGTGGCAAAGCTACCTGCTGGTATGTGATGGGTGCTGGCAGCAGCAGATTCCCAGGAAATGACACACCAGCCTGCACCAGACTGCAAACATGGCTGGAGCTGCCTACTGGCCGGGATTTTTTTCCCCAAAGCAAAGTTCAAAAATACAGGTAAATAGAAAAGTGGCATTTTTTTGCCTCGGTTATCCCCCAGCTGTGGAGCCTGGGCAGAGGAGGGCCACTGGTGCTGGAGGTGGCTGTGGGAAGGCTGGCTCCAGGAGCTTCCCCATGAGGCTCCCTGTGCTCCTCACCTCTCCCTGCACAGTTTGCTGTCCTGAAAGCTCGTGCCTGGAAGGCTGGGCTCTCACATTGTTATCTGGGAGAGCACAGCGGTTTGTGCTATCTCTGGCCATCTGCCATTTCTCCAGCAGGCTCAGGAACTGCTCTGATCTAGAGATAGCTCTGCTGCTTCTTCCTGCATCCCTCACCGAGCAAAATTACCCATCTTTGTTCCAACAAATCTCTGCCTGAGATCTTCAGGGGAGAGGAAGAGGAACAGGACTGAGGAGAGGCTTGTTGCTCCGCTGCCCTGTAGAGAATGAATAGATGATGTTTTTGCTAGAGAGATTTCTTTCAGGCTTTGCTCCTGTGTGAAAGATCACAGTATTTAAAGACAATTGGCAGGGGAGGCCATTACAGGTATTTGGCACGCCGGGACTCTCACAGCCTGACTCTTCCACAACAAAGACAGCCTTGTTGTGAGGTTGGAACTCTCCATTTTGGAGCAGCATGGATCTTATCAGCCTCCACACAATCCATTCATGGTGGCTTTCCTCTGGGCTACAAATTCTTGTCTCGTTCCGCTGGCCCGTGGCTAGGTTTTGATGATATTTATGCACTTAGGAGACAGACTGGCACCTACCAGGCTTCCAAAAATAAATCAATTCTTATTGATTTCTTACCACCACCTGTAGGCACTGCTCTGCTGCTCCAAAGTCAGTGCTCTCTCCTTCTTTGGTCTTGCAACCTGAAACTCTGCTGTGCCCACTCACCTGGTGCTCACCTGTGACAAGGTCCTTCTTCAAGGTGACACCTGCTGCAGGTGGTGCAGGATGCTCTCTGGGATGCACAGATCTACCAATATCGAGTTGTCCTCTTGAGAACCACTGACAGAATCACCCATTCCATCTGGCTGGGTGAGAATGTCTAGCTGGGCTTACTGGGAATACTGGGCATAGAACTGCAGGGTAGGAACAGACAGAGAACCACCAGGAAAAGCCTGATCCAGGAGTTCTGGAGACCCCAGCTCAAGGCTTTCCAGCCTCTCACAGTCCTGTTTTACCCAGGCAATGTCTCTGTGCTCCCTGGGGTGCCAGCAGCAGCCTCTGAACATCCTGAGCACACAGCTCTCTCTGTCAGAGCAGGGGTACAGTTATCCAGGGAATGGGCACGGCCCCGGGGCTGCCAGAGCTCCAGGAGCCTTGGGACAATGCTCCCAGGGATGCCCAGGGTGGGGTTGTTGGGCTGTCTGTGCAGGGCCAGGGCCTGCACTGGGTGACCCCTTCCAGCTCAGGATATTCTGTGATTCTGCAATCTGCCAGCTCTTGCTGGAAATGAGACAGCTGAGGCTTGGAGGATTTCAAAGGTCAGAGGTGGAGAACATCCCTGCTGCTTTGCTGAGCAGCTCAGGCCCTGCAGTGCCTGCAGAGCCCCTGTGCATGGCCAGGATGCAGCGAGGGGCAGCCCTGGAGCAGCGTGGGGGACACAGCCCGTGCCCAGCTGCTCCCCAGCACAAACACAGCCGGGGCTGCTGCAGCAGGGACAGCCCTCCTTGCCCAGGGACAGGGCTCTGACTCTGCTTCTGTCTGTCTGGGTGACAATCCAGCAGGAGCCACTGGTGCAGCACCAGCTCCTGGGGCTGCTGGGGAGGCAGGGTTCTGAGCAGGGGTCACAGACACCCCAGCAGCCCAGCCCTGAGCAGCCCCAGAGCCTCACCCCGTTCGTCAAACCTCCTGGAGAGCAGCCACTCCTGACCTTCAGAAGCAGAGTTTAGGGTGTCTTTCCTCTTTGGAGGAGTGTTTCCTGAAGTGCTGATTCACTGCAGGAAGGAGCAAGCAGCACAGTGAGAACAGGAGGAGAATTCATAACAGCTGGGTCAGAGAAGGGAGATAAAGCTTCGATTAATTTTAAAGGCATGATCCTTATTTGCCCTGCAAACTTCCATGTCAGGGGGTGTAATTGCAAGACTGAATTGTCTGTTAGCAAATTTGTCTTCTCAAATATGAAGTTGATTAAATTACTGTAAGTAACACAATAATGTATGTCTGAGAGATATTTATGCTCCAGGAAATAAAAATGTGATTCTCCAGGTTACCCTGCTAAAAAATAGCGAAGCAGATAGTGAAAGGCTCTGCACATTCTGCCTGTAAACATTTCATTCTGACAGCATGGCAAGGTACATGACCAGACTGCTCTCTCCTCTCTTTTTCCCTGTGACATTGAAATTCCACGAATGGCATCTTGCATCAGCGTTACATCATATTAAGTATAATGCAATATTATGAGTCATTGTTATAAATCATGGGCACAGGCTGCATTAGAAGGCTTTTGCCTTCAAGAGCACATCAAGGTGGATTTTTATTCAGCACTTCCCTTTGGAGGCCTGTGTAGGTGCACTAACTTTGCCCTGTCTCTCCATCCCCTGCATCAGGAGCTTTTCAGATTTCCCCTCCAGCTCTGAGGCTCCCAGGGGACGTGCAGGGCAGAGCTGTGCACACTGCAAGCAAAGCTGGGAGCACCAGGAGGTGTTCCTGGAATGGACCCTGCAGGGATGACAAAAGACTGACATGTTTAGTGCTTTCTGCTGTAAAACCTGCAGCAATGCTGGAGTGAGTGCACTGGGAAAGCACGGGGGGCTCTCCCCCGCTGTCCCCACACTTGTGGGGCTCTTTGCTTGCTGCTTCTCTGACCTCAGCAGGACATTGCTGCCTTGAGACTTCCTGAACATCTTCCTCTTCTTGCCTGGTGTGCAGTCATCACTGCAATTAACTCTCTCTGGAGGGGACAGCTATTCCTACCTCTCTCAAAGCACCTTTTTCCTTAGCTACCCTTTCAGCTGACCACCAGCAGCAGCACAGGACACAACCTCCTGCAGATGAACCACTTAAAAACCTTTGGTTCTTCTGGCATGGGCCCAGAAATGTTCCTCATTTTCAGGAACTCCTTAATGTTAGGGATGCTCCTCAAACACCCAGCTGAAAGGTGCCCCTTGTTCTTAATGGCAGTGACAATTCTGCCAGACCCCACTGTCACTGCCAGAGCTGTGACAGGGGAGCCTGGCAGATCCTGACCTGCAGCCTGGCACTGTGCTGGGGACAGCCATGCCCCAAACATCCTGCAAACAACACACAGCACTTCCACTGGCAGAGCAGGGGTGTTAATACATGAAAAATTGGCTGAAACTGCCAAAAGGTCACAAAGCCAGGGATTCTGGTGCTAGGTGCAGCAGATGTGCCTGTGCAGGGTGTCCTGGGAGCTCTCCTGATACAAGATTTTGCCAAGATTAAAACCAGGAGGACAGAGAATGCTTAGGAGAAGGTTTACACACAGGGCTTGTGCCTCACTGTGAGCAGACAGAACCTGGCAAAGTGTCTTCTGGCAAACCTCTGATGTGGCTGTAGAGGCAAAGAGGAGTGTCCACCCCAAGCCCTGGGCCCAGTCCCATTTATCCAAGGTACACCCAGTGCCTTCCCTCCAGGCACTGCAGCCCCAAGGCCTGGCAGCCCAGCTGGACCTCAGTGCAGTGAGAAAAGGAGCCTTCAGTGCCACAAAGCCTGTCCTGGCAGCTTCATCACCCCCCTGGCTGGGCCAGCAGGATTCCCAGAAAGGCCAAGCACTGAGTTTGGAGTAAATCCAGTTCACTGAATGGGAAAGCTCCCACTGAGGCTGGTGGGAGCACAGGGCACAGCTGAGGGCTTCCAAAATCCCATCCAGCTCTGTCCCAGGGCTCTGCTGGGCAGCCTCCTAGGTGTGAAAAGAAGCACACATGCCTTGCACCCTTACAGCATTTTGTTTGTGCTTGAAAGGATCAAAGCACCGTTTATGGCTTTCCTGCTTCTTAGATAATAGTCCTAAAGCAAGTCTGAGCTTGACAGACAAGCTCTGCATCTTCTCAACAGCCTGGAGAAAAGATAAAGGAAGCATTAATGTTGGTCTAAATTATGAGAGGGAATTGGACTGCACAAGAACTGTAATCCACAAGAATGAATTCTCATTCCACTTGTCCTCCACTCTCAGCTAATCAGAAATGGTGATACATGGTCCTACTTGTGTTTTGGCTTTCAGCTCCCTCCTATATCTCATGTGGTTGAGAATGAATTCCTGATTTACGCCGGAGATTAGGGAATGATGAATGCCACCACTGGCCTGCAGTCGCAGTTTTAGGGATTCTGGCATTGTGAGCAAAACATGCATTTCATGTGTGTGAGCACTGGAGCTGACAGGCTGTCATGCTGCTGACAGAGAGAGCTGGGACTGAGGGCCAGGCTCTCTTCATAAATAACAACGAGCTCAAATTCCAAATTCAATATAGGGCACCTTTTCTAATGGCAATAATCAGATGCTTGCTTTGATGCTGAATTTGCTCAGCAGAGCCACTGCCTGGGGTCACAGGTTTCTGGACAAGTTCTGGTTTAATCTGCCCTTTCTCTTCAGAGAGTTAACAACAATTCCCATAGGAGCACACTTGTCACTCAGTGCTCAGAGGGGAATATCAGCCAGACACAAATAGGTGCTCTGTGGGTTATTCACCTCTCCCAGGCTTTTCAGCACCTTTGGAGCCTCGGGAGAGTCTTTGGTGTCTCTCCTGTTGCAGAACAAAGGAAACATTACTGAATTGAAGCCAGTGCAGCTTTCACAGAGCACAATCATCCCACAGCAGATCCCTGCTGTGTTTGGGGGTTGTAAAGCTTATCCTGCTCATGGAACAAAAAACCCGAGGGGTTGGGACAAGATGAGCTTCAAGGTGTCTTCCAGCCACTCTGGGACTCTATGAAAAGTTGCAAGAAAAAACCCAGCACCTGTTAACCTAAACTGTCACCCATGAGCTTGGCTGTCCTGCCTTGTATTGTTTCCATTAACCTCTGCTCCTTGATGTTTTGTTGAGAAATTTAATCACAATCCAACATTTTTGAGCTTTATACCTACATTTTGGCTTAAGTTTTTTCAGAAATAGCTGTTGAGAACTGTTCTCTTTCTTCCAGTTGACATTTGTCACACTGCAGATTTAGGTTTCCAAACCCAAGACTGATTCCTTGCCTATTATTGGGCTCTTCCATATCCACACTTCAGCAAAACTCAGAGGAGATTGGTACTGGCCAGGAAAGCAGAGGTTAGGGCAGTTGACTGAGAGCACGTCCAGTGCAGAAAGAGGCCGTGGTTGCACATGGAGTGCACACCAAACCCTGCTGGGGATCTCCCACCTGCAGCCTCAGCCATTGCCTCTCTGCCAGGTGAAACCTCAGCCTCGCACTTGGGGCTGGATTTCTCCTCCACGCTGTGCCAACAGGGGCAGAGGCTGGAATCCTCTGCAGTTCCAGCCCAGAGCTCCTGAGCCTGAGCTGAAGGGATCTCCAGGAACGTTTCCAAGAGCCTCAGTGATGAGTCAGGAACATGAACTCAGCTACCTGAGCTAAGGCTGTAACTCAGCAGAGGTTTTGGTAAAACTGAAAGTCAAACCAAGGTTTGGTTCAAACCTTGTCATTAACGTGTGGTGGCAGAAAACTCTGAGCTCATGGAGCCCTGAATGCTCACCAAGAGAAATAATTGCTGGCATGTGCTGTACAAATGGGACAGACTTCTGCCTTAATGGAAAGAGTTCCCAGGTATTTTGAAGTCAACAATTAAAAAATCAATGAACAAAGAGCAACCTTTTAGTCCAAGGACACAGACAAGGCCTGTTGGTACTGGAGGGATGCAGAACTGAGCTGTGGAAGGACAGAAAGCTCTCAGGGACCTGCAGGGAGAGGATGCTTGGCTCTCATGCCCAGTTAGTGCCAGAAGGCCCTGGGATTGATTTGAATTGGTGCTGGTTATTGAGACCAGCCCCAGCCTTGTGGTACTTGAAGGTGAGCTGCAGCTAAAGGGTGTCCCTGGGCCAGGCAGCAGGAATGTCATGGCATGGGCTGTAACCCAGAGCTGAGCCAGCTCCATCCTGTGCTGCAGCCAGGCTCCTGTGGGAGCACTGGGGGAACCAGCCTTGCCTGCAGCACTGCAGATCCTGCCCCAGAAAGGAGCCACACACAGCCAGGGCACAGCCACACACAGCCAGGGCACAGCCACACAGCCAGGGCACAGCCACACACAGCCAGGGCACAGCCACACAGCCAGGGCACAGCCACACAGCCAGGGCACAGCCACACACAGCCAGGGCACAGCCACACAGCCAGGGCACAGCCACACAGCCAGGGCACAGCCACACACAGCCAGGGCACAGCCACACAGCCAGGGCACAGCCACACAGCCAGGGCACAGCCACACACAGCCAGGGCACAGCCACACACAGCCAGGGCACAGCCACACAGCCAGGGCACAGCCACACACAGCCAGGGCACAGCCACACAGCCAGGGCACAGCCACACAGCCTCTGACAGAGCTGCTCCCCCAGGAGGTGCTCACTGAGCCTCAGCTCACGCTGTCACCTCTGGGTGGATAAATCCTGCAGGCACAGGACAATTAACTGCTGAGAGGGCACAATGGCCTGGAAATAAGGAAGTGCAGCAAGGAGTCAAGAGAATATGTGCAAAAAACTTGGATTAAGGCTTCACAGAAGTTTCTTCAAAATGTCTACACTTTGTCCTATTTAGCTGAAATTACTTTGAAATTTCCAGTGGGAAATGGGAAGGCAGAAGGGAGCCAGACACTGAGTGAGTGCTTTGGCTTTGCTTTCCCAGGGAATCAGCCTGAGAAGTCTGCCCTGCTAGACTTTGTGCAAATTTAGACTGAAAGGTGTAGTCCAAGTCCTAAAACATTTCCTAGAAAACTGTAGGTTTAAATAACTGTGCTAAGGAACTGTGCTAAGATATTTGTTTCAGTTGATCCAACAGACTTCTGCTTTATATTGAAGTACCCCTCAATGAGAGATTTATTAAACTGGGATCACATCAGCACAGCAGAGGTGCCCTACAGACATGCATGGTTCCTGTGCTGCTGGAAGTGGTGTTCAGCTCTGTCACAGGTGTCCTGTGGCCTCCTCAACTGGAGGCCTGCAGTGATGGGCTAACCCTCTGTTAAAAACACCCACCTCAAAGTGAAGACTCACTTGTGCATGGCTTGTAAAGAGGAACCATCAGTGGCAGCATTGCTGCTGCTGCTGCTGAGCTGGTGTGCCAGTGCTGGGCAGGGAGATGTGCTCAGAAAAGCAGCAGCAGCACCAGCACTGGGTGGCTGCTGCCAGGGGGAGCTGGCCCAGGGGAACCCCTCCCATCCACACAGCAAACCTCAGGAGTGGATTCTGGTAGCATGTGATTGCTTTGTGAGATAAAAACCCCCAAACCCCAAAGCAGCCCCTGGGTGCCTCTGCAGTGCCATTCAGTGAGCTGTGAACAGTGTCAGGACTGCAGTTTAAACAGCTGTTGTTTAACATGATGGAACTGCAGAATCACAGGGTGGTTGGGCTTGGAAAGGACCTTAAACTCATCCAGTCCCAGCCTGGCCTCGGGCACTGCCAGGGATCCAGGGGCAGGCACAGCTGCTCTGGGCACCCTGTGCTTGGGCTGCACTCAGCATTGCACATAAATGTAGGAAATTCCACTTTCTTCTGCATGGGAGCAAATTTTCATGGAGAACAGGCCAGAAGATCCCTGTTAAAATTCTTGGCCTGGGTCTGGGCGTGCTGCTCTTGGCAGCTGCAGGGCTGCAGAGAGAGGCTCTGCTGGTGGGATCTTATCTCTGGGAAGTGGGAGCTGTTTGAGAACGTGGAAGTGTGGAGCTATTGTCCCAGCTGCACAGGAGGGGGGGGAAGGAGCTTATGGATTAAACTTCATTAGAAACTCATCTTTGTAATATCACAATTAACACCAAAATCATGTTACTTTATGAAAACGTGAATGTTTCGAATTGGGAACACCAAATGTGTGGAAGTCTGTTCACAGTGCTCACCCAGTCATTGTGATCCAGCTTCTGCTTTACAATAACTGACATAACTGCACGGGGATTATCCAGAGGGATAATGAGGAATTTCTCTGGAGCTGACAAGAATGGCTCTCACTCCCCTGAGCAGCTGTTGCTGGATGTGCCAGCCTGGTGAGATCCCACCCAGGTACAACCACCCGTGGCAGTGGGCTGGGAGCCTCTGCCACAGCCCAGGTGGTGTTATCCCTGGAGAGCAGTGGGGCTGGGGCTGGGAAGGGGATGGGAATGGGGGTGGGAAGGGGATGGGAATGGCTCTGAGGCAGCTCAGGGGCTCTTCCCAGCTCAGTGAATGGCAGGAAGGCAAAGCAGGCCCTGGGTGCCTCTGCAGTGCCATTCAGTGAGCTGTGAACAGTGTCAGGACTGCAGTTTAAATTGCAGTTTAAATATGTCTCTGAATCTAGAACAGCTCGTGCCTCGTTCTAGACCGAAGGAGTTAATGAAGAAGCTGAGCTAAGAAACTCTGTGTTTTCATAAAGGCAGAACTGCAAAACTGATGGGGAATTACCTTGACATGGCCTAAAAAGGTTGATAGAAAGGAAAAGCTTCCCTTTCAAGTAAAATGACTGCCTTGGAGAGCTGGAGTTTATGGGCATTTTCCAGCATGATGAAGAATGTCCTGTGTGGCATCATCTGCTGGGTACCCAGGGTTAGCTCTCACAGCCAAGGAACCCAAAACTGGCTGTGTGTGGCTGTTGGTTGGGGATGGTTGGAAGTAATTTGCAGTGATAACATTTTCAGCTCAAGCTCCTGCCAGCACCTGGCTTTGTTAGTTTAGCACGAGAGGTGTTTCCTGATTACCTGTCTGGAACCAGCCATGCTCTCTTGGTTTCCATCACCCTTTGGAAACTTTTCTCTCAACATTTGTCAAAATGCTCTACCTGGTGGCTCCCAGTTCTTCTTACACAATCCTTCACTGCCAGCACCACCTCTCTGGAGAGCTTTCCCTGCCCTGGGGAGGGTGGATTTCA
This sequence comes from Phylloscopus collybita, assembly GCA_027886175.1. Taxonomy (NCBI): domain Eukaryota; kingdom Metazoa; phylum Chordata; class Aves; order Passeriformes; family Phylloscopidae; genus Phylloscopus; species Phylloscopus collybita. The sequence goes on along the minus strand of JAJNNQ010000005.1, from coordinate 21,438,909 downwards.
GTGCCAATGAGTCAGGCCTTGGTCATTCCTCTCCTGTGTGCACCCCTGTGACCAGGACAAATTCCACTTGTGTCATTTCTTGTTTTTCCATGCATCTTTTTTATGTGCAGGATGACTCAGGCTGCATGACAAAGCCCAAAGCAGGGGCAGCAGTGACGTCCTTGTCTGAATAACCCCGAGAGTTTAACTCCTTGTGTCCCCAAACTGAGGAGTGTCATTCCATGCAGCTCCTCTCACCTGGGAGTGGTTCCTGTTTCTTCAGAACTGTCGTGCTGAAGCATGAACTACAAGCACACAGTGACCTTCTTAGTGACATCTCTGTTCAGAAGCCCAGAGAATGGGTGAAGATCACTGTCCCAAGACCAAAACTTGCAGGAGACACTCTGGATGTAGGAGGATGGAAGGATTGATTGTCTTGGCTTTGAAGGGGCCAAGGTCACAGTCATTGCTCAGCTCAGCTTTCATTGGCCTCACTGTTCTGACTACTCACCGTGCATTGACTGCAGGGATGAGCTCATGAGGATGAGTAGGGTGAAGCAGGGACTAAGGAAAACGATGCTTTTAACAATGGACAACCATGACATTTTTAATACATACCAAAATACCACACAGGTCACCATTTTACAGAGTCCTGACTGGAAGTATCAGTGTTTTAGGGTGATTTTTAAGTGGTGACCAGAATGCTAGGAAGGTAGATACGAGCTAAGGAGAAAAGTTACGTGGGTAAGATGTCAAAAGGCAGAAAAATTGCTGCCTCGTTTTCTTTCTAAACTTAGTGTCAGTGAGCACCATGCTGCTCCTTCATTTCCAAAACTCCTCGATCATCATCTTTTATTCCCTTCTGGCATCAGCCTTCCACCCAGTATCTTTTTGGAAAGGAAGATATGTACTGTGGAAAACTTATGCAGTGATAGGAAGGAAAGCTAGATAACACAAGCAACAACTCTATCTGTAGCTCTGTGCCACCACCCCCACCCCCAGCCTGCTTCAGCTCCATCCTGCAAAGTGCCCAGGTAGGCCAGACAAGAAGACTGTTCAGTATTTCACAAGCTGAAATCCATCATGTCCACAGTGTCAGTTTTGCTTGGACAGCAGCAAGCAACTATCCTCGATACATTTTCCCCTAATCTCACAATCCCATTTCAGTAAGGGGCTAGGAAATCACATTTTCATTTAATTCCAGAGTATAAAATCACGTGTGGAGTGTCTTTGAGACAATTCAGCTATATTCTAATAATAACAAGCGAAAGCACATTTTAAAAGAAACCAGATTTTTTTTTCAGGACTATTTTTTCCAAGTTCCTTTTTATGACAGATCTTTAAACTTCCTACATGATGACACTTACTTGGCACTGCACTGATCCAGTCTAATCTGGGTGATAATGTGCCTCACAAAAGTTATTTTTCAGAAACAAGTAGTTTATCAAATCCATTAACAGCTGTGTTTTCAAATTATTTCCATGTTTTTTTTTTTCTTTCTGTTAGAATACCTGCCTTGCCTTTGAACAGCAAACCCCACAGGACCAAAAGGCAAAGAGGTGCTGCAGGCAGCTGTGCCCAGGAGCCAGAAGGGCAGAGAGCCCTCAATAAACTGCAGAGCACCTTTCAAGCAGGGAGCCTTTGCCATCAGCACTGAGACAGCACCAAGGGCCACAGCAGCACCCCCATCTCCCAGCTGCTCCCAACAGACACCCAGAAAATGCTGCTCCCAGCTTCTTTCCTGATCTAAAAACTTAGCAAAGCAGGAGTTTGGAAATTTGTATTGGAATCTGTAGTTCTCTAACAGCGTTTCCTGTGGGAGGGTGGGTGGGGAGGTTTTGCACTGAACGTGCCCCAGAAAACCCAGAAAACCCAGAAAACCCAGAAAAGAGGAACTTTGTCCCAGCCAAAGCACAGGAAACCCAACCTGAGGCTGCTGAATGGGTTTGGTTTGCATTTGGATGAGAAGAGAGATGAGAGTGCTGGTCCTGGAGAGCTGGGATGTGGAGAGGAGAGGAGAGGAGAGGACAGGACAGGACAGGACAGGACAGCAGAACCCCTGGAGAGACCTGAGGCAGGAGGTCTGACCCCACGGGGATTTTGGGGCTGTCACTCCTCTCAAACCCTACAGATGCTGAGCCATCAGCAGCAGGGGCTCCACCTCACGCCCCCTGTCTCTGCAGGCAGGATCCTGAGGGAGGCAAATGCAAACTTCAGAGCCTGACTTGACTTTGATAAAGCAAGGTTTGGTTTGCAGGGCAGGCAGAGAGAACTCCTGAGGGCTGGGCAAGCTCAGAGCCTGGGCCACAGGCACAGTCAATTCTGTGGAACCAAGAGGGCTTGGGCAGAAGTTTATCCCAAGAGCAGATGAGGTGTTCTCCCAGGACCCCTCAGTGCCAGAGAGATGAGGAAAAAATTGAATTCTCAGAAGAATTTCTCCATGGAAGGTGCTGTTGGACACTGGAAGGGCCACCAAGGGCAGTTTGGAGTGGCCATCCCTGGAGGTGTCCAAGGACACCCTGGATGTGGCACTCAGGGCTCAGGGCTGGGGACAAGGGGGGAGCAGACACAGCTGGCACTGCATGCTCTGGGAGGGCTTTTCCCCAAAGTGTTCCTGTGGCTCTGAGGTGCTGTGACCTTGTTTGACTTCACAGAGCAGCTCCTGCAGCTTGGAACAAGGCAGGGGCCAGGCCTTATGGTTTGAGAAGAGCATTAATTAGCACTAACCCTAATCCCCCTCATTAAATCTCACCTTTGGAAACCAGGTACGTCCCTTTTGTCCCAAGTTCAGCTATTCCAAAATAACAACCATAGAAGCATTCTGTGACATTTACCTTCTGGACCCAGAAGTGGTGATAAATTGATTTAGTCTACAGCAAGTCACCGAGGTTATCAGAAGTGTAAGAAAAATGTGCAGGAGAAAATATTTTTTGCTGCATTCCTCTCAGCTTTTCCTGGCCCTGCTCTGGTTCCTTTGCTATTCTGCACAGTCTTAGGCAGGGGCTGAAGGGCACCAGCTCTGATTTAAACATCACAGCTTGCCCAGGGACAGAGGAACTCATCTAATTCTGTTTGCATGTGCTGGCAGCACTGTGGCCATGCAGAAAGTCCAGCTAATTCTTGCTCTTTGCCTGTTTGACACACTGGGGAAACAGAAGCTGCCTTTCAAAAATAATTCCTGCACCTGATCAATTTTTTATGAAGATGAAGCAAAGGGCAGCTAATATTTCAGGCAGAAAGCAGAAAAAATAAATGTGCAACTCTCTAAAGAGCATCCAAGAAATGAAAGGAACCTCCCTGCTGCTTTGGGTGGCATAGAGAAAGGTCAGAATTAGGGCACAGAAGACTGAACTTATGAGAGTGTAACATTTCTGAGGTCTTCATTATTTGAGGCTGTCATGACTTCAAGCCTGGAAGAAGTTTTTCTGCTCTTTCAGACAGGAAATCCCTTGGTGAAGGGAGGTGCTGGTGCTGGGGAATCCCTCCCAGCTGAGTTCTTTGCAGCAGGGTGTCACTGTCAGAGTGCTCTGGGCTCTCAGAGCCTGGTTGGCCTGAGACACCTCTTCCAGGGAAAGTGCAAAGGTGGCTGATGCAGGTCACGTGCCCTGGTGATGCCCCAGAATCATTTTTGGTTTGAAAAGCAAAAATTCTTGTCATGAGAAAAAGGGCTCAGCCTGCCTGGGGTAGCAGGGTTTCTGGGATAGTCACAGGAGCAAAGCTGTTTGATTCTGACTTCAGATATTCCTTTGCAGGGATTTACTTATCAAAAACATGAGAAAAAAAAAGAAATCTTTTGGCTGAGCTTAATAAGATCTTTGTAAGATGTTCAAGTGAGGTATCAAAGCCTGTCTGCAATGAGTCACCCAGTGTGGGACACAATCCTTCCCAAGCTCATCCCAGCCAGTTTGCCAGAGCAGATCAGTGCAAAATCTGCTCCTACAGAGCACACTTGACAGCAGCTCTGGGTTTATAATTAGTGGCCATCCACTGATGGGAGTATTTTCCATCTCTTCTGCTTGAGCACGCCTTTGCTAATTTTAAATTCGCATTTGAGTGGTTTTTTTTTAATGCAGTTTCTCACATTTCTTAAAGATTCCATAGGGTTTGTCTCTGACAGCAGGGTTTCTTTTTTTGTGCTCTCTCCTGTTCCTTCTTTTCCAATCAAAAGCACCAAGTATTTCTTGTACTGCCCACAGATTTCAGAGCTTTGGGGCTAGAACAGTCCTGCAAGTTACTTAAACAGTAGCATCCTTTGGAGATGAATCTCCCACTTGGACAAAACAAGTGGCAGAGACATTCCCTAATAACTTGAAGAGACACAGTCTGTGCAGTCAGTGCCACATCCACCCAGGGCCCTTTCCAACTCCTGCTCTCACTCCACACGTGATTGGCTTCCCAAGTTATTTTGTTGGAAGACTAAATAAGACATGGCTTTGTTCTTTTAGCTTTAGACATCATTTTTATTCAACGAATCCCTTCCAGTAGAAAAACGAATGTATCTCAACATCATTCCCAAAGCCTGAGGAGCTTTGTCTTATTTAAGGAGCTGTAATTGCCTCTGTAATGACATAAATGACCAATCCTCACCTTCCACCAGCTGAAAGGGGCCTCTCCCCATGGCCTCCCTGTAGTCATTCTTTACCATTTTAGATCCCTGAGAAAGAACTTAAGAAAAACCCAAAGATAGCAAACAGTGACTACACCTCCCCAGCCCACAGAAAGGCTGTGGCTCTCTCCAAGCCCTGCCACGCTCTCCTCTGGAGGGAAAATCTCACTCATTTTACCAATACTTGTGCTTTCCTTGACTTGCAGGGCAGGTGTGTGTACAGACACTTGCAGGAGACAGGGATTGCCTGACCCAGGGGATCTGATGTCAGACAAACTCAGGGAAGATCATGGCCCTGGTGGGCAGGAGTCAGTGGTGAACTGAACCCCTGGCTGGGCTTCTCCTGCCTGCAGCCCTGGGGGGCCTGGCCCTGCCCTGATCCCAGGGAGTCCTGCTGGAGGGGGCATGGCCTGCAGCTGGGGTCATCTCCAGGTGTGAGGTGTAGGGCCTTCAGCACAGCTTTGGCATGCCCAGTTCTGCTGGCTGAGCCCGGGGGGATGTGTGGGCTCCTTGGGGAGCTCAGCAGCTCTGGGTGCTGGGAGCCCAGGACACACCACTGAGGAACTGGGGGCAGAGCCTGGCCTGAGAAAAGCCCTGCGTGGCTGTGAGAGGTGGGTCTGAGCAGGCCAGGCACAGAACCAGCTCTCCTTGTGTCCTCCAGCAGGGTGGGACCCCCCAGACCCCTGGCTGAGCCTGCCCCAGCTGGGCTCCAGGGACAGGAACAGCCCCAGCCGGGCTCCAGGGACAGGAACAGCCCCAGCTGGGCTCCAGGGGCACAGAGCAGGGACAGGAACAACCCCAGCCAGGCTCCAGGGGCAGGAACAGCCAGGCTCCAGGGACAGAAACAGCCCCAGCCAGGCTCCAGGGGCAGGAACAGCCCCAGCCAGGCTCCAGGGACAGGAACAGCCCCAGCCAGGCTCCAGGAGCAGGAACAGCCCCAGCTGGGCTCCAGGGGCAGGAACAGCCCCAGCTGGGCTCCAGGGGCAGGAACAGCCCCAGCCAGGCTCCAGGGGCAGGAACAGCCCCAGCCAGGCTCCAGGGGCAGGAACAGCCCCAGCCAGGCTCCAGGGGCAGGAACAGCCCCAGCCAGGCTCCAGGGGCAGGAACAGCCCCAGCCAGGCTCCAGGGACAGGAACAGCCCCAGCCAGGCTCCAGGGACACAGAACAGGGACAGGAACAGCCCCAGCCAGGCTCCAGGGACAGGAACAGCCCCAGCCAGGCTCCAGGGGCAGGAACAGCCCCAGCCAGGCTCCAGGGGCACAGAGCAGGAACAGCCCCAGCCAGGCTCCAGGGACAGGAACAGCCCCAGCCAGGCTCCAGGGACAGGAACAGCCCCAGCCAGGCTCCAGGGACAGGGACAGCCAGGCTCCAGGGGCAGGAACAGCCCCAGCCAGGCTCCAGGGGCACAGAGCAGGAACAGCCCCAGCCAGGCTCCAGGGACAGGAACAGCCCCAGCCAGGCTCCAGGAGCACAGCAGCACCACAGAGCAGGAACAGCCCCTGCAGCTCCTGGGCTGCTGCTGCCACCCTGCCGTGGCCAGCCCCACATTCCCTGCGAAGCTGGAGGGGGAGAGCAAACACGTTGTGTTCCCCAGAGCGGTGCCCAAAGGTGCTGCAGCATCTGGAGATAACATCAGCAGGGAGAGCCAGCCCGGCTCTCCCCACACAAACTATTTCCCAGAGGCAAACGGCAAAGGGAGACAGAGGGAGAAACAAGTACTGACAGTTTGCTGCAGGAGCTCAAAGGAAAAGTGGACAAAGCTAAAAGAACTCAGCTCTTTGTCTGCATTTAATCCAGCTGAGAGCACCCACTGGTGCATACAGATTCACTTCCCATGGCTGATGGAGCTGGATTTGGTCAGCTGGTAAGAAACAGGGGATCTGGGGATGGAATTTTGTGTCCCCCAGGCTCCTACATTTTATGAAAAGTCAGTCTGTAACACACCTGTAGTTTTAATCGAATGTAAAAGTGTGAGCTGCTGGATAATTCCTTCAAAGAAACAAATCCTGAAATAGAAGGTGAAGAATGCTTTTTGGGTTTAACACAGACCAAGCTTTTAAGGGAAGGGCACTGCTTTTGGCTCACAGAAACCAAGGAAAGCACCCTGGCCTGCTGTGCCTACCCAAAGAATCCCATATTACAGGAGCTGATTCATCAGAGGCTACTGGAATAATATAACAGCACTTAAATCCCACCATCCCCATATTTTAACGTGAAACAAACAGCCCAGGCACCTGCTATCAGAGTGCAACAAAACCATCAAATCCCCACTGCAGGGACTGCTTTTGCTGAGGCCAGACGGTTCAAGTTCCACCAAGCCTCATTTTCTAAAGGCTGTGGAGACAATTCATCTCTTGCTGAATCTGCAGGACACGGCCCCGAAAGCCCAGAGAGGAGGATGGATTTCCCTGCAAGAACAGAAGCAACAAAAGGGGCTGTGAGGCACAGGTGGAGAGGCTGGGTTGGAGGAGGAGGCAGCTCTGGGGGGGCCAGCTCAGCTGCAGAGTGCAGGGCACAGAAGTGAGGCAGGTGTGCCAGAGGGATTTCAGCACAGAGTTTGGAACCTCTGGCACCTCTGGCAGATGCAGGGAGAAAGGGAGAGGTAGCCAGTAAAGCTTCTGAAAATACAGAACCAATAAGTGGAGAAGGGAACAATAAAGCAGCACTTTCCTGTTAAGCTGCATCAGGGGAAATATAGGTTGGATATTAGGAAAAAGTTTTTCACAGAAAGAGTGATAAAGTATTGGAATGCTCTGCCCGGGGAAGTGGTGGAGTCACCATCCCTGGATGGGTTTAAACAAAGCCTGGATGTGGCACTTGGTGCCATGGTTTAGTTGAGGTGTTAGAGTTGGGTTGGACTTGATGATCTTGAAGGTCTCTTCCAACCTAGAAATTATCCTGTGATTCTGTGATTTTCTCATCCCTCTGCTCCTCCCTGTCCCCCTCCAGGTGTTTTCAGCCCTCTCACAGGGACCCCTGGGGCTCAGCTGGCATTGCTCAGGCTTCTCCTGGGCAGGCAAACCCCGAGCTTTTGTCCCTGAGTGCCCAGGCTTGGCTGGGAGCTGCAGAGCAGGGCTGGCTGTGTTTGGGGTGACTGGGGCAGGAGCCCAGCCCAGGACACGGGGCTGCCCCAGCCCAGGAGCTCCCAGCCCTCAGAGGGCTGCACTGGGATGGTGATGAGATCAACCAAAAGGCAATTCAGGCTGACTGCACTCCAGGAAAAAGCCCTGCCTGGATAGATGGCACAGGAGGTATTTTGGGTGAAGGCTCCAAGCCAGTGTTTGGCGGATCCCCATGGCAGGCAGGTTGGAAATATTTTGTTGCAAGTTTGAACATGGTACCAGGATGTAAGGCCAGCCCCTTCTACAGGAGCAGTGATTGAATTAGGGCTGAGAAATGTATCCCTGGCTAGTTTCAATTTCAAAAAAGAGAGCTTTTAAAAAGGTACAAATGAGGCTAAAGGAATTTATGTTATTTTTCCGGTTTCTGTGCTATAACTCCTTTTCCAGCTCCTCATCTATCTTCCAAGTGTCCTGCCTTATGAATGAGTGAGCAATAAAAGAAGTATGCAGTGGCTGAGAGAGAAACTCAAGATAACAAGATAAAGCCAAAGCTTGAGCAGAAGTTAAGATGTAGATCAGATTATGGAATTTTCTCACATCTGAGTTGTAGGGTAGTCATTAAAAAAAAAATAAAAATTAGACAGTTTGCATGAGAAGCTAATTGAAAACCAGTAGCACAAACTGTGACCTGGCTGAGTCCACTTGTGTCTAAGGCTTGGCCCTGTGCTTTCCAGGGCTGTGATCCTGTCTTCAGACCACGTGCTGACAATCTGCTGATAGACTGAAATAAAAATAAAGCTATTTCATGGGATCAAAAAAATCACAGAACCACAGAATGGTTTGCATGGGGAGAGATCTTAAAGTTCATCTCATTCTAGCTCCATTCCATGGGGCAGGGGCAGCTTCCTCTAGGTCAGTGCTCTGGCCTTGCCACCCCCAGCTCACAGTGAGGTTTTGGGCTCGAGGTCCTCACACAAGCCCAGCCTAGGAGCTGCACTTGGCTCCTTCAGTGCAGGCTGCTTGAAATGCCCAGTGACAGTGGCTGCTGTTTCCAAACACCCTGAACCGAAGAGAGAGGCTGCAACAAAGGGTTAATTCCAATTTCCCTATCGCTGACCTCCCTCCAGCCTTGGCTGCCCAGGTTTGGAGCTGCATGCATCAGCTGGGTTTTCTCAGGGGAAAAATGATGTGGCCACTCCCTGAGCCCTGATAATCCCTCTGGCTGGGCTTTCCAGTGCTGGGCTCTGCCAGGTTAGGCAGAATTTCGTCATCAAAATTACCGTGGCCTCTTGCAAGAGCAACAGTGGGAAATGAATTGCTGGAATGAGGTGTGCTTGCCTGCGTTATCCCAGTGTCACTGCTGCCTGGGGGCAGCTCTAGGGCCCAGCACACAGAGCAGGCTCTAAGCTGGACTCCAGTTTTGTTTGGCAAAGACTGGGCTGCTAACCAGCAGGAGAAGATACAGGGACGGAGTTTCAGGGGCTGTGAAGGCGGGAGGGAAGATGAGGATTGTTAACTTTGAAAGGGAACCATGGGGTACTGGGCAACAGCGTTGAAGAACAGCTGTGCCTGAGGAGCTGTGCCAGGGAGGAGCAGAGGGATGAGAAAGTGCTGCTTTATTGCTCCCTTCTCCACTTAGTGGTTCTGTATTTTCAGCAGGTTTACTGGCTACTTCTCCCTTTCTCTCTGCATCTGCCAGAGGTGCCAGAGGTTCCAAACAGGACATGCCTGTCCTGTTTGAGTTGTAGTCCCTGGGCCAAAGTGGAGTTAGGCAGAGTTATCCTCCCTGCTGAGCTCCAGCACGAAGGGGAATCAGCTCTGGGGGCAGACCTGGGTGCTCCTGGTTTGCTGCCCGGGGTGACCTGTGTGTGGTGACAGCTCCCACTGCAGGCCAGCCCAGCCCTGAGTGCCCATCCAGCCTGGTGTGTTAACGCATCCCTCTCTCTTCTCCTAACCGCAGATCCTGGAGGAAAACATGAAGCTGGAGTGCAAGTGCCACGGGGTCTCGGGCTCCTGCACCACTAAAACCTGCTGGACCACGCTGCCCAAATTCCGCGAGCTGGGCTACATCCTCAAGGACAAGTACAACGAGGCCGTGCAGGTGGAGCCCGTCCGCGCCAGCCGCAACAAGCGCCCCACCTTCCTCAAGATCAAGAAACCCCTCTCCTACCGCAAACCCATGGACACGGACCTGGTGTACATCGAGAAATCGCCCAACTACTGCGAGGAGGACCCGGTGACGGGCAGCGTGGGCACGCAGGGCAGGATGTGCAACAAGACGGCGCAGCAGTCCAACGGCTGCGACCTGATGTGCTGCGGCCGCGGCTACAACACCCACCAGTACTCCCGCGTCTGGCAGTGCAACTGCAAGTTCCACTGGTGCTGCTACGTCAAGTGCAACACCTGCAGCGAGAGGACAGAGGTGTACACCTGTAAGTGAGCAGCGCTGCCCGGCCCGGATACGTTTGCACGTGCAGCCGGCGGAACCGAGCGGGGCTGCGGGAGGAGATGCTCTCCCCGGGGAGATGCTGGTGGGTGCTGCCCTCACCTCTCCTCTCCTCTCCTCTCTCCTCGCGTGTCGTTGCTGATGTGGATGCACATTTCGGACCCGTACAAAGTCGGCCAAGAAACAAAACCAAGCGAAGCTCACCCCAGACACACAAAAGAGAGAGAAAAGGGTGGTCTCGGTGAGCCCGGGAAGGAGGGAGCGCTGGCTGCCCTGCCGAGAGACACGGCCAAGGAGAAACCTCTGGCCTTGGGAAAGGGCTGCTCCAACACTTCTGTCTACCAGGAGCAGCGAGGGCCAGGGGGGAAATCCCTGCCCAAGGGCTTTGCACAGGATGGGATGGATGGAGCCTCCCCTGAACTGCCCCTGGGAGCGTGGAGAACACAGATTCGGGCTTCGACACCCACCAACAGCTCCTGCTGGCCTTGCCCATCCTTCCACTTCCCAGCACTTGCTGCAGCAAGAGGAGCTGTGGGAGGGTTCTGTAGACGCTGCTTTCTCTGCCTTTCTCGTGTGGGTGTGAGCTGCAGACTTTAGCACAGGGATTTGGGACACTCGGGCATAATAATAACAATATTTAACAATTTATTCAGATGAAACTAATATTAATTTATTTAATTAAAAGAAGAACTTGACCAACCTTTTTTTGGAACTATTCTGCAATTAAAGTAGGTAGCTGGCTTTCTTTGTGGAATAATTTTGTAGGATCAGCAAGGAAACACTGGAGCTGTATATATGTTATTCTTGACTAGGATATTTCTATTAGTTGGACTTGCAGGATATGTTCTACAGTACTGGATGTTTAAGGACAAAAGCTGGAGTCTTTATATATATGTACATACACGAACACACTGTATTTTGGGGTTTTGTTTGTTTGTTTCCTCCTGTTTGCTGCTAGTTGTCTGGAACAAAAGTGGAGTGGTAGGGGTTACAAATCTTTACCAGTTTTTGTGGTTATTATTTTTTTTTTGTTCTTCGATTAAAGAAAGAAGCATTAATAAAATCCTGTTCGGAATATGTCTAAAAATAAGAAAAATCCAGACAAAATTCCATCTTTTGGAAAAAATCAACCATAGGATAAGAGAGTATATTTTGTAAGAGACTATTTTTATATAAATATTTTATTTATACTACGTCTGCTTGTTCAACCTGTACTTTTTCTCAAAACAGGCATACAATTTGTAATTCTTAGGCTATTTAACAGAGGAAGGGTAATTAGTTTGTGAACACAACAGCAGCAAGCTGGATGCATTCAGCTGCAATGGGTGGATGTGTCAGAAAGCAGGATGAACTTTCTCTCCGGATGTGTGTGCAAACCGGCTCTTTTCCCTGCAGCTCACTCTGCAGAATATGCAAAACAAGGACAGGGTATGGAGCATCAATTCTGTCACATGGCTTGAATTCATGATTGGTATTAACTGGATGCTCATTTATCCCATTCAAGGAAAAAAAAAAAAAAAGAAAAAAAAAAAAAAAGCGAATTAGCTTCCCACATGCGTCAGTCATTAAACGGTGGCGTTATGACTCGCAAATGTGCTGTGTGTGCTGTCAGTTAAACCTCGCCTTTGTGCTGCTGTCAAATCCCCTTCCCATCAGGGCAGGACTGTAGACTGGGACTGTAATAACTTGCATGACACACATCGTCTGCTTCTCATAGCTGGGACACAAAGCTGGCTTTCTGGCCAGCTCCTTTTGGCCTTGGCATTATTCTTTCCCCCCCCCCACAAAAAGGCCAGAGCCCAAAAATCCGGAAAAACATTCGGACAGGTTTAAAGAGGCAAATTTAAAGACTACTCACTTGTTTTTCCCAGCCCAGCCGAGCTGTTTTGCACTCCCTTTGTGGTATTTCCTTTTTATCGCTGCTGATATCTTCAGCCATTCCAGTGGCAAATATTTCCCTGCGTTTAGAACCCTTCTGTTCCTCCTGCTGGACTCACTTGGGACTGATAAAGAGACCCTTCTAATACTGAGGTTGTTTCTCCCTGGGTGTGAGAGGTGGCCCAGCCTTACAGGTGACATTGCACATTGTCTGGGACAGAGCAGGTCCTCTCCTCCTTCCAGCCTGCAGGATCTCCCTGCAGGAGAGCAGGGGATGGATGTGTCACTGCTCCCCAGCAGTGTGGGGATGGATGTGTCACTGGCTCCCTGCACAGCAGCAGGTGCCACCAGGGCTCCGTGGGACAGCTCTCTCCTGTGTGCACTGACCCCTCTCAGGCAAAACTCCCACCCAGCACTGTGAAAACAGAGAATTTCTGAGAAGGGAAGCAGAAGCATCCCAAAAGGTGCTGCCTAGGTGAGAGCCCACCTGGCAGGACTGGGGCTTTACCTCCCTCCTTGTGTATATATTATTTAAGAACACACCCCCATGCAGTACCTGATCCTAGCCCTGTGTATCAGGGCTTCATGCACAGTTTCTTTGCAGACCTGCCACTTAACACAAACTAGATTTTTTTTTTTTATTCGATCCAGGCACCAGGATTGGGGTATCAAAATAAAGTTATGAACGTAATTTACTTTCAAACTTACGCCTTGTCTCAATGTTCATTGAGTCACTGCTCTCAGTCCTCCTCAGTTCTGCACAACAAGATTTGAAATGTAACCACAGAGAGTCGGGATGTTCATTACAACTCTGTGTTAGGGTTAAATAATTCAGGTCTAACATTTCATATTGGGATCTCCCCCCCCCCCAGTTTGTATTGGGCTTTGATTTAGTGAATACCATATCATAGTTAAAGCTGTGTTTTCCTCCCTAATTAGAGTTCCTTTACAAATTCTTACTTTTGCAGCATGTTTTTACCATAGGACAGTAACGTGTAAAACTCCTGCTCCCTGTAAATTTCCCTATGCAGTGATGTGCCATGTACAGCTAGCAGAATAATTATTGAAGGACAAATACCTTTAAGCAGTTTTACTCACAATAATAAAAAACTGGATGCACAAGGAATTCAATTTGGTACACATTTTCCCTGTGTTTTGCAATATTGCTGGTGAGAAAATGGAGAGGAGAGAAAAAAAAAAGGAAAAAAAAAGTCGATTTGTTTAATAACTGGAATAACTGTTTGGGAACCATGAATTAAAGAGCAAGGAAAACCAAATGCTGCGCTCAACCAGAAAGTATTTGGAAATTTGGCTGTGTCATCTTAGAGAGGAGAAATCTGGCCCATCAGAATGTGCCCTGAACGTGGAGTTAATTGGCTAAATGGGCTTGAACGGCACGAAGAGCAAACAGGAGCAGGGGGAAGATTTAGGGGTTTGTGGATATTCCTCTCCCCCCAGGACAGCTTGGTCTTTGCTGGGGGATAGAGGAGCTCTGTTTGCACGTGGGGAAGGAGCTGACAATGGCACTGAGATGCAGGGACATTGATGAAGGAAAATCCATCTCCTGGTGTGTGCTGCCAGGGGAGCTGGGCACAGGGACAGCCTGCACGGGGCCAGGGGAAACACACCCAGGAGCAGGGCAGGGAGAAGGGAAAGCAGAAGGGGAAAAGCCTGGCTGCAAGGTGGGAAGCTGTTAATTGTGGCATCTCCCTGCCCCATCCCACAGTGGCACCCCATTTGTGGAAATGAAGATGTTCTGTCTCGGGATTCCTAAATGAGTTTTAGGGATGTTACCTCTCAGCCTTTCTGAAAGGACAGCTGACCTGAATTCCCTCAGCTTGATACTGAAGCACTTACATAAAGCATACTTACATAAAGCATGGATCAGCCCATGATTGGGTTTTCTTTGCCGTGTATTCACAAAGGTAATGGAGATGTGTCTTTCAACAGTGATAATTAAACTGAAAACGTCCTTAAAATATACCCTTAAGTGGCTCATTTGGTACTTAAGTGATTGTAAAGGGACACAGTAACTTAGAAAAGGCAAAGAATGGCTACATAGCATATTGCACAGGGCTCTCAATGAATTCTCCTGTGGATTACAGAACTCCTTTTAACTGGCCACCTTCAAAATCCATTTGTTAATCAGAGAAACATCACAGACTGCAGTCGGGATGCACAAATTCGAATTAGGATGCTGTATAGGTACTTCTGACAGTATTTTCAGGTTTGTCATCACAATAGACACGAGGAAATACACACTGTGAGTGTCCCAGATGTGCATATCAACCAATTCTGTCCCCTGTCCTCAGCCTGTAACCAAAGAAATTGATGGAGCAAGAAGTCTGAACTGCTGGGTGGATGGAAAGCTGGATAGGAGTCAGCACTGCCCTGGGGGGCACCTGGCCCAGCATGGCCAGTGGGGCCAGGGACAGGATTGTCCTACTCTGCTCTGCACTGGGGCAGCCTCACCTCCAATAAGGTTTGGTCTGAAGGTTTGGTCACTGTGGAATGAGAAAGAGCGTCCAGAGGAGGGGCCCAGGATGGGTCAGGGTCTGCAGGGGCTGTGCAGGGAGAGCCTGAGGACACTTGGTTTGCTCAGCTGGGTCAGGGGCTGCAGGGGCTGTGCAGGGAGAGCCTGAGGACACTTGGTTTGCTCAGCTGGGTCAGGGGCTGCAGGGGCTGTGCAGGGAGAGCCTGAGGACACTTGGTTTGCTCAGCTGGGTCAGGGGCTGCAGGGGCTGTGCAGGGAGAGCCTGAGGACACTTGGTTTGCTCAGCTGGGTCAGGGTCTGCAGGGGCTGTGCAGGGAGAGCCTGAGGACACTTGGTTTGCTCAGCTGGGTCAGGGGCTGCAGGGGCTGTGCAGGGAGAGCCTGAGGACACTTGGTTTGCTCAGCTGCAGAAGGGAAGGCTGAGGGCAGAGCTCCCCGGGGGCTGCAGCTCCTCCCCAGGGGCAGCACCCAGGGAAGGGCTGGAGCAGGGCCAGGGCAGGGTTAGGGGGGACAGCAGGGAAAGGTTCTTCCCCAGAGGGTGCTGGGCACTGCTCAGGCTCCCCAGGGGTTGGTGATGTCCCCGAGGCTGCCAGAGCTCCGGGAGCATTTGGGCAGCGCCGCCAGGGATGCCCAGGGTGGGATTGCTGAGGTGTCCTGGGCAGGGACAGGGACTGGGCTTGAGGGTCCTTGGGGGTCCCTTCCAGCTCAGGATGTTCCATGATTCTAACTAGGAGACAGAAAAAAATGCATTGGAGAGATAAAGAAACTAAAGGGCTGTGACAGACAGGGTGCACCCCAGAAATGCTTTGGAATATAGAGGGAAAAGCCTAAGAAGGAAAACCCCTGAAGAAATCAGTGCACAGAAGGCACACACTGGGTCCAGCAGGGAAGAGAAAGGCCTTGGCAGGATGGAGATTGCAGCCAAAGCTGAGCCTGCCCCGTTGCTACACAGCCCATAGTGCAATTTCATTTGGACCAAGCCAAATCCAAGCATCTGTGCCCTTGAACCAGCCAGAAACCTGCCCTGTGAGTTGTTTCTCACACGAAATTTTGGACCTTAGCAACTTTTCTTTTGCACGTGGGCCCAGAGAAATATGCACTAGGGACACCACATCCAGCGTGTCTTTGGGTGTAAAATCCTAGAGAGGATGTCAAACACCCATCACCTTGAGAGAGAAGTCAATGGAGAAAGGCACAGAAGATCCAGGGCAGGCAGTTGTGTTAGACCATGACACCACTGCACAGGACTGGAAGATAAGTCATTTATTTAAAAAAAAAAAAAAAAAAAGAAAAAAGAAAAAAAAAAAAAGAAAAGTATTTCCCATGTATTAAGAAAACCTCAGGATAATTCCTCTTGGCCTTCTCTGATGCTGTGATGTCAAGTTGTACAAATGTTCTGAGCTGAGCCTGGTCCCAGCCAGCCACTATTATCCCTACAAACAGACAGGAAATCAGGAGACAGAGCCCAGAGAGTTGGCCAGTGGGCACAAAGGCAGCCTGTGAGAGAATCAGGACCATGGCCCAGATTTCTCAGCTTCTGCCATCCTTTTCTTTAAGGAACTTGAGCAATGACTGACCTGCCTCCCTGTAGAAAATCCATATCCAGAGCTGAGGGGAATGCATTCACTGCAGGCAGTGATCTCCCTGCACGTTCTGGGGAGCTGCAGAGAGGAGGCTCCTTCCCAGGCTCATTAAATGCTGAGCACACAGTAATTAATATAGCCTCCACATTAAGTATGAGTCATGCACCAGGGAAGTGGAAGGAACCTGGGCTGGTGTTTTTTGTCTCCTCCAGTGATCAGCAGAGCCGGGAGGCGAAGGAGATAGCAGAGCAGGCTTTGTGAGGCTGCAGCTCCCCAGAGGGAACAAGCAGCCCCTGGCAAAGCTGGAACTCAGCTCAAAGCCTCCACAAAGCAGGGGCACCTTGCTCTGATGCATAGAGAAAAGTTGGGGGATATTCTAACGGGGAGCCTTTAACAGGGCAGTGTTAAAGCACATGGGGTTTGCTGCCACCAAAAGAGGGGATGTGAGGTGACTCGCTGGGGTCAGTGATTGTACCAACCAAGTACAAATTATGAGAATTAGAACAGAAGCTAAAACAAAACAAAAATAGCTGGATTCAAGCCTTTCTGAGGAGTTAGAAAGGCAATTTATCTGCTTCTGTCTCTCCTTTTGTGCTCAGCTCAGGCACCTGTCAGAATATTTTGACGCTTGCCCATCTTTAGCTGCGAGCCACGTGAGCTGAATTCAGATTGAACAGGAAAGGAAAAAAAAAAAAAGCATCCCAGAATATATATTGTGTTTATTTAGGCCAGAGCAGCTTGGACAACAGTGCAAAATCCAGCAGAGCCTCAAAGGAAGCTGGCAAAGCGTCAGTGCCCGGGCACAGCCAGGCTGCACTTCCTCAGAGAGACAGGGGAGAGGGGCTGGGAAACTCGGGGGGTTTGTAACATCCCCTTGCTGGATATAAAAACGAGATGAGGTGAGGGGATACACAGAGCTGAATGAATGGCCTCACACCAAAGTTGTCATTTTGATGACTTGTTTGGGCAGGAGTGGCAGCGGGCCGGGTGATAGATTGTTCTCCCTTTATCCTGCCACAATGACATCTGCTTTATTCACAGATCAGCCACCAGTTGCTACAACAACGCCAGTGGGCTTTAGAAAATGTTGTTGAGCCGCTGAGAGAATCTTGGCTAGCCATTAGCAAAATGTTAACGATGCAAAAGCAAAGAGCGTTCGGTTTTGTTGGAGGGAAGAAGTCAGTGCTCCGCAGTAGCGAGGAATGTCAAAAAGAATTTACATTCAAAAAGTGGAGAAGGGGTTTAACCCATGATATCACCATGATTCAAAAATCCCCCCCGGGAATTCATTAGTGAGACATTAGGCCTGGAGAATAGAGAAAATAAATAACGAGTTTTAAAAAGAAAGAACAAATACACTTTCCTCGGAGCGGGCTGTTGTCATTTTAACACATCCGCTGCCCTGCACCTTCTCCCCTTCATTGTCTGGGAGTTTTACACACTAAACCTGCACTAAGAGGGGTTTATCTTTCTTTTCTTTCTTTCTTTCTTTCTTTCTTTCTTTCTTTCTTTCTTTCTTTCTTTCTTTCTTTCTTTCTTTCTTTCTTTCTTTCTTTCTTTCTTTCTTTCTTTCTTTCTTTCTTTCTTTCTTTCTTTCTTTCTTTCTTTCTTTCTTTCTTTCTTTCTTTCTTTCTTTCTTTCTTTCTTTCTTTCTTTCTTTCTTTCTTTCTTTCTTTCTTTCTTTCTTTCTTTCTTTCTTTCTTTCTTTCTTTCTTTCTTTCTTTCTTTCTTTCTTTCTTTCTTTCTTTCTTTCTTTCTTTCTTTCTTTCTTTCTTTCTTTCTTTCTTTCTTTCTTTCTTTCTTTCTTTCTTTCTTTCTTTCTCTTTCTTTCCTGCCCACCCAGCACTCGGTGCTGGTGACCCAGGCCAGGAGCTGCTGCCTGGGAGAACCCCAGGTACCAAGGCATTCCTCAGAAAGACATTCCCAGGGGGAAGAATGGCTTTTATCCCGCAGCCAGCCAAGGCAGCCCCGAGTTTGAGGGCTGTGCCGGGAGCAGGTGAGCATCCCCGGAGGGGAACAGCCCTGTGCCCATCAGCACGGAGAGCCCCAGCTGCTGGAGGGGCTGCTGGCGTCCCAGCTGCAGCCTTTGCAGTGGAATTCCTCCCATTTCTAGGAAAGCACTGCCTGCCACGCCGCAGGTGATTGATGGGGGCTGCCTGCCTCCGAGGGTGCTGCTAATCCGTGTCAGGCAGCATCCTCCTCCCGGAGAGATCCCCGCTCCCAGCCCTCTCTGCCTCCGCAGCACAATGGCTCTATCCATCTTGGCCATCGTTTTTCATCCACTTCCAAGTTAAGTGAATGTAATTCTTCATTTGTTTTCCAAATGACTCCAACAATTTTCTTCCCTTTGTCTCCCCAACAAGATCAGATCGATTTTACAATGTGTTGTACTTCAAATTTAACTTCATTAAATGTTTATAACATTAAGAGGCTAATGACATAAGCCTTGTCCGTGGTATTTATAGGCTTTATGAAGAGACTGAAGACCTGAGAGGGCTGAAGTTCAGGTTCAATCTTTGAGAATGAAATTCAACACCTGGCTGGAGCTGTAATACACCAACTACCAGTACCGTGTCAGGGCTATCACGTTAATTTAATTTATCAGCCATATTTACTGTTGAAGTTGCAGATCTCAGCCCAGCCCACCATAGATCATAGGTGTATTGTTTTCCTGTCACAGTGAATAGGCCCCAAATGCTGATCTAATGATCTCCTTACATAACCAAGCTCAGGGTTTGTTAAGCTACTTATTACTGGAGAATATATGGGAAAAACCTGCCAGGAGCCATCTTTTGCTCCATTCTGCTGGAGCCCCCTCCCCACAGTGGTTTCCTGGGTTCTCTCTGCCCCAGCTCCATGTTTTAATTGCAGAGCCACCTGGGTTAATGAAGAATTCAGCTGCCTTTTGCTGCTCCCCTCCACCCTGCCCATCAGTCTGGTTTTCCTCCTTGGTCCTGAGGTGGCTTCTCCCAGAGATCCCCCCCAGAGCTGGTGATCTTCATTCCATGGCAATTCAAGGGATATCACACAGAGCAGTGCCAGTGCTGGAGGGGCATCAGGTGAATCACACTCAATCATTTTCAAGGGAGAGCAGGTGAGATGTGCTTTGGGGTCTTTTGGCGTTTTTGGTGGGGTTTTATTGCTTTGTCGTAGCTGCTGCTCCCAGCAGGGCACTCAGGGCAGCAGGGACCAGGGCAGGAGGGGTGTGCCAGGGGTGCCTGGAGTTGTGAACATGTTGGGTCATCCAGCTGCACCCAGGAGCTCCAGCAGACGTTTCTGTGTGATCCTGAACTCACATTCCTGCTGCTCTCAGGTCTGTCTGGGGCCAGCAGGTGGGACTGGCTGCAGTTCTTGGGGGCTTGGAGCAGCTCAAGCCCGAGCTCAGGGCTCAGCACACCCACCCAGTGCACAAGTTCCTCTTCTCAGGGGCCAAAGCTCAGCCTCAGCTTGACAGCACAGCACAAGAGGTAATTTTTAAAAGGACCCTTGTGTCCCAGGTACAGCAAGCAGAGAACAGCAGCACTCCAGCATCGTTGTCATGGCTACAAATGGCAATCTCTGTCTTCCACACGTATGGAATGGAAGCTGGGAAGAGTCCAAAGAGCATCCTTAAAAAGGCACTGCCGTGTGCTGGCAGCAGGGTGTCTGTCCCTGTGCCCAGGGGGCTGTGCAGCACTGGCACAGGGCAGCTCCTCCCCCAGCTTTCCAGCCAAACCCACCAGGTACCCCCTCCCTGCCCTGGTGTGGGCCAACCTCACCTAATTACACCCTAGGAACTTTATTTCCTGAAAATGGATATTGCCTTAGCAAGGGGGATGGATAACATCTTCATCTGCCAGGAACAGGATTAGTTTTGACAGAGTTATGTTTACAAACATAAAATTTATCACCTTTTTTTTTTGTTTTGTTTTGTTTTAAATAGCACCTGTGTACACCTGGAACAAGACAGTAGCTAATGATTTATGCTGGACGGTAACAAGGGCTGGTTTTGCTGGAACTCTGCCACAGCTGAGTGTCTGTCACTCTGCCCTGCTGGGTCAAGACAACACATCAGTCAAGTAAATCACTTAAGTAAATTATTGAGGACTTAAATTGACTTTTTCTACATAATATGTAATTACTTCCTTGAACCAACATTCCCTTACATCACCGACGCAAAAAGCTTTCTATTTGTTTTTTAACTGAATATTGATTGAATTTAAATTACAGCCAGCCTGGAGGATTTATCTGAAGTTCAGGTCCTGGGGAACAAACTTTTCCAGCAGCCTTGGCAGCCCTGCAGGCCCTTGGCACCCACGTCAGCTTTGCCCACCACGTTCAGGGTGCAGGAGGCAGCTCTGCTGAGCCAAGGCAAGGGCTGGAGGTGCTGGAGCAGTGCAGCAGCACAGGGAAAGGGGAAAAACCAACTTTGCAACCACCCAGTTGTCACCCTGACAATGTGCTGGGACAATGAGGATTTCTGCTGTAGCCAGCAAAGCTGTTGAAGGCAGAAGTGAGAACTGCAAGTGTAAAATCTCCACGGGGACTAGAGGGATTTAGAGCCCTGTCGCTGTGGGACACAATGAATGAGACACAGACTCGTGATCTAGAAGGCTGATGCTCTGAAAAAGGGGCTGGTTTATTCTTAGAACCTATTTTTATACCTTTTTACAATGTGCCCACCTAAGAGGTGGGATCTTTGGACTCATTGGCCCCATCAAGGGTCAACAAGCAAAGTCTCTCTTTAGGAGAGGGAAAAGTGAAAAACAAGAGAGTTTACAGAGAGTGACTTTGTTTACCATTTTAGATCTCTGGGAAAGAACTTGAGAAAAACCCAAACATGGCAAACAGTGACTACAGATGTCAGGGGAAAATCCTCTGAGTGCAAATATCCTTCCTGTCAGGCAGTTTGTGTGTCCTGCCCTCAACCACCCTCCCCAAGCCACCTTTCCAAAACCTGTGAAACCCCCCAGCCTGTACAGTAATTTTCCTGCTTTAGGAGACAAGTAGCAATCATTGTCAGGAGTGTCTGCATGCGAGTTTGGTGGAGGGCAGGAGAGGCAGGGAGGAGATGCTGGGCTCAGAGAAGGAAGTTTTCAAGTTGGAGGAGCCTCACAATAAAATCTCTCACACAGACAGGGGTCGCATACCCCCTCCTGCCTTGGCATAAATAAAAAAGCCCTTTAAATCTGAGTTTGAAACTGTTCAAGTGACCCTGGGCTGCAAAGAGTGTGTGGGTTTGAGAAAAGGCCGAGGAGGAGGCTGCTGACCCCAGCAGTGATGAGCAGAGCTCAGATCTGTCAATGTGCAACTCTCAATATTCCTCAGTCAGAATCCTTTCCGGTTACAATTGGCAAGGTGGTGAAGATCATTCTCTCCGTATTTTATTAGTGAGATGGGAAGTTAATGGGAAAGGGCAGCTAAAAGTACCTTTGCTAAGGCTAGAAAATACATTACAGGCAGCGTTGTCATGGATTGCACCCAAGGTCACAGGATTCAGTCCCAGGAATTGATTCGTGGTATTTACAACTCAACAAATTGCTTTAAGCAGGAGTGACATCATGGCCCACACTATTTCCCAGAGCAGCTCCAGGCAGTGGGGCTGCAGGGCAGCACATCAGCCTGGGGCTGGGTTCCTGCACCTGCTGTGGGCTCAGCTACAGCCAGGAGAGCTCTGCCCTCCCAGCCCCGTGTGCTGCAGGAAGCTGCCCTCTGTGAGCCCAGGAAAGGGAGCAGGCTGCTGGCAGGTGAGCACCTGAGCACTGCTGAGCAACACCCACAGCATTGCTTTTTGTTCAAATGGGAGGTGGCAGCAAGCCACTCTCTGTTTCACGCAGCTAATTGCCTTTTAATTAAGAATACTTTCAGAAAGCGAGGTCCTGCTTGCATCTGTTGCAAGAACATGATGCTGCCAGCACAGCAGGAGCAGGCTGTGGCCAGGCTGTGCCCTGGCAGCTCCTCCTCAGCACTTACAGGCACTTGGGCTCTTCCTTGCTTAGTTCTGTGCTGGGAGAGCTGAACAGGAGCTCTGTGGATGTGTATCAGTGACTTGGGCTCAGTGATCCTTGGAGGACACTCCTGATTCTGTGATTCCACATCAGCCCAGGCAGAGCCCAGGGAATCCCAAACCAGGAGCCATTTCATTGCTCTGGGAAGTGTAGGAGCTGGGGGAGAAAATCCCTCAGCTGCCCTGCAGGGCCTGTGTAGTGGTTATTTCTCTCCAGATGTGGAAGCAGGAGTGCCACCAAGCCCCGTGGGCAGCAGGGACACGGAGCTGGCCTCGGCTCAGGGTGCAGTGGCCAAGGGAGCTGCTCCCCTCAGGAGCTGTGTGACCAGCTCTGGTGCCACCAAACCCCAGAGCACCTCCTCGTGCCCCCCTCCTCACCCAGCAGGGCACATTTTCCCCATCAACTCCATCTCCTTCCATCACCAAAGGAGGCAAATCCCCTTTCGTGTAGCTGCATGTGCTTCAAGGTGCTCGTGGACTTTGACCAACTGGTTTGTACAATCAGACTTCTCCCCTCTCTGCTGGAACCTGTCATTCCCTAATGCATTACTTTACACAGCAAATTGAATGGGGGCTTGTGGGTATTTTTTGTCAACCTTTATGAATCCTCTTGAGTGATCTGTGGATGGGATCAGCAAACAAATTTTGCTCTAGCCCTCCAAATCCTGACACATGAATTGATTTCAGCAGGGCACGTTAAGTGAATGATGGATCTCTGCCAAAAGGGAATGTAGGATTTTTGCAGGGGGGAGGAGGAAAGAGGAAGACTTTGCTTTCTCCCTTTTTTCTCCTTCTTAGCCGGTCTGGTTAAGAAAGGGCAAAAGCACTTAAATTCATTGCTCTCAGAGTAAATTGGTTTTCTTTTCTACCCTCTCAGAAGTGTTTTTCCTCCCAGGCTTACGGGGTTGCTGCCTTCCTGGCAGCCAGGACAGGTGAGATCCTGCTCAGCCCCTGAGCCCCTTGGCCCTGCCACCCTCCTGTCCCTGCCACCCTCCTTCCCCTGCCACCCTCCTTCCCCTGCCACCCTCCTTCCCCTGCCACCCTCCTGCCCCTGCCACCCTCCTTCCCCTGCCACCCCTCCTGTCCCTGCCACCCTCCTATCCCTGCCACCCTCCTTCCCCTGCCACCCTCCTGTCCCTGCCACCCTCCTGCCCCTGCCACCCTCCTGTCCCTGCCACCCTCCTATCCCTGCCACCCTCCTTCCCCTGCCACCCTCCTGTCCCTGCCACCCTCCTGTCCCTGCCACCCTCCTGTCCCTGCCACCCTCCTGCCCCTGCCACCCTCCTTCCCCTGCCACCCTCCTGTCTCTGCCACCCTCCTGTCCCTGCCACCCTCCTTCCCCTGCCACCCTCCTTCCCCTGCCACCCTCCTGGCCCTGCCCCTCTCCTTCCCCTGCCACTCTCCTGGCCCTGTCACCCTCCTGTCCCTGCCACCCTCCTGTCCCTGCCACCCTCCTGGCCCTGCCCTTGGCTCCACTGCCCCTTTCTCAAGCCCATTAAGGCTGGCCACAAGAGCAGGGCTGTTTTAATCCACGCCAGTGGGCTGAGGAGCTGGAGGGAGCCTGTTCCTCTGGCTGCTGGGCAGCTCTCACAGGCTGCTCTGTATGCCTGGCCAGGCTCTGGATGCTAATTTGTTGGCACTGCAAGCTGCCACTGCAAACGACAGATCCCATGACCTTCTTCAGTTACAGATAACACAAACTGCAGTTATGTTTAAGTGGCAGCTTGGTTAACCCCGCTGCCTGCCCAGGCACTCCTTTGACTCCATTTCCATCATTAATAAAGGGTCACATTACAAAGGCACCTTGGAGTTTCTCACAGGGAAATGTGGCCAACAAGGCCTTTCTTGTGAGCCCTTTGCTGCACGGGGCTCCTGCTCTGGGCAGGCTGTGCATTACAAATGCTCAGCAGCAAGGAGGGCTCTGCTTTAGGACAGGTGTGGTGGCAAAAGGCTTTCCAAATGAGGTGTGCTCTGTGGAACTGTCAGTGCTGCTGAGGTTTCCAAAGCCTCCAAAAGGGTCTGTGCACGGAATCACACTGAAATCTCACCTGGAGGTGAGATTCTGGAGGAGGGCTGGCTTCAATCAAAAAAGTCAAGGTAGAGTTATACAGATTTTTCTGCTTCTCAAAAAGACATTCAGTGCCTGAACAAAATACTCATTATTACCTCCTGTATTGTACTTCACATGGCTGTATCATATTTATAGCTGCTTTTGCCTGTAACTACCTAAAAATCTACACAGGGTTTCAGAGGGCAGCAATTTGTGTCTTATCACAAGAGGTGATGTGCAGCCATTGTAGGTTTAGCCTTGTCTGTTGTACACCCTTTACCTTGGGCACCAAGAATGGCATCATCTTCAGCACAGAAACTTTACTCCATGCCAGAGGTGAATCCATGGCTCCAGAGCTTGGGAAGTTCCTGCTTTTCTGTGCCCAGCAGGACCTGCAGTGTGTAGTGACTTCCATCAAAGCAGGCACAACTGGCAGGCTCCACCAGGGCAGCAGCCACCTGTGTGAGCACAAAGTGGTGGTGACAGGAGTCCAGAACTGGGAAAACTGGAGAGCTCCACGCTTGGACAAGTTTCTTTAAGCAGGGTTGTTCTTGTGCAGCTGCTCAAGGTGAAGTTCTAGATCCTTCACCTTGTTTGAGGGCACCCAGAGGAGTCCAGGGCTCAGTTGTGCAGAGCCAGGTGATTCAATCCAGTGAGGAAATCTGCTCCTTGCTGCCCATCCATCACTGCTGGGTCAATTCTGTGCCAGAACTGTCTCAGACCTTCCAAAAGCTGATGTAGTTACACAAACAGAAAGTCATTATTGCCTTGGCTCCAGATCTGCTCATTCATCTAACTCCTCAAGAGCTGGTTCAAGAATGCTAATTAATAGTAGTTTATCATTAACGAGCTGGCTTTATTTACCAAGGTTTGCCTTTGCTTTGCCAGGTACAAGAGTGCTGGAGTTGTGCTTTGTTGTCTGACCTGCATCTCGTTGAACATTATAAACTGGATTTATATGGTATGAAATGATGAATGAGGACTGAGTCATTTCATGGATTAGCATTTCATGCTGCCTGAAATGAGACAATTTGTTAAGTTCTACAACATGTGTAATTATTCCTGTACATCTCAGCTAAGGAAATACTACAGCTCACTCAGTCACAGCGACTCTGAGCATCCAAATATCTTTTAAAGCGTTCAGTGAGATTTATGATCATCTTCTCCTTATTACTAAAATGAGGCTCCAGCATCTGATGGAGGTGCATCCATCCAACCCTCAAACCCACCCAGCACTGCACCCTCCCTGCAGCACGTGCACTCTGACACAGGTGACCCTTCCAGAAACGATTTTTCTCCTTTCTGGAGTTCCTGGAAATATTTATCATCCACTCAGCAGAGGTAAGGAGAGCATCCTGCCTTAACCTGCTGGGTCAGATGCTGCTGCCACTGAAGGGGGGTGCTTGGGGCCAGTGAGACCCAGGAGAGGGGCAGGCTGTCTCTGTTCCTCTGCCACAGGACAAGTGCAGAGTGAGGGACCACGCACGGGGAATGAGTGCTCCCACTCCCTTCCCCTTTTCTCCCAGCTGCTAAAGGTGATGAGCAGGATACCAGCGAGACAGAGAGGTAAAAAACCTGACAATGGGTAGAGAATCAGAGGCTCTTCCCAAAAGCTCAGTGATTGAAGTCACACAGGTTTGAACAATTGTGAACAAGTGATGCTCTGCTACACTTAATGATGCCACAAAGGAAGAACAAACAAGCAAACAAACAAATAAAAGAAATCCCCAGACTCCAAATCCCTACAAAACACGGAGTGTGAGAGATTACATGACAGTATGAGAGTTCAAGGCATGTATTATTCAGGACAGCTGGATTAACACAGCCAAATATCATAACATGATAATTACATTATTACTTAGGTTTGAATTTTGTGGGGGGCCTATGATTTCCTGATTTAGAACACATTGTCTCCTTCTCTAAGCTACGGAGCATTACAAATAAGATTTGCAGGCTGGGAGTTTGAGTTTTGCAATGAAAACTTTGCTCTAAGGCAAGTAAAGCGAAGAACTGTACATCTGTGGGGAAAGAGGGGAGCAGGAACAGTGTAACCATGACCAGCTGGCTCCCACCACGCTGCTTCTTCAGGCTACAGAACTCTCTGAGCAGAAAGCCAGTCCCCAAAAACAAACAGAAACCCCCTCCTCAGCGAGATGGGGCTCTGATGTAAGACTGCCTGGGAGAATGGTTGATACTCTCTGCACAGGCTGGGGTGATGCCTGGAGAGCACAGGGGAGCCTTGGCTGCATCAGGACCACATGCAGGACCTGGACTCTGCCAGAGCCTTGTGCTCACCTGGGCAGGGCTCAGGAACCTGAGCCTGTGTGCCCTGGCACCACACGGGTGTGCCACACTGCCCCTGCCCAGCCAGCTGAGCTCTGCTCTGGGGGGATGCACTTAGACACTGCCCCCCACTGAAACTTAAAGAATTCCATTAACTCTCCCTTCTGTGCTTCTGAGTTTGGGTATAGGAGCCAAAAGGTTCAAAAAGAAGAAGCTCTTTGAATTTTCCAGTGTTTGCAGACCCAGCTCATTTTGGCACAGATCGTGTCACAGCCATCACTTCTCCTAAAACTGAACTTTCTGAGCCATTTCAGCACCAGTTCTGAGGCTGTGCTTTGAAACACAGATGAAGTCCTTGACTAATGCTGCTGTGACCTAAAGTAAATTCAGGTTGTGTCAGGGTGTTTTGAAATGCAGGATTTGGCTCAGAGCAGATTATCTTCCAACACTTCAACGTTTCAGCCTTTTCTTGGATTTCATTGTCTTCCCTTTGCTGTGATTTAATCCAGGAACAGGGGAAGGCTGCTTCCCTTGGATCTGCCCCTTGCAATGGCTCCTTTGCCACACCAGCCCCATTCACTCTGTCACTTGTGACCCCGTTAAAAGCAGCTTTTGATGTCAGTGGCCTCAGGCACGTCAGTAACAGGGAGCTCCTTCCCCTTGTTCCCCATATTCCATCCCACACCCGGGCTTAAGCTGGTTTGCAGTCCCTAAAATTGCTGAGAAGACTCAGGGGGAATGGACAAATTCCAGCTTCACAGATCCCACCGAAAATTTTGAGTCCCAGCAGACAGAAAAAAAAAAAAAAACCAAGTCAGGGTTTGTGACAAAAAAGAATAATTCCTAAACTTGTAGGGGTTGTTCCCCCTTTTTCCAAACTCCTGAATTGTGTCCCAGTTTCCCCCAACACATCCATACTGGTTTTGCTGAACTCTTTAACTGGGAATCAAAGCAGCAGCTGAGAAATATCTCAGGTGCTCCTTACACTCTCCATGGAATTACTCTGTTGGTTTGTCACTGTCTCACCACTGTGTAGGACTGAAAGGGTTTGGGAACCAAAACTCTCTGAGCACAAATATGTACATTTGATGGAGTTTTATGAATTGTACTTCCCTTTCCCATGGGAGAGGCAATGGGGTGAAGGCAAGGCACTGCCAGCTCAGTGGGTGCTAACAGATCCCCAGTGCAGGGTTGTGGGGCACCTCAAGTTCTCCCCGCTCCCCTGGTGCTGGGAAGATCACCCCAAAGCACAGGGGGAGATGTTGGGGTCCCCTCAGAGTGTCCCCTCCCAAGTCAGTGATGTATGAAACCTCAGCTGGAAGTTCTACTTCTCCTGAAAGAGAGAGAAATATCAATTTAGCACCTGAGGATGAAAGGCTGATCACCAGAAGACAGGAAGTGCTCAGCCCAGGCCAAAGCCCTGCAGAAAATACACTCATGCTGTCTGCAGAGCCCCACACGTCAGGGTTTTGTTGGTGTTAATTGTGAGCCGTGGCTGGAGTCAGAATTAATCTGCAGAGCTGCTTTTCACATGTATTCCCAATCTGTGCAGCAGTGATATCAAACTGTTCAGAGCTCCTCATGGCAGCAGTTGGCTTTGTAAACACTTGAAAAAAATTCTTGCAACTTAAGGGAATCTTATTGTGACTGGGGAAAATTCCTCTCCTTTCTCCACAGGCTAGGCAGTCAGAAAACAAGGATGTTTTAAATTCCTTGGAGATGTTCCTTGAAATGACAAATGTATTACCTCTTCCTGCCCCTGCCTCCATTTGCTGTCAATGGCTGGAGTTACTCTGAAATTGGTTTATATTTAGTATTTGTATTTTTTTATATATTTATATTTAATAAATAAATATATTTATATAAATAAATATATTTATATAAATAAATATATTTATATAAATAAATATATTTATATTTAGTATTATATATTTGGTATATATTTATATGGACAGCACACAGGACAAGCACAGACATTTCAGAGCTTCATTTCTCCCCTCCCCAGCTGCTTGTGCTGGTTATCAGACAGCAATGGGGCCAACCAGGCCCCAAACCCCACAAAGCTCCCAGGTGTGTGTATGGGAAAGAAGGAGGAAACACAGCTCTCATTCCTCCTGGGAGGATCTTTCCTCTCCTGACTGTGGCAGCACTCAGCCCTCAGGGAGTCTCCATCAGCTCCTCCTGCTGCCCCTCTGCTGTCCTGACCACCTGGTCACCCAGAGGAAAACAGACCCGAAAATTCTTTTGGCACTTCAGATCAGTTTCCCGAATACTTTGCAGTCGAGTGACACAAAGCACAGGCACATCTGAATTTTCCCAGCAGCCACGAGGCTCCCAGGCCGTGCTCCCACTGGGAGCTCCTTGCCAGAGGAGCTCTCATTCCTTGCATTTTTAAGGGAAGCAATTCCAGCCCTTCACAGGAGCACAACCAACGCTCACCTGTTTTTGCTCTTCTCTTCTACCAACAGGTGACTTTGAGCTGAATTAAAATGGGACCTGTAATGAAAAAGAGCCACTTTTTGCTCTGCACTCTCTAACTGCTGAAGTCATGAAGCTGCTCCCGTGGAATGGAAAAGCTGCAGTGTTATTCCCATTTCTCTTTCCCCTCGTTGGTAACCCGTGCAGCATCCATGGCACTGTCTTTGTGCACACTGGGCTGGGGCTGTAAAACAAAGTCTGTACTCCACACTCCATCCCAGGAGGCTGTTGGAGGCAAAGAGCCCCCTGCCACCCTTTGAGATTTTCCCTCCTCTTATTTCTTCTCCTTTTCAATCCCATCTCAGCAATCACCAGAGCTCTGGCTGAATGCAAGGCCCTTCCTCTTCAGAAGCTGATTGTAGCAAGACTTAGATCCTAGCCCTTTGGAAGAAAAATGCCTCTTGACAGCTCTTTGGAAGGCAGGGGGAGTTCCGTGCAGGGGTGACACTGGCAGAAAGAGCTGGCTCTCACCGTTCCTTGAAGCTGCATAATGAATGAAATGTTTAACAGAGGAGAGGATGTAGGGCTGGCAAAACCTATTAGTTAAAGGGCTTTTTGAAGCCATCTGTCCACCAGCTTTAGCCACCACTGAATGAAAATGGGTTTTGAAAGCCAAAGGGACAGACACTCCTAATTCTTGCAGCTCTTCATCCTGCACTGCCAGCCAGCCAAAGGCACTGGCAGTGCTCAGGGGAGGAAGGAGCTCCCCAGCTGAGGGAGGGCTGCTCTGCCCTCCTTCAAATGCTTCTGCTGACAGTCCTTCTATCAGTTAGCAGTATTTACAGAATACCAATAAGGACTGGAACAACCAAAGGCAGCTGTGTAAAATCTGCTATCCCTTAATGTGAACTTCAGAGGGCAAATCAACAGAATTTTAGACAAACCAAGGAGAGCTGCAGTCTCTTTTCCAAAAATGAAGCTGTGCTTAGTGCACCAGTCAGAAGCCCTGACTTCTGTCTCCTCTCTTTAAGCACTGAACCAACATTTCTGTGCTAGCACTGGCCCTGCTAGTGCTCATTCTGGGGGTGCCTGCCTTCATGGTTCACACTCACCTCTATTTCTGCACAGGTTGAAGGACAGAACAATTCCTGTCGTGTGGGGACAATTTGTGGTATTTACTCTTCAGACAGCTTAGACCAAATGAAAAACTTCCAGTTGCTCAGTGCAAAGCTGAGGTTTGCTCAGAGCATGCAAGCAGTTTACTCAAAAGTTTATGAAATGACCCAAACTGCAGATTTTAGGGCTCTCTACCATCAGCCTTGCAAGTGAAGAGTGAGAAGCAGAGGTGGTTTCACACACAGCGACATGAGGACACATAGAGCAGCTCTCTGATGAAGCTCAGCCTCCCTGAGACCCGCTGCTGATTCAGTACAGGGCAAGAGGGAAGGGATCCCTGCTGAACCACAAACCCTCCAGCACCAAATGTGGGAAGGTGACGCGTTAATTTATGCAGCAGGATCTGAAGAGCCAGGGAAAAGGAAAGGAAACCATCCCAGCAAATGTCTTGGGTGCGCCCTGGCCTACTGGCTCCGTGCACCTGGCAGATCAGCAAACTAAAGCAAACAAAAGTGGGAAGTAAGTTCATGTTTCTGAAGAAAAGAAAATAAGACAATTTCCCTCGCCCCCACTCCAAGTTTGCATTATTCCACTTTCCCAGGGCTATTCCATGGGAGCTGTTACCCTCCTGCACGGCCCTTGTTTGGACAGCTTGAGCAGTGGCTGCAGAAGTGCAGTAGGTATTTATGCAGTTGAAACTGTAGCATACAAGTGCATCTTTGGTCCTCATTTCAGCAGGAAGAGATTATATGGAGAGAGAGAGAGAGAGAGAGAGAGTTAAAACGGATACAAAGCCCAAGGAAAAACAAGTCCTTGAAGGCTTTGTCCCAAAAAGTTAAAAAAGTGGCATTAGAACAGTGTTTTCCCTCAGTGGTACCTTGCAGGGTTTGCTCTCTGGAGCCCAACCAGCTCCCCCAAAACTGCAGCCTGGAGAAGAGAGAGAGGAGCTCCAGCCCTGCTGACGGAACATTTTGCAATCAGCCTGCCAAGGGCCAGTTTGTTAATGACAAAGTGTGTGTGTGAGGTGTGTGTGTGTGCGTGGCAGGAACAGATAAGGTACATTTGGAAATGTGTGGGCCCTTGGCAAGGAGTCTGTGACTGATCCACACCTGAGGGACAGCCCTGGGACTGTCCCAGCAGGGACCAGCCTGGCCCCTCTCAGGTGGGACACACAGGCAAAGCTGGAAGGAGCCCCAAGGAACTCAGAATTAAGACTCTGTGGTGAATGATCAACTTATGCCACAGGGGCCTGGAAAGCTGAGCTTGGGGCTTTGGCAAACCTGAGCCCAGGCTTGGCTGAAGAGCAGGAGCAGGGAGAAGCACCTGCAGAGCTGGGGTTGCTCAGCGTGGAGGGGAGAAGGTTTGGGGGAGATTGCTTTGCTGCACTCCAGGGAGAGCTGATAAAGGAGGAAGAGGGGCTTTTCATACAGCAGACAGTGCCAGGACAAGGGGGAAAGGTTTTAAACTGCCAGAGGGCAGGGCTGGATGGGATCTTGGGCAGGAATTGTTCCCTGGCAGGGTGGGCAGGGCTGGCACAGGGTGCCCAGAGCAGCTGTGGCTGCCCCTGGATCCCTGGCAGTGCCCAAGGCCAGGCTGGAGCAGCCTGGGACAGTGGAGGTGTCCCTGCCATGGCAGGGGTGGGATGGGATGGGCTTTAAGATCCCTTCAACCCAAACCAGTCTGGGATTCTGTGATTGACTAATCTTTAAGGACCCAGAGGAGTGGGCTTAGGGAGGGAGCTGGGGGAGTTCAGCACCCAGGAACAGCAGTTTGCTATTGCTCTTGCTTCGTTTATCACCATCAATCCAAATATTTATCTGCAAAGCACAGATTTATTGAAGAGCTCAGTCCTTTGCTGTACTCAGAGTACCAAACAATTACCAGCCTTTTCAAAACAGCACATGGCAGGAAAATAAAGGGAAAAGCTGAAGGCAGAAGGTACCATCTACCAATCCAACACCAGCCTGAGCAGGTGTGTGCGCAGCAGACTGCAACTCACTGCTGGGGAAAAATGGTCACTCTGCCTTGTGTGCTCCTTTCTGCCCCTTTATTTGATTTAAACAGGGCTGGAGAGAACACATTAAAGCACAATCTAACGAAACACAGAGAACGTGCTTTGTCCGAGTGAAAGCGGGGTCTGAATGAAAGGCCGTGCAAAACAGAACGTGTATTCTTGTTTATGTGAAATCAGTACCTGCAGACTGAAACGACTGAAAAAAGTATCTACACAGGTCTACTTAAACCTGGAAGGAGAGAGGCAATTTGAAAAAAAAATAAACTATTTTATCTGCTAGCGAGCCGATAAGGGAAGCGATGTGGCTGAATGTCCCTTTTGTCTGAGAGCACCCGCGGAGATAAGAGCCAGAATCCTTACAGGGATGGTGTGGCCAGGCTACATTACCCGCTGCACACCACTTAAAAAAAAAAAAAAAAAAAAAAAACCAAAAAAAACCCCACCCCTGGCTAAAATGGCAAATTACCCACTTGGCAAATAGAGGCCGAGGAGCGGGCGGTGCCGAGGCACCTGAACAAAGGATTCTCAGAGCGCCGTAACCGAGGATGCTCAGGTGGATGCGGGGCCTCCCGGAGCGCCAGACGCAGCCGGAGTGCCGGGCAGGCAGCGCAGCAGCGCTTGGCTGGCATCAGCACCCGGGTTCCGGGGGCCGTTCCCAGCACAGAACACAATCACTGGCAGGTAATAAAGGAGGCATTTATGCGATATGTCAGCGGTTAGCGCAGAGCTTCGAAGAAATGAGATCATGTGGCGAGATATGCATTCTGTGCCTTCCCCCCGGGGGGAAGCGGCAGCGCTGTTATTACTGTGAGCCATTGTTACCGCTACTTCTTTGAAATAAAGCGTGCCACGGCAGCGTCAGCTGATACCTGTGCGAGCGGCCGGCCCGGCGAGGAGCTCTGCCACCGCCGGGCACCGGGGACAGGGAGCGGGGACAGGGAGCGGGCACCGGGCTGCCACCCTCCTGCAGCCCCCGACAGCCTGAGACATCCCTGGGTCCTGTCAGTCTGAGCCATCCCCGGGTCTGAGCTGTCTGAGCCATCCCCAGGTCCTGCTCTGTCCTGGGACATCCCTGGGTCCTGTCTGTCCTGGGACATCCCTGGGTCCTGTCTGTCCTGGGACATCCCTGGGTCCTGTCTGTCCTGGGACATCCCCAGGTCCTGCTCTGTCCTGAGCAATCCCTGGGTCTGAGCTGTCTGAGCCATCCCTGGGTCCTGTCTCTCCTGGGACATCCCTGGGTCCTGTCTCTCCTGGGACATCCTCGGGTCCTGTCTGTCCTGAGACATGCCTGGGTCCTGTCTCTCCTGGGACATCCCTGGGTCCTGCTCTGTCCTGGGACATCCCCGGGTCTGAGCTGTCTGAGCCATCCCTGGGTCCTGTCTGTCCTGAGACATCCCTGGGTCCTGTCTCTCCTGGGACATCCCTGGGTCCTGTCTGTCCTGGGACATCCCCAGGTCCTGTCTGTCCTGGGACATCCCTGGGTCCTGTCTCTCCTGGGACATCCCTGGGTCCTGCTCTGTCCTGGGACATCCCCGGGTCCTGTCTGTCCTGGGACATCCCCGGGTCTGAGCTGTCTGAGCCATCCCTGGGTCCTGTCTGTCCTGGGACATCCCTGGGTCTGAGCTGTCTGAGCCATCCCTGGGTCCTGTCTTCCCTGGGACATCCCCGGGTCCTGCTCTGCCCTGAGCCATCCCCAGGTCCTGCTCTGTCCTGGGACATCCCCAGGCCCTGCCCTGCCCCAGAGCA
Source organism: Phylloscopus collybita (assembly GCA_027886175.1). NCBI lineage: Eukaryota > Metazoa > Chordata > Aves > Passeriformes > Phylloscopidae > Phylloscopus > Phylloscopus collybita. Next base: position 21,405,249 of record JAJNNQ010000005.1, on the reverse strand, counting down.
GGCTCTGTGCAGTCACAGTTTCATTCCCTGGTCCCCCTGACCTTTGTCATTAGGTGAGAGATGAGCACAGATCATTACAGCCCACAGCAGCTACTGGCTTTAGCTCATTGCTGTCTGGGGAACAATCACTGCACGTGTAGGGAAGGTTTCATTCAGTAAGAGACCCTTCAGCTGAGAACTGGCCCCAGAGTGAACTAAAAAGTGCACTGAAGCACCAATTCCCATCAGCTTTATGCTGTGAAATATTTCACACCATCAACTCCACAGAGTGAACCAACAGGCTCTCACGTGTACCAGAGTCAGCCCCATGTCTCTAATCACACCTGGTCGGTTTTCTCTCAGGACAGTTTAAAAGCTCAGAGTCATGTGTTAGAGCCCAGCAGGAGTGAATTGAGTAGCTGGAGACTTGCTTATGCCTCATTTATGATTAACACTGTCAGTGTCCTTAGTCAGCTGCCTGCCAGCTGAGTTCCAACTGGCATTTTATTTCAGACCTCAGAGAGGTCACAGAAGAAGACCGGGTGCTGCTTGTGCATGGGACGTGTTCCCAAATCCAGGGCTGGCAGGTGCACAGGGGATTGCTGAGGAAACAGGGGATTACTGGAAATCAGCAGTGATTTGGGCCAGGACAAGGAGTTTTGGTGACCACTTCAGTTCTTTCCTGACCAGCTTGAAACTGAAGCACTGGAGGAAGCTGTGGGAGCACTTCACAGCAAGAGGAAGCCAAAGGTAGATTGCTGACAGAGAAGAGTTCTCCATCTCCACCCCAGAGCAGAGTTTCCACCAAATGACTTCAAAACCTTCCAGGGCCGCCGGGCAAGCAGAGAAAATGATCCCACAGACCGAGGTTTGTATTGAAAAGCAACACATTCCAGCACACAGGAACCTCACATCTCAGTTTACTGAAACCCCTGCACCTCCCTGCTGAAGAGAGCAAGTGGGATTTTATTTCTGGCTTGTTCTTAGCAACCAAACGACCATGCAGGCTTGGGCAGGAGAGCCAGGCTGTGGGTGGGAAGAGCTGAAATACACCTCAGCCCCCAGAGTTCACTGCTCTGCTGCAGCTCTGCAGAGGTGCTGCAAGATGCCACAGCCCCTCAAGTCCTCCAACCCACCCATTTTCCACTTTGGGTTTTTTTTTTTTTTTTGTTAAAAGAGAAGTGAACGACACAGTCTTTTCTAACAGGACCCAATGACAGTCTTCTTCCACCCTCAGGAGGTTTATTTCTGGGATGTGGATTTGTAGTTGCACAGGGGATTCCACTAAGAGAGCATTCCAGCCTCTAAACAAAAAATTAATTTTGCCCAGATTTTGCCGAGGTCGTTGCTCCTGGTATTCCAGGACAGGAGTAGCAATTTGAAAAATGATGTGTTTATCTGTATTGGATTGTAACTCTATAGATAGTGGCTGCTTTTCCCCCTTTGATAATATTAGATCAAGGAAATCTAAAATACAATCCCCAGGAAAAAAACAAAACAAAACAAAAACCCAACCAAATAAAAAGATTATGACCTCTAATTAAATGGATTTTTTTTGTTGTTGTTGATACAACACATACAGATACTTCTGTTATCTGTTCTACCTCAAACCTCAAGTTTCATTGGACGTGACTTTTGTTATTCTGCTTTTGGCCCAAACCCACAGCCATACCCAGCAGGAATCAAATAAAGACCTTTTAGAACAGCAGCTCTGGCACTGCCCAGAGATTTAGTCCCTCAAGGCTGATTGCCATAAGTGATGAGATTTGCCAGAAATTCCCTCCACATCCCTGGAATTCTGTGAATAAGCCCCAGTAGCTGGAAAACTGTTGAATAATAAATTTGAAGGATTTTTCTTTCTTTCATTTGCTGCAACCTAGCTTTGGTGGGCTCTAAGTAATTAAAAAAAAAACAAACAACCAAATACCTGATGGATTAAAAATTAGCATGAAGCCCACTTATTACTTCATGATAACAGATTTTAAACATCCCTTTCCAAGATATTATACCATCAAACATTAAAAACTGCAGTCTTAAAGGGGGTGGGAAGCCTAATACGGGCTCCCAGAGAGAAGACTCCTCCTGCTCTCCTGCACCAGGGTATGTGACCTTGATTTTCATTAGGTTTGCAGCCTGGGACAGATAACTCACTCTGTGGTTAATTATCCTGCAGGGGCTCCGTGGCAGTGGTTGGAGTGGAGAGCTCTTGTGGGCACAGCCAGATCCATTAGAGCCTCACTGAGGACACCAGCAGACCCAAGCTGAAGAACTTACCAACCCACTGCACATAATTACTGCCAGCCTGAGACAGGCAGGTATGGAAGGAGGAAGAAAAAGCTTTTTTTTTTTTTTTTTTTTTTTTCCTTCCCTGCAAAGTGCCTGGTTATAAATGGATGGCAGTGCTAAGGTGAGGCAACCTGAAATTCCTGTATAAGGAGACAGGGTTCTGTAGGTTCCCAGCCTTCAATTTCTCCTTCATGTGTGTGACTTAATAAACACCTGAGCAAACCTGCAAGCAATTAGCTTAAGCAGGGATGGCTTTTGGAAGAGGTGGAAAGCTAAGGATGCGTTGTGTCAGAAAGGCAATGAGCAGATCATAGGGAAAGCGGTCAGAAGATGCAAAGAAACACAATGGAAAGAGCTGAAAGGTATTTTGGAGGCAGCAATTGCAACACTGCAGACAAGTCTTGGCACAGAACCCCTAGCTAATTAGAGAGAATCCTAATTGCATTTCAAACATGTTGGAAACAGCCTTGCAGTTTCACGTCCAGGTGAAGTGCAATTCCCTGCAGAGAAGAGCCAACCCCTGCAGGGCGGCAGGGTCCTCAGGCAAACACCTGAGCAGAGCTCACCTGGGCAAACCTCAGCAGGACCAGGCTGCCCAGAGAGGCCACAGCCCCAGCACAGCTCTGCCACGCTCCAGCAGGGTGACAGTGACACCAGGGGTGGCACTTCAGGGCTCCTGGCCCTGCGCTTGCTGCAGGAGAGGCTCTGCCTTTCTGCTCAGGGGGTTTGGGAGATGTGCTGGGAGCCTGGGGAAGAGCTGTCCAGGGCAGCAGCTGTGGGCTCACCCCTGCTCCCCCAGCCCCAGCAGGACCCCCACAGGTCGTGTTCAAAAGGAACTGCTGGGTTTCACCCCGCAGCTCCCAGGAGAACAGGAGCTGCCCTCCAAGGACTGCCCCCTGTGCACCCCCGAGTGGCTCTGGAAACAGCCAGGATAATCAGGCTGCTGCCAGGTGTCCTGCCACTAAAGACTATAGGGGTTACAAATACAGATTCCCTTAAAATAAATGAAAAAAAAAAAAAAATCACCTTTTCCCGGTGAAATATTTGCTGGCCACCACATGATCTGCAGGTTGTCTTTAGAGAAAAGAGACAGAATCTGATGGGGGTTTATTTTCAAGCAGATGTGGTCACCAAAGGCAGTTTGGGCAGCTGCTGAAGTTAATTTTGGGTTTTGGTAGCAGCACCGTTCACCAAGATCTGCAATCTCAGCAGTTGGGTGGTGGGAGGGAGGAGAGAAAAGACTGGAAATTTGGATAATTCGGTCATTTTTCCACAAGTGCTGAGCTGCCAGGGGGAGACTGCACTTTTTGGTCCTTGCCCTCCAGCCTCCTTGCCTGTGCTGGCACTGTGAGGGAGGAACAGCTCCACTGTCTGTTCCAAACATCCCCAAAAGGTGTTTTTTCTCTCTGGGAGAAGGAGGTAAATACAATTACCTGGCTGCTATTTGTACCAGAACGGGATTTTAATTCCCGCATGAAACATTTCACGCCACAAGCTGAAGTTTTGTGGGTTCTGGATGGATTAAATGTCATGTTTTCCAGCAGGACAGAGAGTTTGGGAGGTCTGGGAGAGGCTCTTTCTGCTGCTTTGTGGCTTCTGTGGACAGCAGATCCAGCCCAGCAGCTCCAGCTCCCGAGCCCAGTTTGCTGTCTCCTGGGAGATCAAATCCCTAATTTCCCATGTCCCTCACCCTGCAGCCTCAAGGAGGATTCCTCCAACACTGTCCTGCAAATACTTTGAATATTCAGCTTGCAGTGGATTTATGGAAGGCTGAGATAAAGCGTTTCAGCGTTTCAGTACTTGTTCAGTTTCACTTGGAATTTACTTGAAGTATTAAAAAGAAATTAGTGCAAACATGACTTGGGCCTATATAAATATTTGCCCATATTTGGTGAATGTTTATAGATGTAATTTCTGAAAAGCACCTCTTACTATGGCAATTTCCAGGTTTTAAAAAGAAAAAAAAAAAAAAAAAAAGGATCTTTCCTCCTGCTTTATTCGCACTGTTACAGGAAATTAGTGGTTAAGCAAACTTTTTAAAAAAAGGCTTAACAAAGCACGTTTTGCAAGTTCGTTTCGTTTTGAATGAACTTGACAAATTTCGAAAGCAAACACCACTCGAGGTTGGCTAATTTCAGAGGACCAGGGAAAACCTCCTCTGCTATTTGAATTTTAAAGATTGGCCCAAGTCTTATGTCAGCTGCCTTGTTCTGCAGCCTGTCTTTGAATCCTCTTAGGAAAGTCAGGGATACCCACAAACAATAGAATTAAAATCTGTCTTTAGGACTGGCAAACCATTCAGAGCTGTCTGGCTGCTTAGCATAGACTGTGCTAGGCCTCAAGAAGAGAATAGGCCCCTAAAGAAGCAATAATTTTCAGATTGTTGTGTACAATGCAGTGATAAAGCTCCCTGTCACATTTTTCTTCCCAGTTACTGAAGTTCCCATTCAGGCGAATTGTCACAGCTTCTTCAATCCAAACAAGCACCCTTCCGGCCTTGTTTGCATTAAAATGTGATAAAACTAAAGGTGACTTTAGCACAGCTGTGCAGAAAAGTGGATTAGGTCAAAGTGACAGCGTTTGTTAGGCCTTGCCACAAAGGTGGTTCAAGATTTGTCTAGAGCGCTAATGTGGGAGAAGCAGGAGCTCCTGAAACCCAGACCTTTGTAAGGAGGCCACAGACAAAAAATGGGGTTTCTTTCATGCCCACGGAGCTTCCCAGTGGCACCAGGCAGCCCTGCTGGCCTGTGGTCACTGCAGGGTTTGGGATTGGGATGGCCCTGCTGGCCTGTGGTCACTGAAGGGTTTGGGGTGGTCACTGAAGGGTTTGGAGTGGTCACTGAAGAGTTTGGAGTGGTCACTGAAGGGTTTGGAGTGGTCACTGAAGGGTTTGGGGTAGCCCTGCTGGCCTGTGGTCACTGAAGGGTTTGGGATTGGGGTGGCCCTGCTGGCCTGTGGTCACTGCAGGGTTTGGGATTGGGATGGCCCTGCTGGCCTGTGGTCACTGCAGGGTTTGGGATTGGGGTGGCCCTGCTGGTCTGTGGTCACTGAAGGGTTTGGAGTGGTCACTGAAGGGTTTGGGGTAGCCCTGCTGGCCTGTGGTCACTGAAGGGTTTGGGATTGGGGTGGCCCTGCTGGCCTGTGGTCACTGCAGGGTTTGGGATTGGGATGGCCCTGCTGGCCTGTGGTCACTGCAGGGTTTGGGATTGGGGTGGCCCTGCTGGTCTGTGGTCACTGAAGGGTTTGGAGTGGTCACTGAAGGGTTTGGGGTAGCCCTGCTGGCCTGTGGTCACTGCAGGGTTTGGGATGGTCACTGCAGGGTTTGGGGTGGTCACTGCAGGTTTTGGGATGGTCATTGAAGGGTTTGGGATGGCCCTGCTGGCCTGTGGTCACTGAAGGGTTTGGAGTGGTCACTGAAGGGTTTGGGATGGTCACTGCAGGGTTTGGGATTGGGGTGGCCCTGCTGGCCTGTGGTCACTGAAGGGTTTGGAGTGGTCACTGCAGGTTTGGAGTGGTCACTACAGGGTTGGGGTGGTCACTGCAGGTTTGGGGAGGTCACTGCAGGTTTGGGATGGCCCTGCTGTCCTGTGATCACTGCAAGTTTGGGGTGGTCACTGCAGGGTTGGGGTGGTCACTGCAGGTTTGGGGTGGTCACTGCAGGGTTGGGGTGGTCACTGAAGGGTTGGGGTGGTCACTGCAGGGTTTGGGGTGGTCACTGCAGGGTTGGGGTGGTCACTGAAGGGTTGGGGTGGTCACAGCAGGTTTGGAGTGATCACTGCAGGGTTTGGGGTGGTCACAGCAGGTTTGGGGTGGTCACTGCAGGGGTTGGGGTGGTCACAGCAGGTTTGGGGTGGTCACTGCAGGTTTGGGGTGGTCACAGCAGGTTTGGGGTGGTCACTGTAGGGTTGGGGTGCCCTGTGGGGAAGGCCCTGCCCGTGCCCCGGGCCTGCTGCCGGTGGGAGCGGCTGGGGGGTGCGGAGGGTCTGAGGGAGCTTTGGCCACAGGAGCTGCTGGCTGCTGAGGGAGGGCCGGGCAGAGCTGGAGCCATCCCCCAGCACAGCACAGCCCCCAGGGTGAGCTCCCTGCTGAACACGGCCTGGCTGCGGCCCAGGGCTGTGCCGAGCGCAGGAGGTCTCAGGCAGGCCCCTCTTTCAGCACGTGTGCTTTGCTCTCTGCAGAAGCAAGATTCCTTCTTTCTTTCCCCAGCAAGCAGAGATGCCACTGCACCAACTCTCCTGCCTTTTCCAGTGCTGGATGAGATTCTGACACAGCTTTAGTTTTCCATGTCTGCAGCAGCAAGAGCAAAGGCGTTGCTGGCTATTTCCTACTTTTCCATGTCAGAGCTGTCAAGAACTAAAAGTTCTTTTCCACGTTGGGGCTTGGTACCTGCACCTGGAGCTGCTTGGGATCTCCCAGGGACACCAGAGCTCCATCACAGCCCGAACCAGTGCACCCCAAAGCCCAAAGGGAGGAGGAAGGGAGGCAGGAGGAATTCACAAAGCAGAGCAGCCACCGGCCCGTCAGCCTCTCCCTGCACCGGCCTTTCAAATCCTGTTCCCATTTTATTTCACCCTTCAGGGAAAGCCCCACCAAGGCAAAAAGCCCTGGGAAATCGTACCCTTTGCATGCCACCTGCTGGCAATTTTTTGTATTTGTCTAAAAATGGGGGCAGAGCATCATTTTCTCCAGGGCAAAACCATTTCTTCTGCCCGAGGCTGGCAGAATAATCACTGCAAGTCCCACCTGAGCGCTTTGAGTTACCTGTGTGCAACCAAGGAGAGGCCACCAAAAGCCACCTTCTCCATTCCACACTGCTGTTTAGTTCTTCAGCTCATTCATGGTTTCTACCCCAGAGATCTGCCATTCACCTTTACAGCTCACAAAAACTCTGCAGAAGTGCACGAGACTGTTTTACAGAAACAGCAGTTGTACCTCAGGTTCTCCATGGTGCACTTTCACTGGTCAGAGGTAATAGAAAGCTTCCACATTTATGGACTAATTTCCAACCCACATTTTACAGATAGCTGTCATCACCTCCATGCCCTGTGCTGGTGGAAACGTGGCCCTTTAGCAGGGGTGCCTGTGCCACAGGATGCTGCTACATCCATCCCCTGGGACCAGCAACAGTCACTGGGTGAGGGAGCTCTGTGAGGCTGAACTGAAGAAAAAAATAATAGGCAGCACTTAAAAGAATTTTGAACAAGTTACAAAAGTAAGAAATGCCTGAAAGAGAAATCTCTGCATCGGGTATTTCGTATTAGAAGAAGAAAACATTAATTTTATGCCTTTCCTGGAGCTTATTAAAGGTATTGTTCTGCTCCTTTGATGTACATCGCTCATGGTACAGGCCCAGTGAAGGCCCAGCAGAAGCAGATTCCTATTTTTACATGTCTAAGCAAAGTCAGCTGTACACAGCTCTCCTCAGAGCTTCCTCCAGCTGGTAAGGGCTGGAACTGAGCGTATCCTACCGAGCCAAACCCCAAAGCAGACACAGCCCCACTGCCAGGGAGCTGCAGTCCCTGAGGGCTGAGCACCAGGAAGGGTCAGGGTTTGGGGTTTATTAGAAATGAAGGGGTTGGGCAACTTTCAGAGGCAGTATTTAATATAAACTCAGACAACCCACTGCTCCTGCAGAGCAGTGAGTGTCCTGTCTGTGCAGAACGAGAGAGCAGCGCTGAGAAAACCCAGGAAAGCCCTGCCTGGCAGAGCTGGGGATCAACAGTGCAGCCCCACAGCACAGGGCAGGGCAAGCAGAGCCCACTCCTGCCTTAGGACAGGGCTGCACAAGCCTCGCTGCAGAACGGGCAGAGCCGCCCGGGAGATAGGTCTGTCTGGGGCGGGGCTGGCATTTTTGGACAGAGTTCAGGAATTCTAAAGGATAGAACCTGAAAACAGAGGGCAAAAACCTGACTTTGGGAAGGAACATACCCTGGAAGCACGAGTGCCTGAAGGCCAGGCAGATAAGGAGCCAGCTGACATTTGAAGAGCTCTGGAGCTTGGCAGATGCTCTCTCTCTCTCTCTCTCCCAGAGCTGGCTGCAGCCTGCACCCATCCAGAAGTGTAATCCCAACTGCTCCCTCTGGAGCTCCAGCCTGCGAGGGCAGCTGGGCAGCAAGGAGAGACAGGAGAGACAGATTGTAACCACAGCATTGCCCACAGTGTGATACAGAAATGAATTTCCCATGGAAATCAACCCCAAAACTTTCAGTTGGGTATTTTTTTTTTCCAGTTACTACTGGGGCACTACACAGCCAACCTTGCATTTTTTTTTTTCTCTAAATAAAGCCTTATTTGCTACAATTCAAAGATTACAGGGAATTTTTGAAGTCTTGGACCTCAGGAGCCTCCTTGCTTGTGATATTATTCCTCACAGAAGATTCATTACTCCCTTTTCATCTCTTCAAATGCATGGAAGGCTTGATTTTGAGGTCATGCTAAATTACTATTAATTAACCTCAGCCCACTCGTGCCTTTGCAAGCACTAGGCAATCCACAAGTGCAAATATTTATTATAAATGCCAGACTGGGTTGGGTTGGAGGGACCTTAAAGCCCATCCAGTGTCACCCCTGCCATGGGCAGGGACACCTCCCACTGTCCCAGGCTGCTCCCAGCCCTGTCCTGCCTGGCCTGGGACACTGCCAGGGATGGGGAATCCTTCTAGAAGGTACTGTGAAGGGAAGCAAGGGGAGGGAACAGAAAATGAATGAGCTGTATATCAATGTGGCATCAGATCTAGAAATTGTTACAAGGATTTGGTTTTCCTGTGGAAATATCACAGTGTTATTACTTTGCTAATTAGCCTGGCCAGGCAGAGGGGCCAAGGTGTTCACACCACTGACTGACTTTAATAGTTGGTTCTAGGACAGAGTTTCTGCAGTTTATAGCTGACCCCTCACACTTACACTGGTTAATTGAAGTGCAAACTCTGCAAGCCTATGAGCGAGGTATAATTCCCTTAAACTGAGCCTCCCTCTTAAGGCTGACCTTTAATTTTCTATTGATTAAAAATAATTCATCTGTGTGCCCCCGCGCACGCCCCACACTCTGAGCAACGCCAGCGCTGTTAACGACACTCCCCAATACTTTTATCCTTCTGTTTCTTAATAATCCTGATCTTTGTTATTCTTGTTGGAGGGATTTTCACCTCGCTGCAGCCACATTCTGCAGAGCAGAGAATGGAGTGATTGTGCCTGTGCCTGCTGCCTGTTGCTGCACGCCCCCAGGTCAGCAGGACACTCCAGCTCTTCCCGACCCGAAGGCAAATGCCTTCCCCATCACCAAAGTGTGCCTTGGTCTCGAGGCACACAGAGCTGCACCTCCAGCCTTGGCATTCAAAGTAAATGCATGAGAAGCACATGAGAAACAGTTTGGGGCAGCAGTTGGGGGATACAGAGGGTTTAACCTGCAATCAGGGCTTTTCCTCCTGCTTTCTCCCAGGGAAAGAGAGAGAAAGAAATGCCACGCACTTCCAGAGATATGATAAATGGGACCAGTTAGTTTGGCTTTCTGCTTCAAGAAGTGAGTTTTTACAGTCAAGTGAGGCAACACTTCACTGTAGAATCAACATGAGAATATTTTACTTGCAATTTACTTAAACCTCTCCTTAAGTTGGAAGCTAACACTTCAGAATGTCTTTAGTGTTAATGATTCAAGAGCCTAACGTATCCTGACTGCGAAATACAACTTTCTGTGGTTCTCTTCATGTACCCACATGCCTCAAACCAAATGCATGGAAAAGCCCAAGGCCCAGAGAGAGAATTTTTGCAGCTCCCCTTCCTGGCCTGTGTGCACTCTGACAGAACTGTGTTTAGGCACCAGGCACCAGGGACAGGATCATTATCAGTTTTCAAGCTTTCACTTCATGCTTAAAGTGATTTCTTTACGCCATCCTCTCCCTTCTGCATCCCCAACAAATGACACTGGCTGTTAATAAGGTAGGGAAGAATTTGGGCAGCTGTCCAGGAGGGAGAGTCCCAGCCCCAGAAAATGTCCCTCCTCTCTGGTGGGCTCCAGTGGGTTTCCTGGGGAGCCTGCAAAGGCAGCTCCACGTGCAGGATGGTGCACAGGTGACCTGTGGAGCTCAGGTCACCCATCTCCTCTCTGGCCAGCCCTCCAGCCCTGTAGAGCTCTCCAGGGCCCTGCTGCTGCCTCACATAGTTGCTAAATCAGAACAAACACACTCCAGGGCTGCCCAGGCACATCTCTGGGAGGGCTGGTATGTGGAGAGCAGCCCTGCTGGCTCTGGCACGCTGCAGGGAGCACAGGGAGAGCAAACTCTGGAGTTCCAGAGAGCCAGGGCTGGGAGCACAAGCCAGGCAGCCACAGGGAGCTCTGCTCTGCCTCTCGGAGCATCCTTCTTCTTCAGCACTCCAAGAACGACACTCAGTGATATTCCTAGGCCTCCATTTCCATAAATAAGAATAATTTTTTGTTATTCTTGGCAAAGAATGTTAAAGTCTATGAAATCTGAACAAGTGCTGAGAAACTTCCCCAGCTCTGAGCGTTGATTTGTGTGTAAAACAGGGACAGACAGGTATAAACACACTGCAATATCCATCCTGCAGTAACAACCTCACAAACAACAGCCCCACAGCCTCCCTGCCTGCTGATTTTAATAAGAGATCACAGGTATAAAGAGGTATAAACACACTGCAATATCCATCCTGCAGTAACAGCCTCACAAACAACAGCCCCACAGCCTCCCTGCCTGCTGATTGTAATGAGAGATCACAGCCACAGGAATAAACAGGTATAAACACACTGCAATATCCATTCTGGAGTAGCAGCCTCACAAACAGCCCCACAGCCTCCCTGCCTGCTGATTTTAATGAGAGATCACAGGTATAAAGAGGTATAAACACACTGCAATACCATCCTGCAGTAACAGCCTCACAAACAACAGCCCCACAGCCTCCCTGCCTGCTGATTGTAATGAGAGATCACAGGTATAAAGAGGTATAAACACACTGCAATATCCATTCTGGAGTAGCAGCCTCACAAACAACAGCCCCACAGCCTCCCTGCCTGCTGATTGTAATGAGAGATCACAGCCACAGGGGCATCACCTCCGTGGAAAGCTTTAGAGTGACTTCTTGTCACTTCCAACACAAGCCAAAGCACCCTAAACTTCCCAGAACACTTTCAGAAGTGGCCACAGCTGACCCACGACTCTGATCCGGACGCTCAAGCTGATAACAGAGTTCTGTTCTTGATTCCCTTCACTGCTTTCCCCAGGGACTGCTCAGAGATGTTCCAGAGCTCAGTCAGATCCTCCAAACCTCCAGCACCGTTTTTGCATCCTGCAGTGCCTCTCAGACTCAGGGGGGATGCAAATGGAGCTGGGAAAATCAAATCTGGACAGTGCAGCCCAGTCTGGGGTTTCAGTGCAGACACTGTGGCACTGAACGAAGACATTGTCACAGCCCCAGTGGGATGCACAAAAAACTGGAGCAACCTCTTAATTCCTGCACTGAGGCTGTGAAGAAATCCCGTGAGCATGGAGCATCTTTCTCTTGGTGTAATTTCCATTGCAAATTGCAAAGGCTTTTCTGTGCTCTTCCTTCACAGTGAGTGTGGCATAATGATCCCATCCCTGATCAGAGATTTGCATAACTTATGTTAATAGTAGCTGGGTTCATGTTACATTCCTCATCTTAAAATCTAGAATTGATCAGAGAGAATCACTATTATGAGCCTTAATAAAACATCCTCCCCATTTTCACATTGAATTTTACATTGTGTTACACAGTGAAGGCCCAGAACTTTAAAGGAAACCAGGGGTACATTCAATTTTCTATATAAGGAGATCACCCTACCTTTATTATTTTTAACCTTCCTCCAGGTTTGAAGGTGTAGGAGCACCAGTGTTTGGATCTAAATAGATTTGAAAGTGATTACTGCAAAGCCAAGCAGCTGAAACCTGCTCAGTGCTGGTGAGCAAATGCCAAAATAATTGTTAATGATTGCACAATATTTAAATAAAGGAAATATTATTTAGGCTCGCTTGATTAGAAAATCAATCAGAAATTAAGATGAAAGATGCCAACATTTTTAACAGCATTCCTGTGCAAATGTATTATTACAGCTTTAACAATAAAGAAATGCATAAGAACCCAAGAAGCCAACCCCAAATACCAGAATCTCTTTTTTGTTTAGTCCATTGCATTGCTTGTCTTTATTTAACAAACTCTTCTGTATTTTTGAAAATTTGGTTGCTTAGTGTGTGGCTTTGCTAGAGCCCATCAGAGCAAGCCAAGTGTGCTTTCTAAACACAACATTGTCCAGCCTGGAAAATGTTTACACCAAAACTTCCCTTTCACTTCCAAAACCCTCTTCCTCCAAGCTGAGAGCTACTGAAATGTCTCACTTTAAGGCTTTCTCATGGGCAGAAATATTGAATTCTCCCCAGAGAAACCTGAGACATTTGCATGAATCCTAGAACCACAGCATGTCCTGAGCTGGAGGGAACACACAGGTGTGGAAATACACTGGGAAGAGAAAATAATATAATAAATCCTTGAATCACCCTCAAATGGCACAGTTATTTCCAGCTTTGAGAATTTCTTTGGTCCAGTTTTGCCCAGGAGCACAGACCTAGGGTAAAGGCTGTGCTATTCACTGAGGGCTCTCCCTTGTCACCTCCACGGGGAACTCTCTCTGATCCCAAGAGCTCACAGCATTTCCTGAGTTACTCATTTGACTTCCCCCTGCCACACTTTGAAAATCAGTAATCAGGCCAGTAAACTTTCCTCTTTTTCTTTTTTGAAAGAATCCCCCAGGCTCTGTTTTTTATCTCCTGCTGGACCCCTTTCCTTTGCACAGCCTGCTGACATTCCCTCCTGCACACAGGGAGAGCTCTCCTGTGGCAAACAGGTAGAGAACATGCCAAGGATTTGTACAAGAACAAAAGCCAGCTGCTGGTATTCCGTGTGTTTGCAGGAGCTCCCATGACAATCTGCTGGGGCAGAGCTTGGCCCACTGGTTACTGACACCCCGAGTGAGGCACTGGGTCATTCTCTTGGCCTAAGAAAAAGTGACATCTACATTGTTGCTGTCACACTTTGCTTGCTTATCCCTCCTGCCACTATTACAGGCTGGAGATTCCCCTGCCCAGGGATCACAGAATCACAGAATCACAGAATTTTTAGGTTGGAAGAGACCTTCAAGATTATCAAGTCCAACCCATGCTCTAACACCTCAACTAAACCATGGCACCCAGTGCCACATCCAGGCTTTTCTTAAACACATCCAGGGATGGTGACTGCACCACTTCCCCGGGCAGGTCATTCCAATACTTTACCACTCTTTCTGTGAAAAACTTTTTCCTAATGTCTAACCTGTATTTCCCCTGATGCAGCTTAAGGCTGTGTCCTCTCCTTCTGTCAGTGCTGCCTGGAGAAAGAGACCAACCCCCAACTGACCACAACCACCCTTCAGGGAGTTGTAGAGAGTGATAAGGTCACCCCTAAGTCTCCTTTTCTCCAGGCTGAGCAACCCCAGCTCCCTTAGTCTTTCCTCATGGGGTTTGTGTTCCAAGCCCCTCACCAGCCTCGCTGCCTCCTCTGGACACGCTCAAGCATCTCAATGTCCTTCCTAAATCCCTGATTCAGAGCAGAAAGCAAAGCTGTTGGCCACAGGGTTCTGAGAATGCCCTTTGAAAACGCTGCTGGGCCAGAGCTGCTCAGAGGCTGGCACACAACCCAAGTGCTCCCAAATGCAGTTATTCCTGTGCTATTTTGCTCTGCAGACACGGGCCAGCACTGCACCCTCCCAGCTCCCAAAGGATGGATGGGGCTCAGCCCCAGTTTGCATTAACCCCAGTCACACGCCCTGGGGGTTACCCCGGGCAGGTTTCCTCTCTGCCTGCACAGGGGTTTGTACCCACAGCTCCCACCACGGGCAGGAAGAATTAACCTTGTCTCTTTTCTCTTCCCCGATCAGAGAACAGCTTTTGTAACTTCTGATAATCTTCTAAGTCCCAAACTTAGGTGGCTGTTTTGCTTTAGGGAAAGGAGGATCAACAGGCTCAAGGTTTCCCAGCCTTAATATCCCTGTTGTTAATGTTAAAGAGCACAGTACACGTATTTTCAATCTTGCTGAGTTAAAGCTTCATTTAATTAACTATATGTACATACACACAACCCAATTCTGCTCTACAGTCCTTAGCCAAAGCTGCACGTCAATCTAAAAATTAAATAATAGAAAACAGACATTTAGCTTAGTTTATATAACCTGACAGTGCTCCTATCCTTCCTCTGCTTCACCTAGTGTCATCTTTCAGTGTTCCTCTCTAATTTTATTTGGAACAAAATAAAAAGATTTAGATAAAATAATTCCCAAAAGATAATTGCAAAATGATTTATGTGCAGGTGTTAAATTATTTCTGGCATTGATGTTCCACGGAGTGCAACGTTACAACATTGTGGTATTCAAAAGAGCATCTACATTTGATAATCCTGCTAATCATCAAAAGACACTGGATCTGAATCCCGAAGGCAATGTTACATTTTGATTAAATTTTATCACCCGTGATTCTGTTTACGGTTCACTAAGGTATGAATTTCTTTCACATTCCATTGGGTTTACAGCTTATTGTGTTTGACTTGGAACGCAGTCAGCTGGAGCTCTCCCTGAGCCACCAGCTCTCCAGCTACTGCTTTTGCACACTTCAGGAGCAACCTTCCCCAGCTCCTCCTGCTCCCCAGCTCCGTCCCCACTGGGATTGAAGCCCAGCCCCAGCTCAGGCTGGCTCCCTGAGCCCCAGAGCTGCCCCTCTGCAGGCTCCCCAGGAGCCAGCACATCTGCAGCCCCCAGCTGCCAGATGTTGGAGCAGGTTGTAGGGCAGGCTGTTAGCACAGCTTAGTGCTGTGTACCCTGCTGCAAGTGCTGTACTAATGCCTGAGAGAGCTCGTGGTAATTAAACTCTCCTCCTTCGGCATCTTAATCCCGAGGCTTTCTGATTTGTCATTCCGACTTCAGGGCTGCCCAGCCGATTTTCTGCTCCTCGGATCCAGCCCCGGGCTGTGGGAGCTTTCCACGCCGGGGTGCACACGACAGCAGCTCCACTTAAAAACCATATGCCTGGCTGGGAGAGCTGCTGGAGAGCAGCTCCGTGCCCTCTTCACACTCCTTCCACCCCAAAGCACTGCGGTGTCACAGCTCTGCCCCCCTCCATCCCTCCATCCCTCCATCCCTCCATCCCTCCATCCCTCCATCCCTCCCAGGCTGCTGGATGCCCCAGTGTGGATCCCACTGTGTTGCCATGCTCGTGCCTGCCTGTTTTGGTTTTGGGAATTCCATTCCCAGGCACGGTGTTGATGCACAAGGTCATGTTCTGTAAACTACCGAAGCTCCCACATTTGTTCCCAGAGGAGGGGCTTCGGTGATGGTCTCTGGAAAATGACCAGTGGTTCCCAAGGGTCCCACCTCTGGGGTGGGCAATTTGTAAAATGTACAAAAAGAGTCAGAAAAATAAAGGAGGGGCTCTTGCTTGCAAGAGCTCCACGCAGCCTCACTGATGCACTCCCTGCCTCGTTCCTGAGCGCCATCGCCAGTTCTACCACTGCATCCCTGCTGCCTGTGCACACACAGGAACACTGCTGGCAGCTCTGGCCAGGACACCCCAGCCTGGCTCTCCCCAGGGAGGCTCTGGGAGGGTTTGGGAGGCTGGAGGAGGTGAGGGAGCACACCCAGGCACACACACACACTCTCCCACTGACAGGCAGCCTCCTGCAGCATCAACTCCTGAAAGCAATCCCAGGTGAAAAAACCACCCCAGGCCCCTCCTTGCCCTGCAGGGATTGCATCATCCTTTGTAATAATAATAATAATAATAATAATAATAATAATAATAATAATACAACTCCAAGAACCCCTCCAGACTGCCAAGCTGGCTGCCAGCTGCAGGTGCCAGGCTGCTGTCCCTGCCTCTGACAGAAGTTCCACCTCTGTCCCATCACAGCCCTGATTTTGACTATTTCAGGGGCCTTTGTGCCATGAGAAGTAACCAGAGGGGCTCTGGCAATTCAGACCTTGGCACCAGAGCTTATTTTTGAGGCATCACAAGGCAGCAACAAAGCCTCTGGCTGGGGGAAGGTGAGAGGAAAACAGGAAGATGGATGGTTCTTTCTATTCTTCAGTTTACACGTTCCTCACATTTAAGAGGAACAGTTTCAAGTTGCTTTTTGATGCATTATAATGTCTTGCATCAAACAATTAAAGAACAAAAAGAAAGGAAAATGCTTAAGAGAACAAAGAGAAATGCCTTTAGCACTACAGGTTTAAAAAAAAAGATGAAAATATGACTACGAACATTAACTTTATTTTCGACATTCCTCACATTTTTTTTGGTGATAAATGACTTCACATGCAGTTGCCTTCGGGGTTATATCCACAACTTCGTTTTTCATGTTATTCTGAATAAAATTTAAGGTGGACACTAGCACAGGCTTTGCTAAAAGCCAACTGGTGCATACCCACAGCCCAGAATTGGTTCACACAGGGGAGAGAAACACGGAGAAACAACGATGAAACACTTGCTGCAAACAAAGCTGGGATTTTCCTTTTGCCTACAAGTGCATGGTTGCAGGATTGGCCTTTCCTGCTGGGCTCAGACAAGCTGGAGGGGTGAAAGGAGCACCCAGACTGGAAGGTGGAAGGAGGAGGTTGGCTCAAGCTCAGGAGAAGGTGGATGGGAGCAGCAGCCAGGCTCCTGAGAGAGCACCAGAATGTGTGAAGCAGCCTGGATTCTGTCCTGCACACAAATAAATAATGATTCCTTCTCAGGAATGGGTGGCTTCAGTTACAAGAACAAGGTAGAGGGGACGGTAAGAAATCCTCATATTTCATGGCCAGTAATGAAAAATACCAACTTCAGGCCTGTAACTTGCTGCCAGTCAATCAATGGGGGCACACTGCCAGGCAGCGTGGGGGACGTGGCATTAATCTTGGTTTTATGAATTTGCTCAGCTCCACTTAATTGTTTCGGAGGTTCGGTTTGAAATTCAAACAAATATTTCTTTATTTATTTTCTTCTTCCCTGTAAACAAAGGGTTTGGCACAACTTCCCAGCTGGCTCCTGAGCACCTGCAGCACCCCAGCACTGAGTGCTTCACGTGCAGTCACCCTGTGTAGGGTGGGGTTTGGGTGGTGGCAGAGGACCCAGGGTATGCTCACTTGGTAGGAAATGCGACCTTTCAGAAACCTTGGGGCAGCCAGGGCAGTAGGAGGCTCTTTATCCTTCCCCTCTGTGGGAGGGCTGAGGGTTCCACAGAATCCCAGACCCACTGATGCTGGAAAAGACCTCCAAGCCCACCATGTCCATCCTGTGCCTGAGCCCAGCTGCCTGCCCAGCCCAGAGCACCGAGTGCCACCTCCAGGGTGTCCTTGGGCACCTCTGGGGATGGAGGCTCCACCACTGCCCTGGACAGCCCTGTCCAATGCCTGACAATGCTTTCCATGAAGAAATTCCTCCTGATGTCCAACCTAAACTTCCCCTTGTGCAGTTTGAGGCCATTTCCTCTCATCCTGTCACTGGAGCAGAGCCAGACCCCCCTTTGCCTGCACCCTCCTGCCAGCGAGTTGGAGACAGGGAGAAGATCCCCCCTGAGCCTCCTTTCCTCTGGATTGAACAACCCCAGCTCCCTCAGCTGCCCCTCACAGGACTGACTATCCAGACCCTTCACCAGCTTCTCTTCTGTTCCTGGAACCCCAATGACAGCTTCTGATTCCATGGGGCTGCTGTTTCCTACAAAACCTGCTTTACTTTGGGACCCAGCTCTGGCTCACAGAGAGCTCATGCCCACTGCACCAGTTCTCTAGCTGAAAAGCTGGCATCTGCCTCCTCTTTTTCTCCCTAGAAACTTTCAGTGAACATGAACACCTTACAGGACAAATAACTCAGGTGGGTGTGAAGTGTCTGATTCAGCTGGAATTTGTTTCTCCTCCTGCCACCCTGAGGTTTGATGCATGGGCTCCGTTATAGAGGGAGTCACAGAATCCTGGCATGGGTTGGGTTGGAAAGGACCTTAAAGCCCACCCAGTGCCACCCCTGCCATGGCAGGGACACCTCCCACTGCCCCAGGCTGCTCCCAGCCCCAGTGTCCAACCTGGCCTGGGGCACTGCCAGGGATGGGGAAGGCACAACCTCTGTGGGGGACACTGATACCAGCTGTTTGTCCATCAGATGTGAAAACAGATTAAAAACACCTTCCTCCAGTGGGGCATTAAGAACTGCTTCCCCAGGACTCCAGGACTATAGATTGCCTTATGGGTTTTTAAAGTTTTCTTTTTTGTGTTATGATTAACCAAACCAAAGGATGGTTTGTCAGAAGAGAACTTCACCACAGCATGTTTTATTTGGAGCACTGCACTTGTAGGGCTTAAAAGCTGAAGGAAATGATGACAGAAACTCTTGATTGGATTCTTATCAAAACATCTTCCCTATAAATACCTCGGCATTATTTCCTGCATGTAACGTGGCTTTTATATCAAAACGGGGAAAAAAATCAAAAGGCAGTACAGAGCAAACAGTAACCAGAAGCTGACAGACAGTTCAATCTGCACTTGAGTGAGCTGTAATCAATTTATTCTTTCTTCATGCTCAGCTGGATCTCTGATCACCCCCATTGATGCTGCCTGCACTCCCAGCATTTCACCGTCAGGCTGTAAGGAGACACAGTCAGTGCAAGATCCCCCAAGTCAAGAACCACCACTGGAATCAGCCTTCAAACTGTAATCCTGATGTTAGAGGGCAAAATGGGCTCGTTTTTCTGTGAGTTACAGGTGTGGATGCACCCAGAGGAGTAAGGATCAGAAAGGCAGGAGGAGGAGCTTCGCTTCGCAGCAGAGTCACCATCGGAGCGGTTTGGTCAGGAGGCAAAAATCCCACAGGAAAGCAAACACTGTGGGAAATCCTCTAGGAAGGCAAACACTACAGGAAATCCTCTAGGAAAGTGCAGCATCCTGGAGAGGGCCATTGCCCTGCTGGGAGGAACAAAGTCTGGATTGTGAAGCGGGGTGGCAAAGCCTCCCCTCTGCAGGCTCAGGGCTGGGAGCTGCTGCTGGCAGTGGCAGAGCCAGGCTAGATTGGTATCTTGGTAGTAATGGAAGGAGCTGCATTCAGAGCAAGAAGTTTGGGAATTCAGAAGAATAAGACTCTTGGCTTATTTTTTTTTTTTTTTGTCAGTGACAAAAGGCAAAGAGGCAGAAATGGCTCCAGGAACAAAGATCTTGGTTCTCTCTGAAGAGATTCGAGTCGGGTTATGGCCATTCCGAGTCAGTTATCTAAAAACACCGGAGGGACAGAGATTATGGGGATGAAAGGTACACTATTATAATGTTTATATGATCTGCCTTCTAATAATCTATATTGAATTCTGTAGGTAATTTTCTGAAAGATGATGCTTCCTTATTTGAACAAATTCAGGGAGCCCTAAAAACTGCTTCCAGGCAGCGAAGATCACGGTGCTGCTGGATGTGAGGATACAGCTGAGCCTCCACTGCTGTGCTTGTCTGGAATCATGTGTTTCCAGATGCCCAGCACAAGGATGAGCTTCTCTGGGAATGGAGCCCCGCTCAGAGGAAAAATCCCTGCTACTGGGTCGTGTATCATGAGGTCCAAACCCCCTCCTGGAAACAGCTGACAGCTCCAGCCTTTGGAATCCTGCCAGTCTCTCCATGTAAAGGTGAGCAGAGAGAATCAAACTGCAAGGAACTTGTGGATGAAGCTCCCATCTCTATTTTTGTAGCTAATGTAAAAGTGAGCTTTTATAACTCACTTTGTATAACTAATACAGATCGTGCTCTTGGTGTAATTTATTTCAGAAGCCACTGTAACAACCTTGGATTGGTAATAGAACTTTTCAAGAAACGGGGATGGATTTGGAAGCCTCCCTTATTCTTCACATTTTTTGGAAAGCTGGCTCTTGGTTTAGTGGTACTACAGCTCCGTGTCTTTTTTGACAACGACTTTTACATAAGCATTAGAAAACCTCCTTGTTCTGGAAATGCTAATGTGCCAAATAATCACTAGACTTGCTCATTTGCTTGCTCTGGAAAGTGAAAAATACTTCCCACGTCCACAGATGACAATTCCAGTTAAAGAACATGCTAGGACAAACCCGAGCCAATGGCAAAGATCAAAGAGTACCCAAGCACTCCTGGCCTCCTGAGGAGCTTTGCTTCACCACTTCTCTGGGGAGCTGCAAAGGTGGGAATTGATTCTGCTCCAAATGTGACATTGCACGTGTGGTTTAGCCCTTTATTTATTTCTTTATTTGAAGACTGCTTCATTTCATCCTCATAAAAAACAAAAGTGAAACATTATTTCTTGGAAAGGAGCTCCCTGTTAGGAGCAGTACCAAGGGAGGGTCTGTGTTCCTCTCAAGCACCAGTCAGGTTTTCAGTTTACAGTGCAAACAGATTTCACTTTCAGCTTCTCGAAATTCAGAAGAGCTGAGGGCTGAGATGCAGACCAGCCATGGCCAGGCTGGCAGGTCCATCCCTGCTCCAGGAGCAGCACCAGCAGATGGTGCTCAAGAATGGGCAGCACAGCCCGGGTGCCCTGGGGCACTGCTCCAGCCTGGGCTCCACCACCAGGGGCTTCCCCGAGAGGGTCCCAGCAGAGAACAGAGGTTTTTCCAGCAGAGAACAGAGATTTTTCCAGTCTTTCACAGAGGTTTTTCCAGCACTGCTCAGAGGTTGTTCCAGCTCCTCACAGAGATGGTCCCAGCAGGGCTCAGAGGTTGTCCCAGCAGTGTTTAGTGCCCAGTGTTTGGTCAGCAGTGCCCTTCTCCCCATGGACACCCCCAAGGCAGCAGATCCACACCTGGGGGCACCTCCAGGTCCTGGGCTGGAGTGGAACAGTAAACCTGTCTCAAACTAAAGTATGGTGAGCCAGAAAAGCAGGCATGTTCAAGGAATCTGATGAGGAGAAAAGGAGGATGGGAAGAAGCGAGGCAGAGAGAAACCTGCAATTATCAATAGGATGGATTTTCTTCCCTTTTTGACAGGGATAGAGTTACCCAACCTATTATTATGTGGGCCTAATTACATATCTCTGCAATAGATCACTCAGGTAAGGAGAAATATCTACTGCCTGGGAAACATCACTAATTGTTCCTTTTTTGTTGGCATATTTTCTGATTGGAGTAATTACAGAGCTGCTTCCTCATTCTCTTTTGCTCTGAAGATTTTTGAAGACGTATTTCTTCACAGATTCCATAAAATTAAGCACCTTGAACCTCTTAATTTTGGCGGTTTTTGTTCCTCTTTCTAACCTTTTCTTCCCTTGGACAGAATATTGCCAGAATATTGCCAGTGTTACTTTGCTGTGTGTGGAGAGACCTAATGCCAGAGCTTCAGCATCCCACCACGCTGTGCACTGTACATGCTACAAAAAGTCCTTGCTTGCAATTGTTATGAAGTTCTTGCACTAATTTTAGAAAAGCTTTTGACTTCCAAATTTATCACAAGTAGCAAAAAGGAAAAAAAAAAAAAAAAAGCTAGCTGTATGAAGTAGGTTCTCTCTAATACGAGTAGGTAACTAATTGGCTTTGGTGCACTGAAATCCAGTTCTAGCAGTCTGGGAGGTGCCTGTCTCTGGTGTGTCAGCATGTTCTTTATCAGGGTGCTGCAAACCCAGCCAGAGCTGCCACAGCACCCACTCAGGCAGCTCCCAGGGCACTCTGCAGCACAGAGCCTGAGCAGGAGAGCACAGGAACAGAGCAGGGCTCACAGATTGTCACCGATTCTCCCACTCAGCTCCATTCCCTGCATTCTAGCAGGGCTCAGAGGAGCACACTGCACCATGGCTGGAAGATCCAGCAGTGATGAAGACCCACAACCTCTTTTGGCAGCTCTTTCCCACCTCACCCGAGAGTTCTACATCCACCCTTCATTGCTACCTTGAAGATAAATTAAATCTCCTGACCTACAAACATCTCCAGCTGCAGCACCTCTCACCCTGACCTGGACCCTGGCAGTCCCTTTTATTCCAGCTACAAACACTGACCTTTATTAATATCCTCAGCTTTATTAATATCCTCAGCTTTATTAATATCCTCATTTTTCACCTAAGCCTTCTGCTCTCCTGCCATGCTTGTTACTTCTCTTTGCCTTCTAAAACCATCCAGCCAGGAGGGAAATGTTTATGCCACACTTTGGGGTTTTGCTGTGGAAGTGAATCAGAGTTAAAACCTCCAGCACTTTCAGGAGGTTGTGATCTCTGGGAGCCTCATTCCTCCACACAATGAGATCTTCAAGGCTGAGGAACTCAGGTTCAGCCTTCCTGGCATGGGAGCACACTTCTTCCATGAAAAACCACCAAAGCTCAGCACTGCCCCTGCCTTTCCTCTAATCCTCTACCATGGGCTTTACAATGGATTAAAGACAAATCCTCACCTCCCTCTGCCCATCCCGTGCCAAGTCTGCTCTTGCCTGGGGGCTTCTGCTCAGATCTACATGAATGGAACAGGCAGGAAAGAAATTCAAGAGCTTGGTTTTATTAAGCAGATCTTAAAACTAGATCCAAAGGCCAGTCCAGTCAGGGGGAAGGCTCCTTGCACCACACCAGGCTGTGGCTGAGCCTGAAGGCTGGGGTGATTTTGTTTATTTACTGGACCTGTCTCCCAACTCAGAAATGTACTCCTTTTCCAAGCATCTGCATAACCTGATGATAGGAAGCTCCTTTATGAAGATGTATATCTTTGGAGTAATTAATTTATCATGTGATGGAATTGTTGCCCTGGTTACCACAGAAATTATTCAACAACAGAGCAAATTGGTATGTAAACAGTAACAGTTATCTAACTCATTGGCACAAAAATAACTGCTGACAAGTGCATTCCACACGCTCCAAAGGCTCTGTCCAGCTCAAATGGACTTCCTTTTTCAGGCTCCTCCTCAATTCAGATCCTGTTCCTTAATTCAGTGAGGTGCTCCACAGCATCCCAAACCCCCTGAGAGCACCACCATCAACAGCCAGAGCTGCTGAAGGCACCTTTTCCTTGGCCTGGGGCTGAAAGCCCTGCAGACATCAAACACATGGAGCAGTGTCCTAGTCCTGCATTGTCCAGCAGGGTGATGGCAGCAGCAGCTATTCCTCACCCTATTCCTCATCCCATTTCTCATCCTATTTCTCATCCTATTCCTCATCCTATTCCTCATCCTATTCCTCATCCCATTTCTCATCCTATTTCTCATCCTATTCCTCATCCTATTCCTCATCCTATTCCTCATCCCATTTCTCATCCTATTCCTTATCCTATTCCTTGTCCTATTCCTTATCCTATTCCTCATCCCATTCCTTATCCTATTCCTCATCCCATTCCTCATCCCATTCCTTATCCCATTCCTCATCCCATTCCTCATCCTATTCCTTATCCTATTCCTTATCCTATTCCTTGTCCTATTCCTCATCCCATTTCTCATCCTATTCCTTATCCTATTCCTCACCCTATTCCTCATCCCATTCCTTATCCTATTTCTCATCCTATTCCTCATCCCATTCCTCATCCCATTTGTCATCCTATTCATTATCCTATTCCTCACCCTATTCCTTGTCCTATTCCTCATCCCATTCCTCACCCTATTCCTTATCCTACTCCTCATCCTATTCCTTATCCTATTCTTTACTCTATTCCTCATCCTATTCCTTATCCTATTCCTCACCCTATTCCTCATCCCATCCTCTGCAAACAATTCCAAACGTTCTGTGTGTGTGCAGTAGGAATTTCCAGGAATGCCTGGCCTGGATCAGCAGCTGTGGGCCTTGGCCCTGTCTGAACACCCCTGTGCCCACCTGGCTGCTGCTCCCACCCTAAAAGGAGCCCAGGAGAAAGTTCTGAGCTTTTAAATTGGTTAGAGGGTTTAGGAAACGCCACAGCCCAGCGTGGCAGGGTTTTTAACTCTTCTTTTGTGCACATAACACAGCACAGAGAATTGAAAGGTGAATCCCAAGTTCAGACAAACTAAGATGTTTATTTCAACTGGATAAATTTAGACTGATGGGGTAATGAAAGGGGCATTGACAAGCACTTGTGAGCTCCTTTAACATATCTATTTTCAGGAAATGTAACATCTGGTGTATACCACATCCATTATCTTATCTGTCCAACTTAAGTGCACACAAATAATATATGTGCATGACTGATTTCCCTGCTGATGTCTTTATTATTACTTTGAGCAGATGAAATCTCCACCAGCCTTTTACTGTTACATTTTGTTTTCTGCATTCCAGTGTCAAATTGCTTAATTAGGTGATGTTTGGTCACACTCTGCAAATGCTCCTTGCTGTTATTTTAGTGCCCAGTAGTTAGAGCAGCAGGTAGAAACCCCCAGTCAAAGTGCAGAAACATGAATTGCTGTGGTTCAAAACTGTGTAAGGGCATAACTACATTCCCCATAAAAACCAGGATCTTTAGTGATTTGTCAGGCACAGCAGCTAAAGCCAGGATCTGCTTCCTGTGATTCCCCCCAGCCCTGCACAGGAGCCCCACAATCCCACCCTGTGCCTGAGGGTGTTGCCCACACTGAAGGGAGAACTTGTTGGGTTTTACAGAACTTCCAGAGCATCTGAACCTCCACAGGATAATGTTTGGTACACAGATAAAACCTCCACAGGGGAAAAAAAAAAATAATTAAAAAATCCCAGGCTCATCTTGCCTTCCGCAGTAGACACATGCTTCTATTTTGAGAGGAAAGCAGCTCTTAGGGGAAGCAACTTGTAGATTTAGAACACTACTCTTGAAGTGCCCTGAAGGCCACACAGCAGCTTGGAAGCAGTACAATGCAAATGAAAGGAGTGGGAGATGAAAGATTCCAACAAACATTGAGAGCAGGATCATTCCGAGTCAGTCACAGCAGTCATTCCTCGGCCACGGGACTGAGTGCCAGAAACAGAGCCAAGAGCCTGAATCCTGAATCCTGAATCCTGAATTCAGAATCCTGAATCCTGAATTCTGAATCCTGAATTCTGAATCCTGAATTCTGAATTCTGAATCATGAATCCTGAATTCTGAATCCTGAATCCTGAATTCAGAATCCTGAATCCTGAATTCTGAATCATGAATCCTGAATTCTGAATCATGAATCCTGAATTCTGAATTCTGAATTCTGAATCCTGAATCCTGAATTCTGAATTCTGCCACAGCCACCTGTCCTCCTCTTCCTGCAGGCCTGCTGCACTTTGCTGCTTCCCCAAATCCCCCTAGAGCATCCCTTCCCCTGTCAGCTCCTGGGCTGTGAGCTACAGGCTCTGCTCCACCAGCCCTGAACCAAAACACGCTTGATCTCTCAAGGAGATCAAAAAGTAGAAGTGAAGCTCAAAGCACGTCTTTCTGAAGGCTGAGGAAGTGAAGGAACAAGGGCAGGAGTAGAATCCAGCCCAGCAGGTTCATTGCTCATCCCCCACCTCTGCAGGCAGGCACCTCGGAGCAGCAGCAGCAGCAGCAGCCCTGAGGGACAGGGGTGTCACTCCCCCAGTGACAAACCCACTCACCAAGGTGTTAATTACAGCCCCTCCACATCTGCTGACTGGCAAGGTGAAACCATTCCTCACCCACCCATAGGATTTACCATCCTTGGCACCACAACCACCCCAAGTTAATGTGGCACTGGGAGGGGAAATCTCTGTGAAAGAAGGAAATGCCCTTCTCAGGGAAAGAGGGAGAAAACTCCTTCCCCACCACCATCAATGGCTCACCATCCAGTGTGGTGTCACCAAAGAGGCATCAGAAACCTGGAATTGGTGGACAAAACACTGGAATTTTGATTTTCAGGGTGCCAGCCCTGCCCTCAGCTCAGCCCTGCCTCACAGGGCTGCTTTGGGCAGTGCCAAGTGGAACAAGCCCAAGTGAGTGTAGCCTCAGGGCTGGAAAGTTTCAGCCCCATGGTGCAAACTTGGCACAAATCTGCTCTTCTGGTTCCTCTGCAGCACTGGGGCTGTGCTACCTGAACTCTTGGTGTGAGGCATTTGGGAACTTCAGTAAAGACAGATTGATGTTTTGGAATATCCCAGGTCCTCTTTAGGAGCTCACAAAGCATAATCTCAACTTTAAGAGTTGTTTCTGTTGTCTGCTCAAACCATGGGAATGGCTGCCTTGTGTGTTCACAGATGTCCAGGGCGCCTGGTACTCCTCAAAATGTTATTTTCCACTTTCAAATAATCTGACAGGTGCCTTTGAAACAGCATCATCTCTGCCCAGGTGAAATGCTACTGAAAGAAGAAATAAATAAAAACAAATCAACATGTAACGAATTTGGTGAGAACCCACGAGGAGAGAGGGTTCCAAACCAGGAATTGTGCCCTCTGAGCTGGGGGGCTCCAGGCTCTGCTTCCCAGCTCTCAGCACCTGAATTCCAGTGCAGCCACAGCCCCATTCCCTGGCTGCAGACAGGAGCCAGGAGCAGCTGCAGGATGGGCACTGCCACTGCAGGAGCCACCCCAGAGCAGCCAGGCAGAGCTGCTCTCCAGGAACCATCCCTCTCTCTGTCCCACCCCCCCCCCCCAGCACTCCTCGCATACCAAGTTGCTATGGTGATGATAATTATTCTTGATCAGCAGGATACAGTAATTATTGCAATAAAAATCACATAAAGCTTGTCACTACATGTGTGAGACAGGGATTGTCTCTGCAATTATGCACCTTTCCTTGCCCTCCCCCTCCCTTTAAGGTAGGGTGTTGGGCTTTTTTTTTTTTCCTTTTTTTTTTTTTTTTTTTTGGTTGCAATTATGTAGTAAAAGATAAGAAATTCAATTATTTCTTGCTAATATCAACTTTGCAGGAGATGATGGCAGTTGCCAGCAGCTGTTTGGACGATCCCAATCAGGCAGTTTTCTGATTATTTCCACAACAAAGGAGGTAAACAGGATTTGAGAACTTAGGGCAAAAAAAAAAAATCAACTGGCTCAGTATTTCCAAACATATTCTGTGGACAGCTTTGAGCAGTGGTCTGAAGGTTTTGCAGCCCCTCAGTTCTGCTGTCTGATGTTCAGTTCATGGCAGAGGAGCTGCAGGTCCCTGCTGGCTGCAGTGCTCTGTCCGTGCCAGCCCAGCCCTGGCTCTGGGCACTCTGAGCATCCATCCCAGCCCCGTGCTGTGGCTCTCACCTCAGCAGCTCCAGCTCCCAGCCTTGTTTACCCCCCCCTCGATTTGTCATTTCAATTGCTCGACCTTCATTTTCAAAGTAGCTGTGATTGATGGGGGGAGTAACGTGATATCAATATTCTGCCGGCATCCGTCAGGAGCTCTAATCTTAGCTAGAACCCTGCATTGAAGCCTCGCTGGAAATCAATCTCCTCCTTTGTGTGCCTAAAGTGCACGTAAGAAGTTAACACATCCACTCAGACAAAGCCCCTGAGCTCCGGGACATGTGCTGAGCTGGGAGAGCACCCTGAGTCACCTTTGGGTGCTTTGGGTGATGCTTATAAACCCTGCAAACCCTTACAAACCCTTACAAACCCTGCAAACCCTGCAAATCCTCACAAACCCTGAGAACCCTTACAAACCCTGCAAATCCTTACAAACCCTGCAAATCCTTACAAACCCTGCAAACCCTTACAAACCCTGCAAATCCTTACAAACCCTGCAAATCCTCACAAACCCTGCAAATCCTCACAAACCCTGCAAACCCTTACAAACCCTGAGAACCCTTACAAACCCTGAGAACCCTTACAAACCCTGCAAACCCTCACAAACCCTGCAAATCCTCACAAACCCTGCAAATCCTCACAAACCCTGCAAACCCTCACAAACCCTGCAAACCCTTACAAACCCTGCAAACCCTCACAAACCCTGCAAACCCTTACAAACCCTGCAAACCCTCACAAACCCTGCAAACCCTTACAAACCCTGCAAACCCTTACAAACCCTCACAAACCCTGCAAACCCTGCAAACCCTTACAAACCCTGCAAACCCTTACAAACCCTCACAAACCCTCACAAACCCTGCAAACCCTTACAAACCCTGCAAACCCTCACAAACCCTGCAAACCCTCACAAACCCTGCAAACCCTTACAAACCCTGCAAACCCTCACAAACCCTGCAAACCCTCACAAACCCTGCAAACCCTTACAAACCCTGCAAACCCTCACAAACCCTGCAAACCCTCACAAACCCTGCAAACCCTCACAAACCCTGCAAACCCTTACAAACCCTGCAAACCCTTACAAACCCTGCAAATCCTTACAAACCCTGCAAATCCTCACAAACCCTGCAAACCCTCACAAACCCTGCAAACCCTCACAAACCCTGGAAACCCTTACAAACCCTGCAAATCCTCACAAACCCTGCAAATCCTCACAAACCCTGCAAACCCTTACAAACCCTGCAAATCCTCACAAACCCTGCAAACCCTTACAAACCCTGCAAATCCTCACAAACCCTGCAAATCCTTACAATCCTGCAAACCCTCACAAACCCTGCAAACCCTTACAAACCCTGCAAACCCTCACAAACCCTGCAAATCCTTACAAACCCTGCAAATCCTTACAAACCCTGCAAACCCTTACAAACCCTGCAAATCCTCACAAACCCTGCAAACCCTCACAAACCCTGCAAACCCTTACAAACCCTGCAAATCCTCACAAACCCTGCAAATCCTTACAAACCCTGCAAACCCTCACAAACCCTGCAAACCCTCACAAACCCTGCAAACCCTTACAAACCCTGCAAATCCTCACAAACCCTGCCAGACACGGTGCCCAGAGGCTCCCATCTCTCCTCACCCCTGGACCAGGCAGGACCCATGGAAAATGCACTTTGCAAAGTGTTTTCTTTCACCTCTGCAGCTTGTGACTGCTTCCACAGGAGCAGGAGGAAACACAGCACCCCGGGATATTTGCAGCAGGTGGCAGGTGGGACGGTGGCACAGCAGCAATCAGTCAGCATTTCAGTGATGCAAAAGCTTTTAAAAAGAGCACAGAAAGTTGTTGATGCCAGTTTCAGATCTGCTGAACGGACAGGTTTTTGAAGCACTGCCTGAGGAAGGTACCTGGGTGTTTTTTTTTTTTAGTGCCTGGGTGACACAATCTTTTTGTTCCACTCCTCCATGACATAATGCTCTGTAGTCATTAAAATGGGAACTAATCTCACAGCATCTCATCTGCCCTCAGATGGAACGGGAGCGGGGCCAGGTCCTTAAGTATGCAAAAATCCAAGAAAAAGGTTTATCTGTCTATCAGCATGTATTCATTACATTTAAATTATTATTTGCTCACTATCAGCTCGACCAGCACTTCACAGTGCAGGGAAATCAGAGGGCCTCTGTCAAAAGGAGGTTTAGGGGAAAACAAGAGTTCTGCCTGCCCTGAAGGAGAAGCTGCAGAGCAGAGTCAGGGAACACAACCCTTTTTGTCATGTCCCAGGAGACAAGAGGAAAGGAAGGTGGCCAATTACCCCTGATGCCTTTGGCAGGGCTCTTTGGTTTGTGCAGTCAGTGCCAGTTGTAACTTTAAATGGTCATAATTGTGAGTCTCAAAGCGATGTGCTTTAATTTTTTAATCTCAAAGTGGTGCTTTAGAGGTGGATCCTGGAGCCAGAGTTCACGTTCTGCTGCCCACTGACCCTGAGCTTCCTCTGTGAACTCGGCCCTATCACTCATATGAAATTTAATGTCCAATAATTCCAAGTTTTCAAATTTGGGAGGATTTCACCAAACCCCAGATCTTAGTGCTGGCACCCAGCTGCCAAGTGAAATCCTGCCTGGGTCCTTCTTACACATCACACACCTTAACATAGAAACCTCCATAGAATTCTCCAGAAAACCCTTCAGACTCACTTGGAACAGAGGGGCTTGCAGCACAAATTCAGCAGCATCTGAACATCTGAGCATCTGAACTTGGGACAGGCTGAGCACCAGGAGCTTCTGCTGTGCCTTCAAATGACAAATCTCAGTCCCTGCCCTGAATCTAAACTTGTTCCTAAATGAGAGCCAAACCCCACCTCGAGCCCAGGCTTTGGCTGTTTGTTGCCATCTCCAGTTACACCCTGAACCTTCTGTTTTCTGAGGGTCTCGTTCAGGAAAACCAATGTTTTTCTTGCCAAAGAAATCCCTGGAAGCTCTGCACACTCACCTGTGGGCTGAGTGCCCCAGGACTGACTGGCCAGCTCATCACCAGCAGGTCGTTGCTTTTTTCTTTATTTTTTTTTTTTCTTCCTAAAAATTCCCAATTTTCCAGGCAGCCCAGCCCGCAGGAGGGGCCGGGTGCTTTCCTGTCTGTGTGAGGTATGCAGACCTCTCTGCCCCCCAGGACAATGTCTCACTTGTTCCCCTTTCCCAAGGGACGGCTGGAAGATGCTCTGGCCCCCGGGAGATCAAAGAGCTGCCAGGACGGGCCGGTCAAGCATTTCCCTTTCATCTGAATATATTGTTTGTGATTCTGAGCCATCCCTGAAGGTGAAGAAGGGTTCTAATCACGGCAGGAAGAGCCCTTGCAGATGACAGCGAGAGAAAAGGGAAGATTAAGGGCTGCTTACAAACACCAGGGAACAGCAGGTCACAGATTTGGAGTAAGCTGATTTCACTTAAGCAGCGGCAAAGAGTGAGAAATTCACGCAGCACAAAGGAAACAACCACGGAGCGTTGGTACCTTGGGGCAGGGGCTGCTTTATTCCCAGGACATGCACTCTACTGTAAGGTGTGCATTCGGAAATGTTTTGCATTTCTGCACTACAACAGAAAGGGCTGAAATGATTTTCATTACACCCCATCATTTTGCAGGGAATCACTGAATCCATAAAGCAAAGCAGCTCTGTGTCCTCGTAAACCACACAGAGAAACCCAAAACAAGATACAGCTCTCTAAAGTGCAGAAACCACCCCAGACCACAGGATTTTAAGTTTCTTCTAGCACAGCTTTTTCTTTTAGTTCGGCAATCCATTTCTAAAACAGTGAAATGAAATTTATCCAAATTTCACTTTGCTGTTGTCATCTCTCGTAACAGAGCAGACCAAGCTCCATCTATTCTTCCTTTCCTTTCCTTTCCTTTCCTTTCCTTTCCTTTCCTTTCCTTTCCTTTCCTTTCCTTTCCTTTCCTTTCCTTTCCTTTCCTTTCCTTTCCTTTCCTTTCCTTTCCTTTCCTTTCCTTTCCTTTCCTTTCCTTTCCTTCCCTTTCCTTCCCTTTCCTTCCCTTTCCTTCCCTTTCCTTCCCTTTCCTTCCCTTTCCTTCCCTTTCCTTCCCTTTCCTTCCCTTTTCCCTTTTCCCTTTTTCCCCCCCTCTCTCTCTCTCTCTCTCTCTCTCTCTTTCTCTCTCTCTCTTCTCCATCCTTTTGCTGTAAGGATGAGCCCACCATCCCTGGAAGGAATCTGAAAACCTTTCTGTAATTCAGCCCAAAGGAATAAAGGTTTTTTCACTTTAACTTTTCACTTTTGATTTCCCAGCCGTGGCAGCCCTGGAGGAAGCAGCAGCGAGGGGCAGAGCCCGGCCAGAGCTCTGTGAAGCTGCTGACAACAGCTCAGCTGGAGAGAAAGGATCCCAGGACCCAGGGCTGATCCCAGGATCCAGGGCTGAGCCCAGGACTGATCCCAGAATCCAGAGCTGATCCCAGGACCCAGGGCTGAGCCCAGGACCCAGGGCTGATCCCAGGACCCAGGGCTGATCCCAGGATCCAGAGCTGATCCCAGGATCCAGGGCTGAGCCCAGGACCCAGGGCTGATCCCAGGACCCAGGGCTGATCCCAGGACTGATCCCAGGACCCAGGGCTGATCCCAGGACTGATCCCAGGACCCAGGGCTGATCCCAGGACCCAGGACTGATCCCAGGACTGATCCCAGGACCCAGGGCTGATCCCAGGGCTGATCCCAGGGCTGATCCCAGGACCCAGAGCTGATCCCAGGACTGATCCCAGGACCCAGGGCTGAGCCCAGGGCTGATCCCAGGACCCAGAGCTGATCCCAGGACCCAGAGCTGATCCCAGGACCCAGGGCTGATCCCAGGGCTGATCCCAGGACCCAGAGCTGATCCCAGGACCCAGAGCTGATCCCAGGACCCAGGGCTGATCCCAGGACCCAGGGCTGATCCCAGGACTGATCCCAGGACCCAGGGCTGATCCCAGGACCCAGGGCTGATCCCAGGACTGATCCCAGGAGCCAGGGCTGATCCCAGGACTGATCCCAGGACCCAGGGCTGAGCCCAGCCCTGCCCCTGCAGCTCCTGGCTGGGCAGAGGGGCTGTGACATCACCTCATTGTCGGGGCTGAAATATGAAATATGAAATATGAAATATGAAATATGAAATAGGAACTGCAGCTCCTTCAGAGCCACCGAGTGGCTTTGGGGCTGGCTGAGGGCCCGGGGCTGCCCTGCTTGACCCCTGGGGAGGGGAAAGGGGCAGATCCTGAAACCCTGGTGCTCCCAGAGAGGAAAGGGGCAAACCCTGGTGCTCCCAGAGAGGAAAAGGGAAAACCCTGGTGCTCCCCAGGTGCCTCTCCCGGGGTGACTGTGCCAGCAGCCCCAGCCACAGGCTGCTCTGCACTGGGGCTGTCCCAGGAGCTCTGCAGTCAGTAGCCAGGGCCAGGCTCAGCCTGCAGCAGCAGGAGGAGCTGCTCTGTGCAGAGCAGAGGGGCTGCAGGGCACGCCTGCCCTGCTCTCTTGAGCAGCGATGCTTTCACTGGAGCAAAAGGAAAACAAGCAGCATGGAGTGCAAGTATCCCCTGGATAAATATTGATCTAAGGAAGAAGAAGTGTCCTGTGTGCAAGCACAGATGCCCAGGCAAACCCTGGAACTCCAAATTCCATGGAATTGCCTTCGGACAGGGAGCTGAGCAGTGTTTGGACAGATGGCCAGCTCTTCTGGAAAAGCTTCATTTCCCTCCCATTGTTTCACCCAGGGCAGGGTGCTGGGCTGGAAAAAGGATTCTCTAGCACCCTGTTCATTGAATAGTTCCCATGAATTACCCAAATCAGAGTTTACCACAGCAGGGTCACTGAAACCTCCAGGGCACTTGTGCTTGCACAGAATTCACAGAGTGCTCAGCACGGGCAGAAGGAACTGGGGGAGTTGGAAGCCTGGAGGCTCCACAACTGAAAGACTAAAGAGTCCCACCAAAACTAAGAGAGGCATATTAAAATAATAATAATAAAAAAAAAAAAAAGTGAGGAAAAAAAGAAAAAACAAAGAAAGAAGAAAAAGAAGCTTCGGTGAAAAGTGTCTGAAATCTGAAATAGAGGGGAAAATTCTTTCAACTCCTGCAGCAGCTAGCTGAGGCAAGTTCCTTGGTATTTCTTGACTGGGAAGTTTCTTCCCTTTGGCTATACAGCAGCTCGTGCCTACAGGAGAGGAGAAAGCTGATAACCAGGATTAGGTGAACTGGTCTAGATAAAGAACTGACTTGAACCTCTGCCCAAGGTTTGAACCCAAGGCTTGCTCTTAAAATCAAGTATGAGAAGCAGTTCTCCTCCTTTCCTTTCCTTTCCTTTCCTTTCCTTTCCTTTCCTTTCCTTTCCTTTCCTTTCCTTTCCTTTCCTTTCCTTTCCTTTCCTTTCCTTTCCTTTCCTTTCCTTTCCTTTCCTTTCCTTTCCTTTCCTTTCCTTTCCTTTCCTTTCCTTTCCTTTCCTTTCCTTTCCTTTCCTTTCCTTTCCTTTCCCTTTTCCTTTTCCTTTTCCTTTTCCTTTCCCCTTGTCCAAAATCTCTTCTTTTCCATCCTGGGAGAATATTCTCTCCTGAAGCTGCACTCTGTGCATCCTGAGAAGAGAAAAAACTTCTCCAGCACTTGAACACAGGCTTGGAGAGATCCATAAAGCTGCCAGGCAGCATCAAATGTCTCTTTGCAGCCTCTTTCCTGCAGCCAGGGGGATGGCATCAATAAAACGACAGAACGGAGGCCCTTCAATGCAGTACTCACTCCTGCCCCCTTATTCTTTAAATATTCAGCCGATTTAGGAGAAAGGCAAGATCAAAACGCAGGCTAATCGATGTCAGCTAACACCGGGCCCTAAATGTTATCTGCCTGTTCTTAATTCCCTTCCAAAACATCAGAAGATGAGGAAATATGATTTTAGAATGAGCCTGGTTAATACACCCTGGGCTGAACAATAAACAGCTGAAAGCGCTCCTCAGCCCATTCTTTTAAAGTGCCTGATGTGTAATCCTGCTAACACTTAACATTCATTTGAATATGAAAAGGCTTCAGGCGAGAGGTGCTAACAAGAACACCCCACACTTCAGCTTTTAAACAGACACGGCAATTTGTATTTCAATAAGGAGGGGAGGGAAAAAAAAAAAAATTCAGTCTGGAGGAAAGAAATACCTGCACTCCTCCGCTGTCCCCATTTAGGATACAGCGTTTCAGCATCCCTAATGCCCAGGCAGCGCCAGGGGGACAATTTAAATTGCCTTTCAGGAGGAGGAGAGGGAAGGTGTCATTAACATGACATCTGCACCGCTCCGAAGGGCTGCACCGAGGTACAGGTGGGTGGCGATGGAAAAACGATGGAAAAACGAGCTTTCTGTGCTCGGGGATGAGGAAAATGGGGAAGCAGATGGCAGCTCCTGAGGTTTTCCATGGGATTGCTGAAGGTGTTCCCATGCCAGCCTGCCCTGATTCCCGTGCAGCAAAGGTTCCCAAAGAACACCCTGGGATGTTCCACAAGCAGCAGAGGTGTGCCCTGAACCCACAGGGATCAAATCCGAACCAGGTCCATCGGGAGAACACGAGTAATGCTGATTTCTTCATCCCCGTTTCTGCTCTGGAGTTTCCCCTCAGCTCTCCAGGATCTCCTCGGGAGATCTCCTCGGGGTGCCCCAGAGTGTCCCCTGCCTTTCCTCACTCTGCAGATCTGACACTTCACACCCACCTTTAACCAGGATCCTTTACCTGTTGGGAATGTCGGGCTGGTGCTTCAACAAGGGAAAAACACCCACTCCTCACCAGCCCTGAATGCTCTCCCGTTCCCCGGGAGCCTCAGCAGCAGATGCTGTGCTGTCAAAACGAATTTTAATTGCTGCAGCACGACGTGTTTTCTGGTGCCACAGTGGTTTTTTTTGGAGCCAGGTTTGACTTCAGTTCCTGGACACGGAGGAGAATGTTCTGTAAGAAACCTGGAGTAAGTCTTGAAAGCAAAATCCCCAAGAAAATTTCGTTTTATCTGCCTTGAGGGTTTTTTTCTGTGATTAAACGATTGCCTGAGTTTTGGTGGAAGTGAGAAAGAAATCAGTTTTTCATGAACTGCTTCTGTCACTTCTGACTCCTGCAATCGAGTTCCAGTGACAAACAGTGACCTCTGAGAGCATTTCAGCAAAGCTGTCCCAGAAGATGCACATTTGTCCTCCAGAGCAGGGATTCTCCCGAGGAGATCCTGGAGAGCTGAGGGGAAACTCCAGAGCAGAATTGGGGATGAAGAAATCAGCATTACTCGTGTTCTCCCGATGGAACTGGTTCAGATTTGATCCCTGTGGGTTCAGGGCACACCTCTGCTGCTTGTGGAACATCCCAGGGTGTTCTTTGGGAACCTTTGCTGCACGGGAATCAGGGCAGGCTGGCATGGGAACACCTTCAGCAATCCCATGGAAAAACTCGGGAGCTGCCAAGCCAGGTTTCAGTCTACAGAGGGGAATGATAAAGATAAGCAGTTCTGAAAATGTGTGGTGGAAATAAAAAGCTGCACAATAAACCCTGAGCTTCTCTCTGTCAGCTAAAATGAGGGAAAACTGAAGATTGTAAATAAATGTAATATTAGGCTTTCTGATATAAATTTCCTAAACTTGCTCAAGTCTTCCCTCTCCTCCTCATGCACACAAACTGATTTCATCAGCCCCACAAACCTGAGACAAAAGGTTCCTGCTGCTTCTCTTCTGTTTGGGTTTGGGGTTTGGGGTTTTTTTTTTGTGAGTTTTTTTCCCCTGAGACTTCCATGCTTTTGCCACTGTTCAAAAATATCTTCTAAAATCTGATGTAATAAAGACAGAATTACATCCCTGAGCCCTCAGGAAGATCAATAAGTAAGTTAATTTCCTGAGTGGCCATAGAGCTCCTGGTTTGTGAGAGAGGAGAAAAGGAGTGAAGGGCACAGAAACAGGGGCCCAGAGAGAGCTCCAGCAGCAACCCTGGGGCTGTGCTCCTCCCTCTGCACCCACACACACCCAGAGCTCCCAAAAACACAGAGAGGGTGTCCCAGAGCTGGGGCAGCACCCTGGGGAGCCAGGGAAGGGAAGGGAAGGGAAGGGAAGGGAAGGGAAGGGAAGGGAAGGGAAGGGAAGGGAAGGGAAGGGAAGGGAAGGGAAGGGAAGGGAAGGGAAGGGAAGGGAAGGGAAAGGGCTTTGCCTCCATCCTGCCCTTTGGCTCCCCTGCCCAGGCAGCAGCCCCTCCTGTTCCCTGCCTGCTGGCTGTCACTGCTGGGGAGGGCAGAGGTCCCTGTGTGGGCAGGCTCTCCACTCTCCTCGTTC
Source organism: Phylloscopus collybita (assembly GCA_027886175.1). NCBI lineage: Eukaryota > Metazoa > Chordata > Aves > Passeriformes > Phylloscopidae > Phylloscopus > Phylloscopus collybita. Next base: position 21,368,601 of record JAJNNQ010000005.1, on the reverse strand, counting down.
CTGACACCAACAGGTGCACACAGGGAGAGGAAAGGGGAGGATTGTCAAGCCCTTCTGAGGATGAGAATGCTGAGCTTTCCCATCCCTGCAGCTCCTCTGCTCCCTCCTCAGCCAGCAGCCTGCTGATGCAGCCCTGGGGTCGGTGACAAAGCCCACAGCAGCACAGCTCAGGCTGCTGTGGAAACCCATCCACACAATGGTCAGTCCCCAGTTTATAGTCAAAGGCCTCCCTGGAGCAGATTAATGTTGCTGTTGGACACAAAAGAAAGACACAAACTCGTGATTCAGAAGGTTGATGCTCTAAGAAAAGGGGCTGGTTTATGCTCAGAGCCTATTTTTATACCTTTTTACAATGTGCCCACCTAAGAGGTGGGGTCCTTTGAACCATTGGTCACACCAAGGGTCAACAAGCAAAGTCCCTCCCTAGGAGAGAAATGTGAAAAACAAGAGAGTTTAGAAAGTGTGACCTTGTTTACCAGTTTTGGTCCCTGGGAAAGAACTTCAGAACACCCAAACATGACAGGCAGTGACTACAGATTTTAATCCATTTGCAAGGCACCAGTTCCTCCCAGAGTTCCAGCTGACCCAGGAACACCCGGCCCCAGCCAGCCCGGAGGGGCAGTGCCAGCCTGGCACCCCGGGCACGGGGCAAGGAGGGGGCTCTGGGGAGAGAGAAGGGTCACAAAAGTCAGAGAAGTGAAGTTTCTCAGCCTCCTGGCCGCTGGAAATGGAGAGGGTTCGTTTTTCCTGCCCTGCAGCCCCTAAAGCTGGACAGCTGGGTGGAGACTCCGTGGGTTGCACAGCACAGAGCCAGCGAGGCAGGCGCTGCCATGGACAAGTGGAGGAGTCTTGTCTCTGGGTAGTTACTGCACAGCCAGTCTCCCCACAACCTTGGGGGCTGTCTGGAGCAGTTATTTCATCAGATTTGTCTGTGAGAGATGGAGGAATTGCCACCTGTGAGCGTTTCCAGGAGAGAACAACCCAGTGCTGAAAAGCCATCCTGTTAGATTTAAGGTGACACACACAGCTGCTGCACTGTGGCCTTAGTTTCCAATCAGCCAGGTTCAAATGTAGCTTATCAAAAGCTCTGGGAGCAATCAAATCCACTTTCATGGGCCTTTAGTAAAAAGGGGAACACGTATAAGCTTTCCTAAGCAGCCTAAAAAAAAAAAAGTTTACATTAAAAGATGTAACAGATACACAACCACGCTCAAATATTTTTATTTGTCTAACATAAGGAATAAAACAAGTTACAGCAAAGCATGAAATCTGATGAGGATTCTACCTTAAGGAAGAAAAAAAAAATTTGTCTTTTATAATAACAAATAGTTGGAAGCAGCACATTGCTTTCGCGACATTGTTCCCTCCCAGACAAGTCCAAACTGTTCAGCGTTATGAAAACTCTGCCTATTGCTTTGTACCAGAAAATTTATTACCCCCAAATCATTTACAACAGACAGCATGCATTCCAAAACTGATTTGTTACTTTAGGCCACAACAACTCACTTTCAAAGCTTAAAGAGCCCATTATGCTGTGCAGAGGAAAGCCTGTGAGCAGGACACGGGTTAGAGGCAGCTCCAAATGGAATTCCATCCCAACGTTTGGATGGAGCAGGGCTGCAAACAGGGGCAGAGAATTCACTGCAAACACGGGGAGACAATTCAGTGTAAATGTTCTGGGCTTTGGAGGGAGCAGGGCTGCACAGACAGAGAATTCACTGCAAACACGGGCAGAGAATTCACTGCAAACACGGGCAGAGAATTCACTGTAAATGTTCTGGGCTTTGGAGGGAGCAGGGCTGCAAACACGGGCAGAGAATTCACTGCAAACACAGAGAATTCACTGCAAACACAGACAGAGAATTCACTGCAAACACAGACAGAATTCACTGCAAACACAGGCAGAGAATTCACTGCAAACACGGGCAGAGAATTCACTGCAAACACAGACAGAATTCACTGCAAACACAGGCAGAGAATTCACTGCAAACACGGGCAGAGAATTCACTGTAAATGTTCTGGGCTTTGGAGGGAGCAGGGCTGCAAACACAGGCAGAGAATTCACTGCAGACACAGAGAATTCACTGCAAACACAGACAGAATTCACTGCAAACACAGACAGAGAATTCACTGCAGACACAGAGAATTCACTGCAAACACAGACAGAATTCACTGCAAACACAGAGAATTCACTGCAAACACAGACAGAATTCACTGCAAACACAGGCAGAGAATTCACTGCAGACACAGAGAATTCACTGCAAACACAGACAGAATTCACTGCAAACACAGAGAATTCACTGCAAACACAGAGAATTCACTGCAAACACAGGCAGAATTCACTGCAAACAGAGAATTCACTGCAAACACGGGCAGAGAATTCACTGCAAACACAGACAGAGAATTCACTGCAAACACAGAGAATTCACTGCAAACACAGACAGAATTCACTGCAAACACAGACAGAATTCACTGCAAACACAGGCAGAGAATTCACTGCAAACACAGACAGAATTCACTGCAAACACAGAGAATTCACTGCAAACACAGACAGAATTCACTGCAAACACAGAATTCACTGCAGACACAGAGAATTCACTGCAAGCACAGGCAGAGAATTCACTGCAAACACAGACAGAGAATTCACTGCAAACACAGGCAGAATTCACTGCAAACACAGAGAATTCACTGCAAACACAGAATTCACTGCAAACACAGAGAATTCACTCCTGAGAGCAGAGGGAGGGCAGAGCCAGCCCCAGCAGGGCAGCCCCACCGAGCCTGACCCCACGGGGAGAGCTCTGTGTGGAGGGGACCCAGGGGTGGGACCCAGGGCACGGGCTGAGGGCACGGGGCTGGTGGCACGGAGGTGACACCACAGCACCGGGCTGAACATCTGCACAGAGAGATCAAAGAGCTCAGCCAGCAAAGCAAGGCTCACAGACTTACCTGCACCCTTGATTTACAGCCTCTTTAATCACAAGGGACAATTCTTAGGAATTTTTTTTTTTTAAATCAATGCAAATTCACATCATTAAGAGTCTTTTTTTTTTTTTTTTTTTTTTTTTTTTTCTAGTAAGTTATCACAAATTTTGAGAAGTGACAGGGAAAACAGCATCTAGAAGTGATCCGTGTTTGGTTTGCATTTGAAAGCCTGTGTTCCTTTGAACTGCTGCATACCCAAACAGCTCAACCACTTGGGCTTTAAGTTGTAATTCTATATGCCCAAAATACAGGAAACTGCTTTGAAAAGGAAACAAAACCCTACAGCAGCAGTGTGAGTGGCTGGCTGTGGGTGCCCAGCTGCCCAGAGCAGCAGGACTGAGCTCCTTGCAGGTAAAACTGTTGTCCCGAGTTCTTTGCAGGTGGCAGTGCTCTGAGTTTAACATGTGGCGTTTGCAACTGGATTTTTAACCCAAAGCCGTGGGACAAAGGAGCCCCAGCCTCCCTGAGCCCAGCTTGGTGCTCTCAGGAGTTTCTCCCAACCTGCTCAGGGGCTGGGCAGGCAGCAAACCCTTTGTCCCCTGTCTGTCCCTGGAGTCTGTCCCTGAGTCTATTCCATAACCACTGCTGCTGGAAATGGATTGTTTTTATTTTTAAAGCTGTTAGACACCTGCTCTTCCTTTCACATAAACAACTCTTTCTCTCTCTCTCTCTCTCTCTTTTAATCCCACACCTCTTTTGCTCTTCAGTTCTCTCTTGAGAACATTGACTGTAAAAAACCCAGCCTGGCCCAGAGCACCCCGAGCTGCTCTGAGCACGGGGCTGCAGGAGGAGGCACAGGGGGAGCAGAGAGCATCACCAGCTGCCATCTCAGTCATTCCCAAAGCTCCACTCAGGACCTGGCTTCTCTGTGATCTTTGTCCAAAGAAGCTCCCCAGTGACCCTCCCGAAGTTTCTTTAGGGGCTGCTCAGGGGATTTTATAACACACACACAGAGCCAAGGCTGCCCAGGTGAGCCCCTACAGCCAGCAACAGCCAGGGGGGCTCCTCAGCATCCTGCACTCAGCTGTCTGTCTGTCTGTCTGTCTGTGCCCCAGGGATGTTGCACCTGAGGGAAGGTAACACCTCCCCAGTGTGCACCTCCTGTCTGCTCACAGGGACAGCCTGGGAGAGCTGGGGGGGCTCACCTGGAGAGGAGAAAGCTCCAGGGAGAGCTCAGAGCCCCTGGCAGGGCCTGGAGGGGCTCCAGGAGAGCTGGAGAGGGACTGGGGACAAGGGACAGAGGGACAGGACACAGGGGATGGCTCCCAGTGCCAGAGGGCAGGGCTGGGTGGGATCCTGGGCAGGAATCGTTCCCTGGGAGGGTGGGCAGGCTGTGGCTGCCCTGGATCCCTGGCAGTGTCCAAGGCCAGCTGGGAGCAGCCTGGGACAGTGGGAGGTGTCCCTGCCATGGCAGGGGATGGAATGGGATGAGCTCTGAGGTCCCTTCCAACCCCAACCATTCTGGGATCCTGGGATTTGTGTTTTGGCATCTGGGCCCGCTGGCCGTGTTCTAAACCCCATTTCCAAGCACAGGCAAGTTCTGAGCTGTAGCTTGGCTTGGGAAGCAGGCCAGCAGAGCAGAGCAGGCCCAGGACAGATTCCCTGGGCTCTGGAAATGCAAACACTGCGGCTCAGGCACACGCAGCAACACACAGCACCCTCAGCAAGCACCCCGAGCCAGCCCAGCCCACACCCCAGCTCGGGCTCTGCAGCCAACCTCTGCCTCAACACCTCCCTGAGGTCAGGTGAGGAAAATGCAGCCCTGATTCCAATGGAAACACGGCTCCCAGCCCCTGCTTGCAGCTCTGCTCTCAAGGTGCTGCACCTGGTGAGCGCAGGCAGAGCCATCCCAGCCCCACAGGCACCCAGGGCTGCAGAGCTCCAGGGCTGCAGGGCTCCATGGCTGCAGGGCTGCAGGGCTCCAGGCACCCAGGGCTGCAGGGTTCCAGGGCTCCAGGGAGAGTAGGATCAGCCCCAAAGGCACCCAGGGCTCCAGGGCTGCAGGGTTGCAGGAGGGGTGGGATCAGCCCCAAAGGCACCCAGGGCTGCAGGGCTGCAGGGTTCCAGAGCTCCAGGGCTGCAGGACTCCAGGGAGGGTGGGATCAGCCCCACAGGCACCCAGGGCTGCAGAGCTCCAGGGCTGCAGGGCTGCAGGGTTCCAGAACTCCAGAGCTCCAGGGCTGCAGGGCTCCAGGGCTCCAGGGAGGGTGAGATCAGCCCCAAAGGCACCCAGAGCCCCAGGGCTGCAGGGTTCCAGGGCTGCAGGGCTGCAGGGTTCCAGAGCTCCAGGGCTCCAGGGCTGCAGGGAGAGTGGGATCAGCCCCAAAGACACCCAGAGCTCCAGGGCTGCAGGGTGCCAGGGCTGCAGGGAGGGTGGGATCAGCCCCAGGGCTGCAGGGCTCCAGGGCTGCAGGGAGGCTGGGCTCAGCCCCACGCCGTGTGACAGCACGGGGATCACTCCACAGCCTTTGTTGCACCGAAAGCCCTGCTGGAGAAAAGGCAGGTGTTGAAAGTGCAGGTGAAAAGGTGAGCTTTGAACGTCCTTTGAAGGGTTTGGGGTTTTCCACCCCGGGTTTCCTTCACCTTTCTGGTCACTCAGTGAAAAGGAGCAGTTTGGATGATGACTGTGCTGCAGAAGCTATTTTAATCAGACAAATAAGGAACGTTTGTAGTCACCACAGCCAGCTCTGGGTACCAGGAGCTCTTGACATCTGCCCCTCCTGGCCCTCTGTGATAGTTTAGGGCCCCCTCCTCATTAAAAACAGATGCATAAAACAAAACTTCCAAGTGCATGGCCATGTGAGCGCCCTGCTAGCAGGAGAGAGCCCTTCAGAGGCTGCTGGAATATAATTACATCATGGATCCATTAGAGGGATGGGCTCTGCAGCTCCCAGAGAAGCTGGCAGAGCATTAACAGCCTGCCAGGGCTGACCACACAAGAGCTGAAGGGGAGGAAGAAAAAAAAAAACACATCAAACCACAGACAAAAAGCCTGAGAAAGGATTTCTGGAGTGCTGCTGCACTTTTCTTTGATCTAAAATAGGAATAGTCTGGAAGGGTACTGAAGGCACACCAGTGAGAAAGCACCCAGCACACCTCCACCATGACTCTGCTGACTTCCAAAGCCCAAAGGGCTTCTCAACAGAATCCCTTCCTCTCCAAGGACACCCCTGTGTCCTGCCCCTCTCTAAGGACATCCCTGTGTCCTGTCCCCATCCCTAAGGACACCCCTGTGCCCTGTCCCACCCCAAGGACACCCCTGTGCCCTGTCCCACCCCAAGGACACCCCTGTGTCCTACCCCTGTGTCCAAGGACACCCCTGTGCCCTGTCCCACCCCAAGGACACCCCTGTGTCCTGTCCCCTCCCCAAGGACACCCCATGTCCTGTCCCACCCCAAGGACACCCCTGTGCCCTGTCCCTGTCCCCAAGGACACCCCATGTCCTGTCCCACCCCAAGGACACCCCTGTGCCCTGTCCCTGTCCCCAAGGACACCCCATGTCCTGTCCCACCCCAAGGACACCCCTGTGTCCTGCCCCAAGGACACCCCATGTCCTGTCCCACCCCAAGGACAGCTGCCACTGGAGCGTGGCAGGCAAAGTTCAAACTCCCAGAGTGGCAAAGTTCTGCAGAGCTGCTCTGAGAACCTTTCCAGCTGAAATCCTGACTGAGCATCCATCTCCATCTGAAGGCTGCAGGTTTCTTCCAGCTCCTCTTTGGAGGGTTTCTTAGGGGATAGAAAAAAAGAAACGTAAAACAAAAAGCAAAACCAAACTATGCAAAAACCCCAGAACCCAAAGAAAAAACCCTGAAGCCCCCAGGCAAACACAGCTCTGTTCATCCAGTGCATCTCCCAGCCTGGGAAATCAGTCTCCTACCTTTGTGACGGAATAAAATACAGAGTATTCCAGCTTCCCTACTCCAAGCTGATAAGGATGCTGATGCAGACCCTGCTGCATGTTCCTGACTCCAGCCCCCACAGGAACAAAACCCCACAGACCCGATGTCACCTCAGAGAGCCCAGCAATCTCCAGAGAGTCAGGGTCATGTGCTGGGAATGAAAACAACAAATGCTCGGCCAAGGTGCCTCCATCATCTTACAGATGTTTTTATTAGAGCTGAAGTGAATTGGAGTTACAGGAAGATGATGGAGAAAATAAATAAATAAATAAATTTTAAAAAACCAAAAACAACAACAGAAAAAAACAAACCAACCCAAACCAAACAAAAAAACCCACCAAAACAACCAAACAAAAAAAACCCAAACAAAAACCCCCCAAACCAAACCAACAAACGAAAAAGAAACAACCCAAGCAAAACGATGGCAATGGCTCAGATGAGACCTTTGGAGGCAGGCACAGTGACACAGGACCAGCTGCACCACATGGAAATGCAGTGTGAGCCCTGACACTGTGCCTGTCTGGCTCCCTCTTCTGCTCGCTGTCAAACGAATATTGATCCTTCAGATGAGACAGAAAATCTCTTTGTTAACTGTGTGCTGACAGCTAAAAACACTGCCCAAAGCTCCCTGCTGGCCTGGTCCCATCCTGCTCCAGATCTGCAGTTCTCAGATGCTCACTCAGCTCTCGTGCAAACAGCCAAAGGTGAGAAAGGTGAGAAAGGTGAACACCTTAGGCAGGTAACTGTGCAGGGACAGAGCAAGGAAACCGCCCAGGTAAAGGTTCCCACTCACACTCATCACACCTGGCTTCAGGGAGAACCATGTTGCACACCTCGATAATCCTCTCTTCCCCCTTTCTGTCGCTATTTTCATCTCCCTGCACTGCAAAGAGGTGAGGTTGCCCTGGTGTGCCAGCTGCAGAGCCAGGCAGAGCTGGCAGCCACGGCCTCAGCCCAGCACATTCACATCTTTAATTCCAGCCTGGGCTGACAGGATTTGTTCCCGATTGCCACAACTGCAAATGAGCAAATTTTATTTTTGGCTAAAAATAGAGAAAGTGCAGCATTAGCAGCACATCCTGCCCACCCAGTGCATTTTTTTTTTCTTGTTAAAAATGTATGAAGTACAAAACTCAGCCAGCACAGGGGAGGACAAAGCAAGAGCCAGCCCCTGTGGCAGAGCTGATGCCCAGCACCTCCCACAAGCAGGACACTGCTCCTGTGCTCCATTTCCCTGCCACAGGGAGACAAGACAGAGAAGGTTCCACTGCCCACAGAGAAGGTTCCACTGCCCACAGAGAGGTGAAATCCCTCCACAGAGCAGAGGATTGGCAGAACAAGGAGGAGAAGCAGGTTGTGTGTCCATGCTCCATCCAGCCCTGTGGTCTCCTGCAGGAGTGACAGAGCCAGTGTCACCCACAGTGACAGCCCTGGGCTGAGCTGCTCTCTGCAGGGACAGCTGCACAGAGGGAAAAAACAAACCCAGGGCTCTTCCCAACCCCCAGCAAACCCACAAGGTGTTCCTCAGTTAGGAACTCACAAAATGCTTGGAGGTGAACACGGCAGTGCTGGGCTGACAGTTGGATTTGATGATCTTAAAGGTCCTTTCCAACCTCAGGGATTCTGTGATTCTCAAAGCTCTCACAAAGCCAGTGAGCAGTTTGCTTGGCAACCCACTCCATCTGCTGCTTCTTTCCTGGGTGCCTGGGAGCTGTAGCTGGTGACAGATTGTCCTGTGCTGACAAGGGGAGCAGGGATGCTCAGAGCCCTGCCATGGCACTCTGCCTCACAGCCACCCCCAGAGGAGCTCCCCTCCAGGGCAGACATACCCACAGCTCTGCTGGGCCCTGCAGTGGAGGGTCTGCAGGGCAAGAGGCCAAAGTTCCAAAGCTGGTGGGCAGCAGGACCCTGAGGTGTTTGGTCAGAGGCTGCAGGAGGAGGATAACCTGCTGTAACTCTCCAAAGAGGGGGCAGAGAAAGGGAGCATTTCCCTGCAGAACAAGGCGCAGGGCAAGGCTGATGGTTTTGGTCTGTGTGGGTGGTGGCACCCCTTGAGTTCCATCCACTGCCACAAGAACACACAGCTGTTACCAGCACAGCTCTCTGCCTCTCCTTGTCCTAGGTTACAATGTAAAATTGTGCCCAAGGTCTGTATTCTATCCCCATGAGCCTGGAGCCAAGGTGGGGCAGTGTTTTCCTTATCTCCTGTTAACGAGCCCAACAATGCCTTGCCACATGATTCATAGATAACTTCCTCCAGGAGTTATCTCTGGTTAATGGGCCGTCAAGGACCCACTGCATGAGTCATAGGATGAGATCATCCCATTGTGAGATGCTCTGTCCAGGGGGAGGAGCCAAGCATTCCCACCTGGATATAATCCAGGGTTTGAGACATCACGAGCAGCTTCTATCCACTGGACTCCCAGAGGAGACAAGAGCTACCAGATGTTTCTACAGGAATCACTGCTCTGACAAGAACATCTCATCTGGATTCCTGGAGGAAGACTGGACCCTTCTCACCATCACTGGACCCTTCTCTCTCAGGATCATCTCTGCTCCAGCGGAACCACATCTGCCACTCCAGGAGGATTTCCGGACTGCTTCAAACACCCTGACCAACAGGGTGTTAGGTTGTATCATTCCATTTATTTCACCTTTTTTTTTTCCCCTCTCTCTTCTTCTATTAAATTGTATCTCTGACTGGGAGTCTCACTGGTTTTGCTTTCAAACCAGCACACTCCTGCCTCTCAGCTTTTCCCCTCCCTTGCCCCTGTTGTGTCTGCAGGTGCACCTGGTGTCACCCACAGACAGCGCCGTGCCCTGGGAGCCCCTCAGACAGGTTTGTTCTGACACCCCTTGGGTGAGCACAGGATGAAAGGGCTCCATAACTCCTAGACAAGCAGGAATTAATTTGTTTGCAGAATGGCTCCGTGGACATGCAGTAAGCTGAGGCAAGACCAGGAAATCCTGAGGCAGGATTTCAACTTGGGGCAGAACCTCTGCTGGAGAACTGCCAGGTAAAGACTTTCTGGAAAGGGGAAAGGCATGGGGGAAATATTAATTAAAAAACATAAGTCAAATCCAGGAAACCATAATTTATGGCTTCATTTGCCATGGTTTTAAAATGGAGTGATGATACAGAGAAGGCTGGGAGCTGCCAGTGGTTAAGTAAGGGATCAGGAGGTCCAGACAGAGCAGGAGGAAACACCCCTCAGTTATCTCCTCTGGAAAAACCAGTGATAAATCTGTGTTTACAAACAGCTTTCCTGAAAGTGCTGGTTAAAAATACAGCTTTTAGAGCAATACACTTCCCAGAGAGGGGTGTGCTGGCTCTGGGGGAGGGCTGGGAATGCCCAGGAGAGCAGCAGTGCAGCTCCCTCAGCCTGCACAGGGACAGGGAGGGGAGAAATCACCCACAGCTCCGGGGGGCAGGGACGCCTGCCAGACCCTCAGAAATGCTTGAAACTTGATAAGAAAGAAAGAAACAAAGAAAAAGTCAATACTGTGGAAGTGCTTCTTCTCTAACTTGGGAAACATTAATAAAAATAATAAAAAAAATATCAGGGTATTTTATACCATTTCTGCCAGACTTCATCACTCTGCACAGCCTGCAGACAGCACTGAGTAAGGCTGATACTAAATCCCATCCTTGTGGGATATTAAATCCCAGTTATTTTATTGAGGGCAGGTGGTTTCTGTGTGGAAGCAGCCCTTGATGACTTTCCTGCTGCTGTGACAGGGCAAAGGGGATGCTCCATACCTACCTCTGGCATAAATTTTAATCCCACTGAGATCCCTTTCAAATAAAATAATAAAATAATAAAATAAACAAGGGCTCCTGAAGTGGTTAAAGCAGCAACAACTTGTTCTGCTGGACCCCAGGGCCAATGAACACCCCAGGGCCCAGTGAACACCCCAGGCCCAATGAACACCCCAGGGCCCAATGAACACCCCAGGGCCAATGAACACCCCAGGGCCCAGTGAACACCCCAGGGCCCAGCGAACACCCCAGGGCCAATGAACACCCCAGGGCCCAGTGAACACCCCAGGCCCAATGAACACCCCAGGGCCCAATGAACACCCCAGGCCCAATGAACACCCCAGGGCCCAATGAACACCCCAAGGCCCAGTGAACACCCCAGGGCCCAATGAACACCCCAGGGCCCAATGAACACCCCAGGGCCAATGAACACCCCAGGGCCCAGTGAACACCCCAGGGCCCAATGAACACCCCAGGGCCCAGTGATCACCCCAGGGCCCAAGGAACACCCCAGGGCCCAAGGAACACCCCAGGGCCCAAGGAACACCCCAGGGCCCAGTGAACACCCCAGGCCCAGTGAACACCCCAGGGCCCAGTGATCACCCCAAGGCCCAGTGAACACCCCAGGGCCCAATGAACACCCCAGGCCCAGTGAACACCCCAGGGCCAATGAACACCCCAGGGCCCAGTGAACACCCCAGGGCTCAGTGAACACCCCAGGCCCAGTGAACACCCCAGGGCCAATGAACACCCCAGGGCCCAGTGAACACCCCAGGGCCCAATGAACACCCCAGGGCCAATGAACACCCCAGGGCCAATGAACGCCCCAAGCCCCATGAACACCCCAGGGCTCAGTGAACACCCCAGGGCCAATGAACACCCCAGGGCCCAGTGATCACCCCAAGGCCCAGTGAACACCCCAAGGCCCAGTGAACACCCCAGGGCCAATGAACACCCCAGGCCCAGTGAACACCCCAGGGCCCAATGAACGCCCCAGGGCCCAGCGAACACCCCAGGCCCTCTTTGCAGCTCCCTGGGTTCCCAGTCCCAAAGCAGCTCTGTAGGCCCTGGCTCACAGTCGGGATTTGTTCTGCTCCCAAGAGTTTTGGGTTTTCCACACAGCTTCACTCCATTTAATCCAGTAAAAACCCCGACCCCCCAGGTCTCCTTCCCCATGCCCTTGCTGAGGAGAGCACAGCTCAGCAGCCAAGGCCGGGGAGCTCAGCTCTGTTTAGCCTCAGGAAAGTGCACACAATCCCTGCCTGCCTCCCAACTTGCTGCAGCTTGCGCTGCTTCCCTCTGTGGTCATGAAATAGAATCAGAGATCAATTTCACCGCCTGGAAGAAACAAACCTATAAATAAGGAGTCATAAAACCTGGAAGACAAGGCAGGAAGAAACAAAATCTACCGAACAAGAACAGAGGCTGAAAATTCAATTCCAGGGCTCGCTGAAGAGAAATTGCAGAACTGAATGTTCTGGGAAAGAAAGGAATTCACAGCTTTTCCTGGAAGCACTTGCCAGTGGTACATATGCTCTGAACAAGGCAGATCCGTGTATTTTATGGGTTTTGCACTTGGGTGCAAACTGGGAGTTGCTGCCCTGAGGATTTTACAGTCTGAGAGTGTGATCACGCTGCTGCTGTAGGTGTGACAATTTTGAAACAAACAGGATTTCGTTAGCAAAAATCTACATAAAGAATCATTCCCCAGAAACTCCTGAATGGGGAGAGCATGGCCCAGGACATTATGGCACAGCCCCAGAAATTATCACACATGCTCATCTTTGCAAAGATGTGCAGCTCCTGGAAGAATTTCCAATCCAACCTTTTCTAGTTCAGAGTGTGAAACCATCATGGGAAAAGCAGAGAGGAGCCAGCCTAGAAATCAGCATTTGGGGGAGAAGTGCTGGATGGGGTTCACTCAATTTTTGCTCAGCACATTACAGAAAAGACACCTTGCCAAGCTAAAATTTTCATTAAATCACTGTCAGGGATGCTGCTGAGTGCTCTGGAGCTGGGATTCTCATTCTCATCACTGTGGCATAAGAACCTTGCCCCAAACCCAGGTTATTTGAACAGGGACAAGGAATGAAGCCAGGAAGGCCCCTCTTTGCTGCTTGGAAAGAAAACAGGCTGGAAGCAAAGGCACTCACATGCACATCCTTCTTAAGCATGGTAATTACAGTCTTAGGACTCATTAAGCAATATATTCAAGGGGTGAGGAAGAGGGAAATCATAATATTGCTCAATTCTTTCCCAGAGCCATTTCTTTTCTCTAGTTCTCAGTGTTTATTTTAGAGATTTAATATCAGATATTTGGAGCTGCAGTTCTGATGCTCCTGGTGGATAACTTCTGAACCTGTGAGAGGGAGAGTGTTTGAAGCCCAGCTCCAGCCCTGGGTTGTGATTCCTGGCTTGGCTGGGTGCCTGTGCTCCCAGTCAGGCTGAGCTTGCACACACAGAGCTGGAGGTGTCTGCTCACTCTGGGTGGGGATTGCTCTCCAGAGTACATATCCCAAGGGGTAAACATTTGTTGCTGCTTTTGCTGCCTGCTGAGTGAGTTTTCTTCACTGCTGATTTGCAACATGACAAAAAACAAAAGAGCAACTCAGAGTAAGAAGTACCAAGACAAAAACAACTCTGTCTCTTTCCTTAGGGTAACAAAATGTCTTGACTGCTCCCCAAACACTGAGGTAAAGCACGAGGATTTTCTGTGTTAGGTGCTGTGCTGACTCAAAGGAGTCTTTGGATGTCACTCCCAAGTGACACTGGAAACTCTTCTGCTGATATGATGATGCTGATCTTTTTTTCTCAGCAAGGAAATAAATAAGATTTTCACGAATAGACCAGAATTTTCTCTTATGTGTTTGTCTTAATTGTTTTTAGGGGAAAAAATAAAAGAAAAAAAATAAAAGAGGTCAGGAAGTTTCCTTCACCTGGAAGAGAATCCACAGACCTGGGTAGGTGGCACTGTGTGGTAGCAGCAGGAGGAGACAATTTAATAGGGTTCCTTCAGCACTGTTTCACCTGGAAAAAAAACCCATAAAACATGGGCTTCTTCCTCAAAGTTTGTCAAACAATGAGTTTGCTTTTTGGCATCCCAGTGTGAGATCCTTCCACCCAACAAAACCAGGGAATCAACCCAGAGATTTCCAGTGCAAGTGGAAATGCCTGTTTCTGTGGGCTCCTGTCCTGCCCCATGTCTTACCAGGCTTGTGCTGTTGGTCACAAACAACCAGAAAGTTTTGAAGCGTGAAGAGTCTGGTTTTCTTCCCCAACCAAACAGATTTACCTTCACACAGAATATTTTGTGAGGTTTGGGTTCTTGGGGTGAGGTTTGGAGTTGGTTTTTTTCACTTGTTTTGGGGCTCTTTGCTGTGTTTTGTTGGTTTTTTTTTCTCCTTCTCACCCCATCCCTCCACCAGCCCTGCTGCTCCTTCTGATTTCCCAAGGAGCTGCATCCCTGCCACGGGGCTCAGCAGCTCCTCCAAGGCCAAGCCTTCCACCTGGGCACAAATGCAGCTCTGCAAAGGCATCTGGAGACAGAAATGAAGAAAATCTTGATCTTGAGGCAGAAATTAAGCTGCTTAGGCCAGAGCAGTGTTAAGCACTGAACTCCTGATGGAATCCTTGTTCAGCTACCATTCTGTGCTTCTGAAAGCCGAGGTGAGGCTGAGGAGGGGCTGGGGAACTTCAAAGCCCCAAGCCACAGGTCTCTCCTGGAGATTTTTTGCGAAAACCACCCGAGGAAATGTGTCAAGTGGTGGGTGTTAGGCAGTGATTTTTCATTAATTTTAATTACTGTCATTCTATAGGATAGCGAGCATCCTCAGACCTTCGCCTCCAAATTGCACTGGGACTGGTGCCAAGTTTCCTCTCCCCCCTCTGGTTCCCTGCAGCAGTATTTAGTAATGGGATCGCTTCGACATGTTTAAATCAGAAGGGTAAATGCCAAACACTTCTGAATGAGAAGGAACGTGCCTCTGAAATGGCACATGGAGCCTTTATTCACCATTCTATAAACTGAGAACCTGGGCTCTTGGGGATCAAATGGAAGGCTTGATCAGGCTTGAGAAGAGAGTAGGTGGAACATCCCCATTTAAGGAAAAGCAAAACAAAACACAAAGTGACTCTTGACTCTCCATGAGCATTGGGAGTGCACCCTGGGGGAGGGGCAGGAAGAGGCAAAAACCCAGGATCAATTCCCTTGATGGGAGATTATTGGCTTACTCAAAAACAAAAACACAAAAAACCTCCAAACGACAACAACAACAACAAAACCCCACCACAAAACAAAAAACAAAACAAAACAAAACCACAAAAAACCCCACAACCCACCAAAAAAAACCCCTAAAAACAACCAAACTGACTATTTTCAGCACTAGATTTGCAGTTACAGGTGGCATCATCATCATCATCATCCTCTTCATTTCATCCTCTCTCCCTTGAGCCACGATGCCTCCAGATCCCACTCTCCCCTCACAGCCCCCAGCAGCCGTAGCAGGGCTGATGCTCAAACCTGGGCATCTCTGTTGCAGAGCCCAGAGGAGTTCTGTGTCAGAGGAGTTATTCTGGCAGGCAGAAGCACAGAGCTGCCCCTGCCCTGCCTGGAGCCACCTCCCGCCAGGCAAGGGCACAAAACAGGGAAAGGGAGACCAGCAAACGACCAGTTTCATCTTTGGAATGATCATTAGTGGCTTGAGAGAGAGATCTCACTGCTTTGGGAGGGAAATATTCCATTAAAGCCCAAATCCTGACTGGAAGCTTAGGGGCAACAGCTGCAGCACTCCAAATTTTCTGTTCTTGGCTAGCAGATGGTGGGGCAGAGATGGCAAGTGCACGTTAACCACAAGTGTCTGCTGGAGGCTGGGCTGTGTGTGCCAGGGCAGAGCCTGCCTTCCCCACAGAGCCCTGTTTGCCAGGACCCACTGCTGGGCCAGGGGTGCTGCACCCAAAGCAGCTGCCAGTGCAGGGAACCCTCACCCAGAGTTGCCAGAGCTGGGAACCCTCACCCAGAGCTGCCAGTGCAGGGAACCCTCACCCAGAGCAGCTGCCAGAGCAGGGAACTCTCACCCAGAGCAGCTGTCAGAGCTGGGAACCCTCACCCAGAGCTGCCAGTGCAGGGAACCCTCACCCAGAGCAGCTGCCAGAGCTGGGAACCCTCACCCAAAGCAGCTGCCAGTGCAGGGAACCCTCACCCAGAGCAGCTGCCAGAGCTGGGAACCCTCACCCAGAGCTGCCAGAGCAGGGAACCCTCACCCAGAGCTGCCAGTGCAGGGACCCCTCACCCAGAGCAGCTGCCAGAGCAGGAAACCCTCACCCAGAGCTGCCAGAGCAGGGAACCCTCACCCAGAGCTGCCAGAGCAGGGAACTGCACCCAAAGCAGCTGTCAGAGCTGGGAACCCTCACCCAGAGCTGCCAGTGCAGGGAACCCTCACCCAAAGCAGCTGCCAGTGCAGGGAACCCTCACCCAGAGCTGCCAGTGCAGGGAACCCTCACCCAGAGCAGCTGCCAGACCGTGCTGCCCTGTAGCTCTGGTTGGTGCCTGAAATGTTTTGGTTTCTCTGAAGCTCTCTCCCAGAGAGTTTTCTGCCAACCAGAGACACGTTTTCCTGACTGTGACCTTTCTTTGCATCCCTTTCCCTGGGAGGGACTTCTCCTTGCTGTCCCTCTGCTCTGAGCAATGTGATGGAAGGAGTTTGTCTTTGTGTCACCCATTGGGTTGTTCTCTGTAGAACAGGATAAAAGGGAAGAAATCCCAGAAATAAAGGGAGTCACTGTCAACTTTCTGAGTCAGAGTCTGTGTTATTGAGATCCTTAATAGAGTCACTGCCCACCCCCAGAGGCATCCCCCTCTGCCCAGGGGAGCTCCAGGGGACAGACAGGCACCGACTCTGCTCAGCTCCCCCCAGCAGTGCCTCCCCATCCCCCTGGGTCATGTCCTTCCACACCCACCAGCTCAGGCTGTCTCACCTCAGCAGTGCCAGCAGAAAGGGGAATCCCTTCCACCCTCCCCGAAAACAAGTGCCAGCTTGGCCTGGTGAGTCAATCCTGCCAGCATTGCCTCGGAAATGCCCCCAGGTTACCCCTCCCAGCCATCGCAGTCCCTGTGTCCTTGTCACCGCTGCTGCCCCGGGCGTGCCTTGCCCCACCCTCCCCGGCCCTCCTGCTCCATCCAGGTGAGAGCAGCTGTGTGCCAGCCCCGGGGCTTGCACAACACTTCTGACCCGGTGTTTCCTACACAAACCCTCCCGAGGAGCTCCCTCTCCAGCTGAAGACGAGAGTTTGCTCGGGGTTTTTTGGGGTGGGTCTCTCACTCTGGGTGTGTTCGGGGTTCCTGGGCTTTGTGTGCGTCCCATCCCTCCAGCTGCAGATTTCCCTCTGCATCCTCCCCAGCCCAATCTGCCATTGTGCAGTTTGTAGTGTCCTCCTGGTGCCATTTTCCTGCAACTGCTGGGGAAATTCTGGGAGCAAACCTGTGCTGGAGGCTCTTCAGAGACCAAAATTTAACAGGGACAAAACCAAGGCTGAGTTACAGCTAAGTTACAGAATTGCCCTTCAGTGCTCAGAGTGAAAATGCTAGAAGGGATTTTCTCATTCTCTCCCCAATTAGTTTCCCCCTCCTAGCTGTCTTGAAGCTACCTTCAGCAATTTTAAATTCAGTTTAGGCTCATTACCTAGCACTGCACAGGAGACTGAAGTGCTTTAGAGACCAGAGAGAAGACACAGAACAGTATGATCAAGAAGTGGGAAATCCTACAGGCACAGAGTGCAGGAGGTTCCTCAGGATCTGGAGAGGTTGTGACAGCACCTCTGTGTCTGAGGTGGGGGAGAAGCCAGCAGAACCTGCACTGGAGGGGACATCAGGAGCCACTGAGGGGACACAGCAAGAACAGGACAAGTGGAAATTGTCCCTGCCCACAGCAGGGGCTTGGAACTGGATGATCTCTGGGTCCCTCCCCACCCAAACCATCCTGGAATCCTATCAGCAGGCAGCCTTGTGTTCTCTTTGGGTCACATTTAATAAAGCAGAGATGGATTTCTGTGGGGGGGATATTTCACTGTGCAGGTATTTCACACGAGTACATGGAGCCAGTGCAAGACTTCAAATGCACCTGTGGGCCTGAAATGCCTCTGCATTCTCTGCCTCTTCAGGGGGCAGAGCAGAGGCAGCAGAGAGAACCTCACTGCCTTCCCCATCCCCGTGCTGCATTCTCTTCTGTCACAGATGAAGCATTAATGAGAATTCTTCACCTTCCCCTTATCAACAGCCTGGATCCCTGCACTGATGAGGAACACCGAGCCCTTTTCACACCAGGACAGGCTGTTTGTTTACTTTTGCATGACACATTAGAGCCCAGCCTTCAAGAAACACAAGGAGGTCCCTCCTTTCCTGGAGTTCTCTGCGCCTGCTTGGCTCTGAGGTTTGGACACGTGAGGAACCACGTCTTTCAGCATCAGCAGATTTCCAGGAGACATGCTCTGCTTTGAGAAAGGGGGAAAGTGATCCTGCAGGGCTGTTTACCTCACCCAATTGATCCTGCAGGGCTGGTTACCTCACGCACACACCTTGGAGTGCCACCACAGCACCTGCCCTTGTGTAATCGCTGCTTCTCCCTCAACCAAACAGCAGCAGCAGTCGTAGCAGCAAAGGCACAACCACAGCCAGTGCTGCAGCCAAGTCTCACAGCTCAGACATAAGAAAAGAAGAAAGCTAATTAGGAACATCTATTCTGGAGCCTTTTTTTTAAAAAACTTTTGCTTCACGAAGGAAAACAAGAACATAAAGCAGCGTAAAATACATGGTTGGGCTAGATTTCCCAGGTGAAGAAGCAGGGCTTAGAGCACAGCTGGGGAGGCTGGAGTGTCACCACAACCTGTGCACAAACGTTGCATGCAAATCAGCTGCACACACCAGTGAGTGAGTGATCAGCTCTCCAGGATCTGGCACTGACTGTGTGGATGTCAAGAAGCATGGAGGAACACTGGCATTTTCCATATGCAGGAGCTGGGTTTGGGCTGTTCAGGAGAACTCCATGGCAAACACTGGGAGCTGAGCAGGAGCTGGGTTTGGGCTGTTCAGAACTCCATGGCAAGCACTGGGGGCTGAGCAGGAGCTGGGTTGGGTTTTTTCAGGAGAACTCCATGGCAAGCACTGGGGGCTGAGCAGGAGCTGGGTTTGGGCTGTTCAGGAGAACTCCATGGCAAACACTGGGAGCTGAGCAGGAGCTGGGTTTAGTCTGTTCAGAACTCCATGGCAAGCACTGGGGGCTGAGCAGGAGCTGGGTTTGGTTTTTTCAGGAGAACTCCATGGCAAGCACTGGGAGCTGAGCAGGAGCTGGGTTTGGTCTACTCAGGAGAACCCCATGGCAAGCACTGGGGGCTGAGCAGGAGCTGGGTTTGGTCTGTTCAGAACTCCATGGCAAGCACTGGGAGCTGAGCAGGAGCTGGGTTTGGTCTGCTCAGGAGAACTCCATGGCAAACACTGGGAGCTGAACAGGAGCTGGGTTTGGGCTGTTCAGAACTTCATGGCAAACACTGGGAGCTGAGCAGGAGCTGGGTTTGGGCTGTTCAGAACTCCATGGCAAACACTGGGAGCTGAGCAGGAGCTGGGTTTGGGCTGTTCAGAACTCCATGGCAAACACTGGGAGCTGAGCTGGGTTTGGTCTGTTCAGAACTCCATGGCAAGCACTGGGAGCTGAGCTGGGTTTGGTCTGTTCAGAACTCCATGGCAAGCACTGGGAGCTGAGCAGGAGCTGGGTTTGGGCTGTTCAGGACTTCATGGCAAACACTGGGAGCTGAGCAGGAGCTGGGTTTGGTCTACTCAGGAGAACTCCATGGCAAACACTGGGGGCTGAGCAGGAGCTGGGTTTGGGCTTTTCAGAACTCCATGGCAAGCACTGGGAGCTGAGCAGGAGCTGGGTTTGGGCTGTTCAGGACTTCATGGCAAACACTGGGAGCTGAGCAGGAGCTGGGTTTGGTCTACTCAGGAGAACTCCATGGCAAACACTGGGGGCTGAGCAGGAGCTGGGTTTGGGCTTTTCAGAACTCCATGGCAAACACTGGGAGCTGAGCAGGAGCTGGGTTTGGGCTGTTCAGAACTTCATGGCAAACACTGGGAGCTGAGCAGGAATTTCTCAGCTGACTGCTCCCCTGTAAGGCTCTCACCCACAGTAACTGGCCTTTCCATATTTTTCCCCCCCAGTCCCATTGCTAGCACAGTGCCAGGATTCCGAGGCTGAGCAGACCCCAGCTGCTTCCAGCAGAGCCTGAGAGCAGGATCCAGCGCCGAGCTCCCCCAGCAGCAGCTGCCAGGAGGGAAACCAGCCCGTGATTGCTGCAGGGGAGGCTGCTGGGCAGAGGGAGAAGGCTGGGAAGGAAACACATGCAGGAAGATGTGGCTGGGAGAAGGAGGCTCCCGTTCCCTCAGCACATCAGGCTGCAATCATATCTCCCTGGCTGGGAGGAAGCTGAGGAGCTCCACGCCCTGGGATGGCCGTGGCCACGGTGACACTGCCGCCCGTGGCATTTGTCACAGCAGCTTTCCTGAGGACAGGGCAGGCTGGAGCCCAGCTCAGGAGTGGCTGGGGATGGGCAAGAGCTCTAGAGCAGGGGAGAGGTGAGCTGTGGTGCCACTGCTGGGCTCGGGGAGGTCATTCCTGGCATTCTGATCCCCCTCTCTGCCAAGCCAGCTCTGTTATCCAGGCAGAAAAACACAAACCAACCCTTTTTTTTTTTTTTTTTCTTTTTTCTTTTTTCTTTTGTTTGTTCTGGCTCTCACCCTGCCGTGCCAGTGCCTGTCCCGTGTCAAACATCTGCTCCTCCCTGCCCAGCAATGCTGCTGGCTGCCACCTTGTCACCTTGTCACCGGCTGCTGGTGACACAGACGTCACCGGAGATGGAGACATCCCGGCCTGAGCCTGGGCATGGCTTTGGGGGACAATTCTCAGCCTGGGCACAGCTTTGAGGGACAATTCTCAGCCTGGGCACGGTTTGGGGGACAATTCTCAGCCTGGGCACAGCTTTAGGGGACAATTCTCAGCCTGGGCACGGCTTTGGGGGACAATTCTCAGCCTGGGCACAGCTCTGAGGGACATTTCTCAGCCTGGGCACAGCTTTAGGGGACAATTCTCAGCCTGGGCACGGTTTGGGGGACAATTTTCAGCCTGGGCACAGCTCTGAGGGACATTTCTGAGCCTGGGCACAGCTTTGGGGGACAATTCTCAGCCTGGGCACAGCTTTGGGGGACAATTCTCAGCCTGGGCACGGCTTTGGGGGACAATTTTCTGCCTGGGCACGGTTTGAGGGACAATTCTCAGCCTGTGAGCTGGGCACGGTGACACCCAGCTCTGCTCAGGGCGTAGCTTCACAACCCGCGATGGAATTTTCACAGGAGGGCTGCCACGATATTCCACTCATGCCTGGCTGCAAAGGGGGGCACGGAAAAAGTAAAAAAAAAAAAAAAAAAAAAAAAAAAAAAAATGTTAATCAGGCGCTAATCTGGCTGCTAATTACTGTAACCGCTTACATTTGGAATCTCTGTGTACGTCTCTCGTATTTTCCTTCTCTAAATGGGAGTGAAGTGTACAAAAGGGCAGGTATTTCCTCCTCTCTGCTCCTGCTCCACCTATTTATTGGGCCATACCACATGCCTGGCAGTTTCATAATGGGAATTGGAAATGGAATTAAAGAAAAGGAAATTGCTACAAATGAAGCAATTTCCTGGGTGTAAACAGGGCTTGGAATTTTGAAGAACGGATTTCACAGGGAAACATATTTCGTTCTGTCAAACAAATGTGGGGATTTCTTGTTAGGTACTGTTTAGCTGAGAACACGAACAAATAACCTCCTGAGCAGTGCTGATGACATGAAAGACCAAGGGCTGAGCACTGAAGTCCTGATTTGGGCAAGACTCCAGAACTTCAGGGATACTTTTGTCTCAGTAATCACATCAGGATCTGCTCTTGGCAGGTTCAGCCCTCGTGGATAACAATACACCCTGGACTGACTTCTCCACAATTTGTTAATTTGCTTGACAAGACTGGAGGAGCAGGGGATTTCCACCAAGAGTGGAACTCTGCGATTTTGTGACACCGTTTATGTGCCTGGGTGTCTGCAGGACAGCCTGGCCTTGGACACTTCCAAGGATTCTCTGGGCAATCTGCTCAATTATTTCAGGAATACCACTTGGAGCTTCTGCTCATTTAAACTCCTTAAATCATTCCCCTCCTCTTCCTTTCAGCAGGACACTGAGAGCTGCTCTTCCTATCAGGGAGTGGCTCTGAGTGCAGGAGATTCAGTAAATTTGCCACAGCTAAAGGAGGCAGTTTGAGGTCTCTGGATGAGCTGACATTTCCTGAACACTTTGGAGATAACCCCGCTGGGCAGCCTACAGACAGATGGCTGAGAATCACCTTGGTTTGGACACTCAGGGCTGGTTCCAGCCCCTGGAGTGACCTGCCTGCCATGAAGAATGCAGGTGGTGTTCATTTCCTGCACATTGTACAACTGGAGAGAGCACAAGCATTGCACTGCAAACACTGTCTGCTGCCAGGGTGCACAATTCTTCTTTTTTTTGTGGAAACTCTTGGAAGGCTTTGGGTCAGATTCACAGAATCACAGAAT
This sequence comes from Phylloscopus collybita, assembly GCA_027886175.1. Taxonomy (NCBI): domain Eukaryota; kingdom Metazoa; phylum Chordata; class Aves; order Passeriformes; family Phylloscopidae; genus Phylloscopus; species Phylloscopus collybita. The sequence goes on along the minus strand of JAJNNQ010000005.1, from coordinate 21,346,332 downwards.
AATTTCTAGGCTGGAAGAGACCTTCAAGATCATCAAGTCCAACCCAACTCTAACACCTCAACTAGACCATGGCACCCAGTGCCACATCCAGGCTTTGTTTAAACCCATCCAGGGATGGTGACTCCACCACCTCCCCGGGCAGGACATTCCAGAACTTTTATCACTCTTTCTGTGAAAAACTTTTTCCTGATATCCAACCTATATTTCCCCTGACGCAGGGGGAAATTTAGAGGTTTAGATTTAGAGGTCTCCAGCTCCATTTCAGCCCCCTCTGCTCCAAGTGTGGCCTGGTGATTGTGTGCACCATAGAGCACCAGCCTCCAAAGCCCTGAGAGCACACAGCCCCTGCAAGGCAGGGGAGGGATGTCACCACCAGGCTCTGGTGTCTCACTGAGGCAGAACCTGTGGTTAGCTGCCTGTCACAGCAGCACAAGCAAATCCTGCGTGCACCAGAGGTAAGAAAATCGTTCATCCAAGAATAATCAACTTTTGGGAATCGTTCACTGCTGCTATCACTGAGCACAATGCACCAGCAATTAGCTGTGCATCATTGCTTCTAAATTGCACAAAGCTGGCTGCAGTGGGGGTGGGGAACATTTGTTGAGCTGGGTTTATATGAAATAAGAGATCACCTGGAGGAGGAATATTACTGGAATTTACGTTTCAGGTCATATCTGGGAATTTACATTTCATTTGTAGAATGTCTCCTCTTGGCTTTCCCAAGCAGTGATGTCATGGATCAGAGATACTGGGGATCTCAGAAAGCCCTGCTGGAGACACAATGAATAATTCAACATTTGCACACCAGCTCCTGCTCCTCTTGGCACTGGAGTTAATCAGAAGTGATTCCATTGAGGCCAAGGGGGGGTTTTATCCAGGGTGAGGGATATGAGAGTGAGAGGATCAGGGTGCACCCGTGGCCCTGCTGCCTTCCAAGGGGTGTCAGAGCCAGAGCCCACCCGGGGTAAAGGGAATTCCTGGGCTGCCCTCCATGGAGAGAGGTCCCTGGAGAGGGCAGGGACTGCAAACCTCCTGCAGGATCCCCTGGAAATGTGTGACAATGGGCCAGAGAGACTCCTGCACACCCAGGAGGGACAGTGAGGACACAGATCTGAGCAGTGGCTGCCTCTGGGTGCAGCACACAGGAGAGCACTGCTCTTTTTTATCAACCTCTTGCAACAGCAGGAGGGAAGAAGCCTGGTTAATGCAACAAGAAGTAACTGATCTCCTCATCAAAACACAAAGTTTAATGCAAAAGCAGCTTCTGCTCAAGAGCTGAGAAAGAAAAAGTAAAGTTCATGGTCACTGTCCTCACTTCTGTTTCTCAAGGCTCACGGGTGCCACTGATATCTCTGTAACTTTCCTTTTACAGACTCCTCTTCTTGTCCTCACTTCTTCTGCCCTGCTCCTCATCCTGGAGACCTCCCTCAGTCCTGAAGTCCTGACTTCTCACTTAAATCCTCCCACCGAGCCCCTTTCTCTAAGAATCCTTCACTGTGATTTCAGATTCTCATCCTTTTTCTTTCCTGTGTGCATGTAAGAGCCATTTAACTTTTTTTTTTTTTTTTTTCCCCAGGAAATTTTCAGCAGCCTCTCTCTCCCTTTATGCTCCCTGCATTGACACTGGAGATGGGAGAAATGCCTCTGGGTGAAGTGAATGCCTGGGGAAGTTACCAGAGAGCCCCAGGTTACAGCAGAGCCCTCCGAAAAAGCAGCTGGAAGGAGCAATGAATGCCATTATCATTTCCAAAGTACAACACCCTCCACGGCCAGCCTGGCAGTTCAAAAGCCAGCTAAGAACTCCATCAGCAGCCTGCTTTGCCTTGAATAATTGGTTTTAGAAGAGAACCTTGATCAAAGGCACTGGTAGCAAGTTTAGTGAAGTGTTCATCATGTACAAAGTCGCTGGAAAACCACTCAGCCCTGAACTCAGCTCGGCCAGGAGCAGGCAAACCATAAATAAGCAGGGTTGGAGATGAACAGGGAGCTCTGAACAAAGGCATTCCAGGGCCAGCAAAGCACGGCTGGTCTGGATGGAGCAAGGGAGGAGAGCAGCTCACCCTGTGCCAGCTGCTCCAGCCACAGCAGCCCCGCAGTGACAACGTGCACAGGCTCTTGGTGACATCTCACTGACTGCAAAGACACTGGAGGTACCAGGGAAAGGTCTTCAAATGTGGCTGTAAACAGAGAAAATAGCTCAGGGGCTCTCTGGAAGGAGCTCACCCAGCTGAAACCTGGCCCAAGGGCTCATCCTTGGCTCAGGGCTGCTCGGTTTCCTGCAGAAACTGAGGTTGTCTATAATTTTTTGCACGTTTCCAGCTAGTTAATCGCTGAACCACTTCCCTAACTGGAGGGAAAACGTTTTTCCCCCCTATGGAAGTGAACTCAGCACACCTTGGAGCACCTGCTGAGCCCCCAAGTGAGGACATCAATTCCTTGTTCCTCTCTCAGGGGCTCAGGGAGGGAACCACATTAAAAAAATGTTCCCTACCCAAGGCTCATTGTAGGGATAGGATCAGGGCAAACCAGATGCTGCCTGAGTGAATTCCCAGCCTTCCCAAGCAGTTCCAGCTCCTTCCAGCGCTGAGGCACACGCCAGCATCAGCCCTCTTGCTCTTTTAGTGCCACCACCAATGCACTGGCCGGTGGTTGTCACTGAGAAAAAGTGACATTTTCTCATTCCTCGCCAAAGTTCACCTTCAAGACACAACTCCAAGGAACTGAATTTGACCTTGAACCGATTCCAAAAATTTAGCTCGTGCACTTCCAGTTGAAAGAAGAATCAGGGAGCCTGGCTCAAGGGTGAAATGGAAGCCTTGTTTGAACTACAAAATTAGTGCAGTTTGAGAAAAATGACTGCACGGTGCGGGGACATAAATTAAAGGTAAATCATGAAAACAATGAAGGGGTTTTTTTTTAAAAAAGAAAAAAAATAAAATCGCTTTCCGTTAAAAGTCAATTATTTCTCTAGAAGGTCAAACTTATTTTCAGCAATAACACTGTTCACTAGTAGACCATGAAGCCCTGTATAGGTCTGAAATATGCAGAACTTTTAATATGCACGGCAGGGCCTGGCTGCTGGAACGGTGTCAAGGAGCCCCTGCAGGATTACAATGCAGGTCGGGCTGCATGAAGTAATCAAAGCCCCCGTTTATTAAAATGTGTTATTTATGGCTCACAGAAAATGCTTCTTGTCTGTGAAAGAGAAATGAGTTGGGAATTAACCCTTTTCATATTAAGAGGTTCCTTTTTTTTTTTCAGCAAACACACCAATACTGGATTTTGCTGGTGAAGCAGGCAGAGCGGAGAAGCCAAGCCTCCTGCATGATCATCCCCTGGGCTCATCCTCTGGCTAATAAATCTCCTGATTCACATGTTCTGCCTGCAGGGTGCTGATGCCCTCCCTGCTGGCTGCCAGGCTGTCTGTGAGGCTTGCCCTGGCACAGCCCCATGGCCACCGTGGGCAGGCAGGCACTGCAGGGGCTGAACGCTGCCTCTCGCCAGGGTGGAAGGTGTGCTGCTGTCCAAAGAGAGACAGAAGAGCTTGGGAACTCCTGCACCAAGCTGCTCTGCATGAGCACTTGCTTTGCTTGTAAAATAAAAGCTTTGACAATCTTCTTTTTCTTTTTCTCTTTTTCTCTTTTTCTTTCTATCTTTTTCTTTTTCTTTTTCTTTTTCTTTTTCTTTTTCTTTTCCTTTTTCTTTTCCTTTTTCTCCTTTTCTCCTTTTCCTTTTTCTCCTTTTCTTTTTCTTTCTCTTTTTCTTTTTCTTTTTTCTTTTTCTTTTTCTTTTTCTTTTTCTTTTTCTTTTTCTTTTTCTTTTTCTTTTTCTTTTTCTTTTTCTTTTTCTTTTTCTTTTTCTTTTTCTTTTTCTTTTTCTTTTTCTTTTTCTTTTTCTTTTTCTCCTTTTCTCCTTTTCCTTTTTCTCTTTTTCTTTTTCTTTTTCTTTCTTTTTCTTTTCTTCTTTTTCTTTTTCTTTTCCTTTTCCTTTTCCTTTTCCTTTTCCTTTTCCTTTTCCTTTTTCCTTTTCCTTTTCCTTTTTCAGCTGAACCCTGAACACTGCCCACAGCTGCCCACAGCTGCACCCAGCTGCCCACAGCTGCACACAGCAGCCCACAGCTGCCCACAGTTGCCCACAGCTGTACAGAGCTGCCCACAGCTGCACACATCTGCACACAGCTGCACACAGCTGCCCACAGCTGCACAGAGCTGCACACAGCTGCACACAGCAACCCAAAGCTGCCCACAGCTGCACCCAGCTGCCCACAGCTGCACAGAGCTGCCCACAGCTGCCCACAGCTGCACACATCTGCACACAGCTGCACAGAGCTGCCCAGAGCTGCCCACAGCTGCCCACAGCTGCACACATCTGCACACAGCTGCACAGAGCTGCCCAGAGCTGCCCACAGCTGCCCACAGCTGCACACATCTGCACCCAGCTGCCCACAGCTGCACACAGCTGTACAGAGCTGCCCACATCTGCACACATCTGCACACAGCTGCACAGAGCTGCACACAGCTGCCCACAGCTGCCCACAGCTGCACAGATCTGCACAGAGCTGCCCACAGCTGCCCACAGCTGCCCACAGCTGCCCACCCTTTGACAAGGGGCACAGAGTCCAGGCTCCCCCCCAGCTGCTGGGCACACCTGGCAGCCCTGCCGTGCTGCTGGCTGGGTGAGAGTGCAGGGCAATGCCTCTGACACCCAGCAGCTCCCTGCCCTGCATCTGCTCTCTCAGGGGCTGCTGGGCTGGTTAAATCCCAACACTGAAGCGCTGGTGGGTTTAACACTCTGCAAAGGCTTTCAAGTCTGAATAGTTCAGACCTGAAGTAAGCCTTCCCTTAGGGATTTAATGTATTTAATTATCTCTGAAGTTTTATCCATCATAATAGCTAAGTGAAATCATTGCTCTCGTATGGAACAAAGGGAAGCCAAACATATAAATCAATATTTGATTTTTTAAAGTTATTTACTGGAGCAACACATGACGGACACGGAAAGAGCAAAAGAATTCCCAATAATTACTTTTTCACAAACTAAAAACTTAACAGAAGGGTATTTTAAAACAACAGAATTCAAGACCAATTAGCCAAGAGAAATGGAAATGTCAGCAGCGTGGTAGGAGAGGCAGAAGGATGAACGACAGAGACCTTCCATTACTTCTGCATTACTTTTGTGGGGTTAGCTAAGACTTGACTGGTCAGTGCTGATACAAAAGTGATCTTGAACAACCCTTTAGGATGGAAAAGCCCTTCCCAAAAGGCAGTGAAAGCATTTTTTGGGAGTGTTGTTCCACTGGGATCTCGGTGCTGGTTTCCTTTGTGCAGTGACTGCAGCTCAGGGAGGCCTGGGGGACATCAGGTGTTTGGCAGCTCTGCCCTGCAGCAACCCCAGCATTGCCCCCCCAGGCTGCACAGGACTCTGATCTGCTCTGGGGTGCAAATCCAGGTGCATCGAGGGGATTGCAGCAGAGCTGCAAACACATGGATTTACTCATTGTTATAACAGGGGTATTACTGCAGCCCCGAGCTTTCCTTTCCAGTCCTTGTGTTTCCCCTCACCCTGTTGTTATAAATGCATATTTTGGAGTTGGCTTTTCGCACATAACAAGCAGATTGCTTCATGTATAATATGGGAAAGTTATATTGCATGGGTGTTTTTTTTATTAATAGAATTTTTAAAAAAATGTGATAGATAAATATTTTTAGATTGTAACAAAGTAGAGATGGGATTGTTGTTTTTTTTTTTTAATTCCTCAAAGAGATAGAAGACAGGAGGGCCATCTAGAATCCCTGAAGATAAGGAACAATTGAGCCTTGTTGAAGAAGAGTGGTTGTAGCTGTGTTACATATTTAAATGAGAGAAGAAGAATGAAGAAGAGAGATTTACTACCTCTATCTAGACTTAGCAAGGCCACATAGAGAAACTGTATAATTAAGGGAAGTCTTGAAACCAAAAACGAATATTTGAATCATGCATTAGCTCATTTAAATATGTAACACAGAAATCCTTAAAACAAAAAAAATCTAAAAAGAAACGGTGTGCTGATGTTGTTGGAATCAGCACCTCGGCCGAAAAGAGCTTTGTTGTTTTTTGGTTTTTTTTCTCCTTTATTGTCTATTTTTATTTTTTTTTTATTTTATTTTATTTTATTTTATTTTATTTTATTTTGTTTTATTTTATTTTATTTTATTTTATTTTATTTTATTTTTATTAAACTTATAAATGAATATCAAAAGGTGAAATGTCGTTTTTCACACTCTCAAGCACACAATCTCCGAGGGACACCGCTGGAATCCTTTCCCCAGCTGGCATAAGGAGCCTGGGTTCATTCCCCAAGCCCATCAAGCAGAGTTTCCCCTCCTGGCAGGGATCCCTGCCGGAGCTGGAGCTGGGGAAGGGCTCTGCCACTCCTCTGATAAGGAAATCCCAAACATTTCCTTGGATTTATCAGCTCCCAGCGCTTCCTGGCCCCGGGAGGTTTAGCCAGTGTAGGGTGAGATGTGACTCTGGTCTCCTGTGCTGCTGCAAGGACAAAGCAGCATCACCCCTGGAGCACAGCCTGGGGAGGCTGGGCAGGAACCAGCAGCAATCAGCATTTCATCCTGCTGGGCCTGGCCATTGCTGAGCACACAGCAACTGCTCTGAAAAAGGGGCTGGTTTATTCTTAGAACTTATTTTTATACTTTTTACAACGTGCCCACCTAAGAGGTGGGATCTTTGGACTCATTGGCCACATCAAGGGTCAACTGTCGCTGTTGGACACAAAGGAACCAGGCAGGGAGTGATTTAGAAGAGGCTGCGTGATCTCTTGCAGGCAAGAGACAAGAGACTACCTTTTATTTTCTTGACTCCTTTTGTACATTTACAGATGTGCCCACCTTAGAGGTGTGCACCCAGCCAGGTGTGAGCCCAGCCAGGTGTGCACCAGCCAGCTGTGCATCCAGCCAGCTGTGCACCCAGCCAGGTGTGCATCTAGCCAGGTGTGCACCCAGCCAGGTGTGAGCCCAGCCAGCTGTGCATCTAGCCAGGTGTGCACCAGCCAGGTGTGCACCCAGCCAGGTGTGAGCCCAGCCAGCTGTGCACCCAGCCAGGTGTGCATCCAGCCAGGTGTGCAGCCAGCCAGGTGTGCACCCAGCCAGGTGTGCATCCAGCCAGGTGTGCAGCCAGCCAGGTGTGCATCTAGCCAGGTGTGCAGCCAGCCAGGTGTGCACCCAGCCAGGTGTGCAGCCAGCCAGGTGTGCAGCCAGCCAGGTGTGCATCTAGCCAGGTGTGCAGCCAGCCAGGTGTACACCCAGCCAGCTAGGTGTGCATCCAGCCAGGTGTGCACCCAGCCAAGTGTGCAGCCAGCCAGGTGTGCACCCAGCCAGCTGTGAGCCCAACCAGGTGTGCACCCAGCCAGGTGTGCAGGCAGCCAGGTGTGCAGCCAGCCAGGCATTGTCCCTGTTTGCTGTGCAGAGCAGGCAGGGAAGGAGCAGGAAGCTGAGCCACAGAATCAATCCCAGATGAAAAGTGGGAGGAGAAACACAGGCACACCGTGAGGAGGGTGTTCTGTGCATTCACCAACACCTGGAGAGGGGTCCAATGGAAGGGAAGGGAATTATCCCAGCAGACTGTTCCAGAGTGAGCTCCTGGGCCGTTCTGGAGTTCTGTTTAAAGGTGACTCTGCAGCAGCTGTGACCCAATCACATCAGCACCACAAACACCACAAAGAACTTACAGGAAAGGAGCTGCAGTCCAACCCATCCACCCAAGCTTCTTTAATCCTTTTTTCTTTCAGGCAAATTCCAGATTATTCCCACCTGCCTGCTGCAGGTTTAGAGACACAAGACAATTACAGAGACTCCCCAATCCTGAAACTTATTGAAAGTCACTGTACCTAAGGAAATGGGAATTTTACCAACACCCATTTGTCACTATTTGCATTAAAAAAGTAGAAAATTCAGGGCGATGAAGAGTCATTTTACTTCCTCATTTTAAACCCACTCCTCTTTAACGAGACCACCGACCCATTTCAAAGGACAAACCACGCATGCTTAATTGCTTTTTTTTGCTAATTACCATACAAAGCAGAAAATGAGATGTGCCAAAGTTATGACTATGCATTTGTACTTTAGATATTCAACAGTTCTGTAAATAAAATGGCTTTGTGATTTTCTGTAAGGGGCAGTATGTTTTTGGGGAGCTATCCCACGTGCTGCCCAGTGCTGTAATAAACACAAACTTTCTAACTTCAAACTGTTAGAGAGTTTTTGTCAGTCTCAGTTAAATATCAGTATTAGATCGATATTCATATTTTTAATAAATCACAAGGGGCTGGAAATGCTCTCTGTGTGCAACACAGCCTGCAAGGGGTTGGAAATTGTTCTCCTGCAGCCCCTCAGACTCTGTGCCACAAACCACAGCTCTGTGGGCTCCTGGCAGTGACCCCCCCGTGTCCCACCCTGCAGTGTCACCACACCTGAGTAAAGTGGGACAAAGACAATTAAACAGCTCAGAAAATCATTATTACTGACAGGGGACTCACAGAGGAGCAGGATGGGACTCTGCTCACAGACAGGGAAAGGAGCTCCCATGAGGACACAGGATGGGCACACCAGGATTTCTCCAGACCATTAATTCCAGATGCATGATTTCCATTTTTTTTTTTTTTTTTTAATCACAAAACCCAACAAAATCAAATGACAAAACTGCCATCATCCTCCAATACCTTCTGTTCACCCCTGTGAAGGGAACAGAAACAAGGCCAGGAGCAATGGGCTCTGTGACTGCAAACAGGTTATTCTTTCATCTGTCTCTGCTCACAGCAGGATGGTGTCACAGACTTGCTGCTGCACTCCTGTGCCCCATGGATTTATCTGTCAAATCCATATAATTGCATGAGGAGATGCCCATTGTCCCCTGAGTTGCCAGAGATGAGATGACCAATGCAGAGCTGCTGCAGCTGGGCTGGCCCCCGCTGCTGCTCCGTGGTTGGTGCCTCTGAGGGCTCAAAATACAAAATTCCAGAACATTTCTCACCTGTTTTTCTGACAAGAACTCACCCTCACTGGGTTTTCCAGCACCAGGGGGGGGGTCTCTTACCTTGGGCCAGGTGCTTTTGTGGACCCTGATGGAACCTAGAAAGCATTGCCCCTTGTCCCAGTCCAGCTGGAAACAAAATCAGCATCAGAGCCTGCTGGGAGAATCCCAGCAGCTCCTTAGAAAAGAAGATTAAAAGATAAGAGTTGGAGAAATTAGGAAAAGGACAACAAAAAGTCTTTTCTCAGCTGTTAAACTTAACAGTCTACATACAGTTTAATTGCTCACTCTGTTTGCAGTTTTGAGCACATGCTGTTGTAACCACCAAGTAAAAACAGGGTTTAGGTATGCAAGATAAGCTTGTGGATAATGTGAAGGCAAAAAAATGTCGAGGCATACTATACCTTGAGTATTTACATTCCTGTTTTTATAATTATCTTAATTAAAGAGTAATTATTGCACTTACAGATAGGCTTATCTCTAACATGAAACTACCTGTCTACCATAATAAAAATTGGAAAACATCAAAAAAATCGCATTTTTTTTACTGTCTCTAATAGCAGTTCTGTGCTTCAAATGCTGTCTTCACCACCAGGAAAACACATTGTTCTATTCCCTTGGCATTCTTAATTGGTCAAAAGCAGGCAGGTTGAGGGAGCAGGACTTCCAGCAGCACGGAATTAGCTGGCCGAGGGAAATATGCTTTCATTGTGTGTGAAATGAAAGGCAAACCCCCTAAAGCAGGAAAAGAGCAGCAGGAGAAGGAGGCAGCAGCGTGTGCAGGGCCCTGTGCTCCCTGCCTGGGGACAGCTCGGGGGGCCTGGCCCTCACCTGGGGCAGGTGAGGTGAGCCAGGGGCAGCTGGGCTGTCCCTGCAGCTGATCTGTGCTGTCTGGGTTTGTGCTGTTCTCCTTTACCCCTTTTGTAAAGTCTCATTTTCAGCCTTCTGTGGTTACCTTTCGTGATGGAATCAGATATAATTTTATATAAATAACCTTTTTTTGTTATGGTAAAATCTAACCATGTTTACATTCCTTTCATAAAGAACAGACTGCTGAGGGACTGTTGGTGTTCGAGGAGGAAGATTTTCTTCCTCCAACCCATGGTCACTGCTGGAATTCAATCAATGTTGAAGCTGTAAATAAACTGCCTCTTCTCTGCCATGGACACTGCATCCAAGAACATCCAGGTGTGAGTGTTGGTTCTTTGTGTCGTGTGTGACAGACCTGCTCTCCAAACACTTCAGCAGCTTCTCCCCTGCCCAGCCCCTCCTGGTGCCCCCAGAGCTGCTCCTGTCTGAGGGTTGAGGGAGGATCCCACAGGCTCCCACCCAGGCATCTCAGAGAACTTCAGTCTCATGGCAAAGTGCTTCTGAAGAGCCCAGGAGGTAGCCAGGGTGCCACCTCTGTGCTCCAGGAGGCTTGGTCATCAGACTTGGGAAAAAAAAAAAAAAAAAAAAAAAGCTAAATAATAACTTTTATTTCAATTTACAAATGGACTTCCCCTGTAATTATCTCTGCCGAGGTTTCACTGGAATAACGAGCAGGAGTGGGGCTGCAGAAGAGTGGAGGTGGATGCCCTGCCCGCACAGATCTGTGGAACCAGGTGCACTCCCGATTTGGAAAAGAGCTTTCCTTTGTTTCCATCCTGCCCTCCAGTGGTTTAACTGGGGGTGAACTGGAAGGCAGGTCAAGGCAGAGTCAATAAAAAGCACCAACCAAAATATTTTAGCCTATTTTTCTGACTGGCTACAAAAACAAGATAGGTCACATGCTAAAATTACTTTATTTGCAAAAAATCAAACCAAATAAGATTTTTTTTTTTTTTTTTGTCTGGTGAAGTGTTTTACCTGCTGAGCAGAGGGTTAAAAATCCTGCATAATTCCCTTCTCCCAGCACATCCATGAGTGGTTATTGTTACTTGTGCAGGGCCTTTGTTCCACTCTGCCAAAGCCTGGGAGAACACTGATTTTATTCTGCAGAACAGTGGCTGTGGAAAGGAGCTTCTTGCACAGGGAGCTCATCAGATTGTTGCTCACAGCAGCCAGGGCTGTGAACAAAGCTGCCACAGCAGCAAGGAACCCTCAGGATGTGGAGGGGAACTGCTCCTCTGTTGGCCAGGGGGTGTTTGACACCTTCCACATCCAAATGCTCTGCCCCAGTGCCCAAACCAAAGTGATCCAGTGCCCAACCCATCCAGTGCCCAAAACAAAGTGATTGGTTCAGTGCCCAAACCAAGGTGATCCAGTGCCCAAACCAAGGTGATCCAGTGCCTAACCCATCCAGTGCCCAAACTGGTTCAGTGCCCAAACCAAACTGGTTCAGTGCCCAAACCAAACTGGTTCAGTGCCCAAACCAAAGGGATTGATCCAGTGCCCAAACCAAAGTGATCCAGTGCCCAAACCAAGCCCATTCAGTGCCCAAACCAAAGTGATCCATGAGAAGAGTCCACCCCGAGGTGTTACTGAGGAATGCAGAAGGCACAGGCAGGACCCTGCTCCTCACCCAACAAGCCCCAGTCTGTGCAGAGCTCTGCTGAGCACTGGGGAACATCATCACCTGGGGCACAGCAGGTGAGCTGCTCTGTCCTGCAGGGGAGGGCAGAGCCCAGCTCAGGTGTGCCCAGCACTGAGGGGCTCTGCAGCTGTGCCCTGCCCTGCCCAGGTGTGCCCAGCTCAGGTGTGCCCAGCACTGAGGGGCTGTGCAGCTCAGCCCAGCTCAGGTGAGCCCAGCACTGAGGGGTTGTGCAGCTCATCCTGCCCAGCTCAGGTGTGCCCTGCCCAGGTGTGCCCAGCACTGAGGGGCTGTGCAGCCCAGCCCTGCCCTGCCCAGGTGTGCCCTGCCCAGGTGTGCCCAGCACTGAGGGGCTGTGCAGCTCATCCTGCCCTGCCCAGGTGTGCCCAGCTCAGGTGTGCCCAGCACTGAGGGGCTGTGCAGCTCAGCCCTGCCCAGCTCAGGTGTGCCCAGCACTGAGGGGCTGTGCAGCTCAGCCCTGCCCAGCTCAGGTGTGCCCAGCACTGGGGGGCTGTGCAGCTCAGCCCTGCCCTGCCCAGGTGTGCCCAGCACTGAGGGGCTGTGCAGCTCAGCCCTGCCCAGCTCAGGTGTGCCCATCACTGAGGGGCTGTGCAGCCCAGCCCTGCCCAGCTCAGGTGTGCCCAGCACTGAGGGGCTCTGCAGCTCAGCCCTGCCCAGCTCAGGTGTGCCCAGCACTGAGGGGCTGTGCAGCCCAGCCCTGCCCAGGTGTGCCCAGCACTGAGGGGCTGTGCAGCCCAGCCCTGCCCTGCCCAGCTCAGGTGTGCCCAGCTCAGGTGTGCCCAGCACCGAGGGGCTGTGCAGCCCAGCCCTGCCCAGCTCAGGTGTGCCCAGCACTGAGGGGCTGTGCAGCTCATCCTGCCCAGCTCAGGTGTGCCCAGCTCAGGTGTGCCCAGCACTGAGGGGCTCTGCAGCCCAGCCCTGCCCAGCTGTGCCCAGGCAGCAGCAGCAGCAGCAGCAGCAGCAGCAGCAGCAGCAGCAGCAGCAGCAGCAGCAATCACCCCCAGGGGCAGGAGCCCTCCCTGGAGCAGCTCCCAGCCCTGGGGCTGCACCCTGAGCACACACAGGCTCCAGTGAAGGGAAGCAGCCTGTGCCAGAGCCCCACATCTGTGAGAACACTCCCTTCCTGCCCTCTGCCACCGGCTGGGAGGGCTGGTGCTGCTGCTGCTGAGAGCCCCTGGCAGGAGCAGCCTGGCTCCTTGCTGCAGCAATGCCTCCCCAGCACAGAGGGAGCCCTTGGTGCTCAGCAGAGGAGAAGCTGCTCTCAACTGAGCTCCTGCCCTGCAGAAGGGACCTGTCCTTGCTGCTGCAGCCTGGAGCCCCTGAGGAGCAGCCCCCACGCCCCCAGAGCAGCTCCCTGCAGCCTGGGGGTGGCTCAGGGGGAGGTGAAGCCTCGGGCAAGGTCCCAGTGACAACACCCAGCTTCCCCAGGAGCAGAGGGCTCCCCTTGTTTCCTGTGGCATTTCCCACTTGATCCCCCAGTGCTGACATGCCCTGTGCCCTGGGGCTGCTCAGGATGGCCCAGCCAGAGAGGAGGCTCCCCAGGAAGCCCCAGAGCCTGCAGGGTGACAGAGACAATGGCTCTGGAGCCAGGACAGAGCTCAGCTCTGCCTGCAATTAAGATAATTCCTAAGCAAATAAACACAGCCAGTCTGGAGGGCCTGGGCCCTGCCTGCCTGAGAGGAGCTGGGAGGCAGAGAACCTCAGAGAGAGATTTGGGGAACCTCAGAGAGAGAGTTGGGGAACCTCAGAGAGAGACTTGGGGTGCCACTGGTGCAGATGGACACCTCACCCCAGGGCAGCCCAGGCTGGGCAATGGCCAGAGCTGAGCTGAGGTCTGGGGGGGAACAGGGGGCCTGACAGGGTGGGTTGGTGCAGGGCAGAGCCCAGCCCCTGGCCAGGGTCAGTGTGGGGCTCCCAAGCCTGGGACAGCATTAACAAGCCAGCATTAACGAGCCAGAATTAACGAGCCAGCATTAAAAACCAGCACGAGTCTGCTTGTGTTTGCTCTCCTTTTCTCCACTCTGCTTTCAGAACCAGTTCTAGAAGTACAGAACCCAGCACACAGCACGAACAAAGCACTTGAGGATACCAGCACTGGAAAGGCACCTCAGACAGAGCCAAACAGACTGCACTGGGACAGCTCTGAGCTCGTGTCCCTCTGAGCACTCAGGGGTTTCGCTGGGCACGGGGCTGTGGCACAGGAGGGCTGGGGTGCAGGCAGCAGCCTGTTGAGGTTGGCTCTCAGAGGCTCGGAGGTGCCCAGCTGCAATCTGCCCGCCCCTCCCCTGGAGGTGCCAGCCCCCAGGGCACATCCCGTGCGTAACACGGGGTGACAGCCCCGGGGAAGCAGCACACATCACTTATCCCCTGCCCTGGGGAAGTTTACACTGAAAGCTTCCTTTAGAAACGCCTCCTTTCCCCCCTCACTATTTTCCTTTGGCAGCGAGGAAAAAAAAAAAAATGATGTGCTGGGGTCAGCGGTGTCCTTGGCAGAGGTGTGTGTCCCAAGGGAAAGGAGGGAGCAGCTCCACACGGGGCATCCCAGCAGGGAAAGCAGCAGCTCTGACAGGAGCTGGGTGCTCCCCGGGCTGTCCCACCCCTGTGGCCAGACCCAAAGTGTCCCTGGGCAGGTCAGCGGGAGCAGGGCTGGGGCTGAGGGGCACCCCAGGGACACCAAACTCCTCCCTCCCTCCCGGGCAGGGTGTGCTGCACCAGCCCTGGTGGTGTCCCTGCCACCGAGGGGACCCAGCAGGGCACGCTGAGGAGGGGGACACTGCCCGGGACTGAGGGGACAGCCCGCACTGAGGAGGGGACACAACACAGCCCACGGAGGGGACACACAGCGCCCTGCACTGCAGGGGACACCCCGCACTGAGGGGGACACCCCATGCTGAGCAGGGGACACCCCTGGTGCCACACTGGGGACACACAGCGCCCTGCACTGCGGGGACACTCAGGCAGAGGAGGGGACCCAGCATCGCCCGCTGCACACCCGACATTCCCGATGCCTCCCCCTCAAAAACCCGCAGAGGGCGGCGCTGGGGGCGGCAGGGGGGTCCCGCGCCCATCCCCGGGCGAGATTTCCTAGGAAATGCCGGGAATTCCTGGGAATTGTCGGGAGATGCGGGAATTGTCGGGAGATGAGGGAATTGTCGGGAGATGAGGGAATTGTCGGGAATTCGGGAATTGTCGGGAGATGTGGGAATTGTCGGGAGATGCGGGAATTGTCGGGAGATGTGGGAATTGTCGGGAATTCTGGAATTGTCGGGAGTTCGGGAATTGTCGGGAATTCGGGAATTGTCGGGAATTCGGGAATTGTCGGGAGTTTGGGAATTGTCGGGAGATGGGGGAATTGTCGGGAATTCAGGAATTGTCGGGAGATGCGGGAATTGTCGGGAATTCTGGAATTGTCGGAAATTCAGGAATTGTCGGGAGTTCGGGAATCGTCGGGAGATGCGGGAATTGTCGGATATGGGGAATTGTCGGGAATTCTGGAATTGTCGGGAATTCGGGAATTGTCGGGAGATGCGGGAATTGTCGGGAATTCGGGAATTGTCGGGAGATGCGGGAATTGTCGGGAATTCAGGAACTGTCGGGAGTTCAGGAATTGTCGGGAGTTCAGGAATTGTCGGGAATTCTGGAATTGTCGGGAGATGCGGGAATTGTCGGGAATTCAGGAATTGTCGGGAATTCGGGAATTGTCGGGAGATGCGGGAATTGTCGGGAATTCAGGAACTGTCGGGAATTCAGGAACTGTCGGGAGTTCAGGAATTGTCGGGAGTTCGGGAATTGTCGGGAGTTCAGGAATTGTCGGGAGTTCGGGAATTGTCGGGAGTTCGGGAATTGTCGGGAGTTCGGGAATTGTCGGGAATTCTGGAATTGTCGGGAGATGCGGGACAGCGGCGGCCGCCGCCTGCAATACCCCGAGCAGCCACCGGGTGGCGCTGCTGCTGCAGAAACCGCCGCAGCCGCCGGCTCCCGTTCCTGCTTTTCCCGGGAATTCCCTGCCCTGCCCTGGGCTCCCGTTCCTGCTTTTCCCGGGAATTCCCTGCCCTGGGCTCCCGTTCACCCAAAGCTGCCTTCCCAGGCTGGAATTCCAGCCTCAGGCTGCCTCCCTCCCTGGCCCGTGCCACCTCCTGCAGCACAAAAATTCCCTTTATTCCGTTTCTTTCAGTGGGGTTAAGCAGGATTTCCCCCAGGGATGCACTTTACATCACGGAATTCCTTCTGATTCCTTCTTTTCCCGGAGTGCAGCTGGGGAAGGGGACACAGGCTCACCAGGAATAAACGGCATTCATCCATGGCCTGAAGAGCAAAGGAGAATCAAAGGGAAAAGAAGGAGGAAAAGAGGCTTCAGGGCAAAAATAAAGACAGGAACTGCCAAGCAGAGGAGGCAGGAGAAGCAGGGAAACACATCCTGACAAACCCTGGGATCTTCTGAGGTTGGCATCATCTGGAAAAAAATTTTGTGAGTGGTTGCAGCAATGTTCACCTGGTAAGGACTAACAGCAAAATATTCCCAGTAATTGGAGAAAATACATTAAAATTCATGCTGCAGAAAGGGAGCAAAGACCTCTTCTGTATTTGTTTGCACCAATAATTTCCCTAAGTAGGGCTATGCTGATATAAAACTTTTAAAGAGAGAACTGGCCTTCCATTTGGCAGCTTTTTTTTTTTTTTTTTAAAGTCCGATTTTTATGGCTTGGCTAATTGTTCTCCTTCCTATAGCCCCTGAGGAATCCTGATTGGCTCCAAGTTAATTTGCTGAAAGCCAGAAATCCAGTAAAAATGTAATTTTACCCTTGCTAACAGCTGGAGGAGCAAAATCAATTCCAGCAGCTTGCTGAGTAATGGAATGAGCTGGGAAGTGACAGGAGGGAGGTGAAGGGCAGGGCCAGCCCTGGGATTTAACCCCTGCACAGCTCAGCTCAGCTCGGGGGGCCTGGCTCGGTCACACCCTGAGCCCACACCAGGGAAGGTGCCTGAGGTGTTCTGGTTTCTCTGAAACTCTTTTCCCAGAGAGTTTTCTGCCAACCAGAGACACGTTTTCCTGACTGTGACCTTTGTTTGCATCCCTTTCCCTGGGAGGGACTTCTCCTTGCTGTCCCTCTGCTCTGAGCAATGTGATGGAAGGAGTTTGTCTTTGTGTCACCCATCGGGCTGTTCTCTGTAGAATAAATTGTTTTTGCAGATAAATAATTATAAATATATAAATATAAATAAACTAACTAACTAAATAAATAAATAATTGTTTTTGCAGATGATTTATTTTGCACTTACCAAAACTGACTGCAGCCTCCTGTAGCATAAAAGGGAAGAAATCCCAGAAATAAAGGGAGGCACTGTCACCTTCTGAGTCAGAGTCTGTGTCGCTGTGATCTTGAACAGCTCAGTGCAGTTATTGGGGGGATTTCAATGTCAAAGATGCTGCAGCCCAGCTCTGGGGCAGGCAGACAGCAGCACCAGCCCCTCCTGCATTTCCTGAGGGGCCAAGTTTCCAGGATCTCTGCTCAGGAAAGGCTGTGCTGAGCTTCTGCTGCCCTGCAGGCACTTCAGCCCCACAGAGCCCAGAGCTCATCTCAGAGCCCTCAGGTGCAGCCCTGGTTCTGCCTGAGATGTTTGGGTTTCTCTGAAACTCTTCCCAGAGAGTTTTCTGCCAACCAGAGACACGTTTTCCTGACTGTGACCTTTCTTTGCATCCCTTTCCCTGGGAGGGACTTCTCCTTGCTGTCCCTCTGCTCTGAGCAATGTGATGGAAGGAGTTTGTCTTTGTGTCACTCATCGGGCTGTTCTCTGTAGAATAAATTGGTTTTGCAGATAAATAATTATAAATATATATATCTAAATAAATAATTGTTTTTGCAGATGATTTATTTTGCACTTACCAAAACTGACTGCAGCCTCCTGTAGCATAAAAGGGAAGAAATAACCAGAAATAAAGGGAGTCACTGTCACCTCCTGAGTCAGAGATCTTTAACAGCATCACCCAGGTACACACAACTCCTCTGAGGAAGGGGCAGGTGGATATTTAAAACTGCAATCTCCCTTTTGCAGAGCTCCAAGCTGAGCCAAGAGAGTTAACAAACGCCCTTGGAGCGTCATTGCTGCTGCTGCACTGCCTGCCTGGCACCCCCACCCCAAGGCAGAGGGTGCTGAAGCCCCCAGAAGGGTGAGCTGAATGAACCCTCAGCTGTGTGTGCTGGGCAGGGGTGGGGGGCAGACCTGCAGAGAGCTGCAGAGCACAGGGAAACACCTCTGCCAGGGGCTCCCCCTTGGCTGGGTGCTGCTGGTCCTTGGGAAGGGCAGGAGAATGAGGAGATGGTGAATGATGAAGAGGAGACCTGGGTTTTTTTTCTAAAAGTTTTGGAATATATTTCAGTGTAAGATGGGGAGAACAGGCAAGAGTAATGGAGTGCCAGATGTGTTTCTTTAAGTTCTTCTGGCCCTCAGATGGATGCCCAGGTGCTCCCATACCCGAGAAGATGAATAATTTCATATCTCTGCAAGCCAGGGAAACACCTCTGCCAGGGGCTCCCCCTTGGCTGGGTGCTGCTGGTCCCTGGGAAGGGCAGGAGAATGAGGAGATGGTGAATGATGAAGAGGAGACCCCCAGAGCCCCTCCTGCTGCCCTGGCACACCCAGCCTGGGGCAGATGGTGGCAGAAGAGATGGAGAGCTCGGAGCTGTGCCTGTGGCACGGGGCTGTCAGCAATGAAAGGAGCTCTCACTCCTCCCTGCTGCACATCCATCAGCAGATTCCTTTTGTCAGGTGGGAATTCAGCTCCTCCCGTCGTCTGAAAGGCGTTTCGATTCATCAGCTGCTCTGAAAGGATCTGCAAAGGAGAACGTCGCAACCGACACAAAGAGCTCACACCCACACCTTGCGATGTCCGAGGTGGGAAGAAGAAAAACTTTATTTGCAGAATCAGCATTTATCGAATTCCAGCAGTGATCATGGATTGGAGGAAGAAAATCTTCTTCTCCAACCACACTGGACCATGCAGCAGTCTGTCAACAATCTCCTCCTTTATGAAAAGAATGTAAACATCTCTAGATTTCACCATTACAAATGGCTTGTTTATATCAAAGGGTATCTGACTCTAAAAACAAAAAAAGCTAAAGCAAGACTTTTACAAACTCCTTAAAGGAGACAGAGGAGAACGGCAAAAACCCAGACAACAGGAGAAATAACAGCCCGTGGTGGCACAGCTGCCTTTCAGCACCTTCAGCAGCTCTGCTGTCAAAGGCTCCTCCTGCTCTGGCTGAGAACCTGGCTGGGGCTCTGGGAGGGAATGGCTGGGTGGACATCCCTCCTCATTTCCCACACCATTGTCCAGTTTTCCCTAAAACATTCCTGTGTGGACATCCCTTCTCATTCCCCACACCATTGTCCAGTTCTCCCTAAAACATTCCTGTGTGGACATCCCTCCTCATTTCCCACACCACTGTCCAGTTTTCCCTAAAACATTCCTGTGTGGACATCCCTCCTCATTTCCCACACCATTGTCCAGATTTCCCTAAAACACTCCTGTGTGGACATCCCTCCTCATTTCCCACACCATTGTCCAGATTTCCCTAAAACATTCCTGTGTGGACATCCCTCCTCATTTCTCACAGCATTGTCCAGATTTCCCTAAAACATTCCTGTGTGGACATCATCCCTTCTCATTTCCCACACCATTATCCAGTTTTCCCTAAAACATTCCTGTGTGGACATCATCCCTTCTCATTTCCCACACCATTGTCCAGATTTCCCTAAAACATTCCTGTGTGGACATCCGTTGCCACGGTTTGTGCCTGTCATGTTTTGGTTTCTGGGAATTCTGTTCCCAGGACAGAACTACTAAACAAGTCACGTTATTTTGTAAATTAAAATGTTTTTCCACACTCTTTCCCATGGGAGGGACTTCGTGTGATGGTCTCTACAAGTGACCAATGGTTCCAGGGGTCCCCACTTCTAAGGTGGGTGTTTTATAAAAAGGTATAAAATGGATTTGGAGAATAAACCTCTAGATCCATCCTTGGGAGTCCAACAGCCTTTTGATGAGTCTGCATCTCCTCCTTTTCCCACACCATTGTCCAGTTCTCCCTAAAACATTCCTGTGTGGACATCCCTCCTCATTTCTCACAGCATTGTCCAGTTCTCCCTAAAACATTCCTGTGTGGACATCCCTCCTCATTTCCCACACCATTGTCCAGTTCTCCCTAAAACATTCCTGTGTGGACATCATCCCTCCTCCTCCCTCAGGCTCAGGATCCAGGTGGGAGCCAGCTCAAGGGCATTGGAATGGATGTGAGGGGCCTTGCCTGGGACAGGTGCTTTGGAAATCCAGAACACAAACAGCAAATTTATAACACAAACAGCAAATTTATCTGCATTTATCTGCAAGTGCAGCCCAGCTTCGCAGGGGATGCAGAGCCAGGCCAGCAGCTGCAGCCTCAGGAGTGTAAGATTTCCTGCTTCCAGATCTCTCCCTTGGCCACTCCAGCTGCAGGAAACAAACCTTTGGTGCCAGGGCATCCAAGGAGATTTCGTGTGGAGCTGCCTGAGCTGAGCACAGGGAGCAGTGGGTGGGTGCCTGCTGTCACTGTCCCTGCTCAGCACAGAGTCCCTGTGCCACAGGGCTCTCAGCACGGGAGAGGAACAAGCAGGTACCCCAGGAGAAAAATAAAATAAAATAAAATAAAATAAAATAAAATAAAATAAAATAAAATAAAATAAAATAATAATGTTATTGCAGACTAGGAAGGAGAGACCAGGCAGATATTAAAATAAAATAAAATATAAATAAATAAAAAATAAAATAAAATATAAAATATAAAATAAAATATAAAGTAAAATATAAAATAAAATATAAAATAAATAAAAAAGAAAATAAAATATAAAATAAAAAAATAAATAAAATATAAAATAAAATATAAAATAAAATATAAAGTAAAATATAAAATAAAATAAAAAAAATAAAAATAAATAAAAAATAATAAATAAATAAAAATAAAATAAAATAAAATAAAATAAAATAAAATAAAATAATGTTATTGCAGACCAGGAAGGAGAGACCAGGCAGATATTAAAATAAAATATAAATAAATAAAAAATAAAATAAAATATAAAATGTAAAATAAAATATCAAATAAATAAAAATAAAAAATAAATAAAAAATGAAATAAAATATAAAGTAAAATATAAAATAAAATTAAAAAAATAAATAAAAAATAAATAAAAAATAATAAATAAATAAATAAAATAAAATAAAATAAAATAAAATAAAATAAAATAAAATAAATAATGTTATTGCAGACCAGGAAGTAGAGACCAGGCAGATATAAACACCTAAACCCTAAACCTGTATTTTCCCATTCACTACAGAAGTTTTTAGTGCCCTGTTGACATTCTGCCCCTGCAGGTGCTGAATTCTGTGCTTAGCTAATTAGGGGACAAGAATTAACTGCACCATCTAAAGCAGCTCTGTGCCCTTGTTTGCTGTTACATGATGGAAACCTGCAGCCCTTAAACTGTTCAGAGCACAGCTTGCTTTATGTCTCACTGAAAAGTGGGATAATTAGTCAATGTGCACAGCCTTTCATCAGCCAGAAGTCCTAAATCATGACTGCTATTAATTGTATATAATTGAAATGATAAATTCCCCAAGATAAATCATATCTCACTTGTAAATCCTACAAATATATTTTTTTTCCCCAGCAATTATAAATAAGTTCTGATTCACAAGCATTTAGAGAGGAATGCAGAGCTGTGGATGTAATTTCTTTGCAAATGAAGCTCTGTCAGTGTCACTGCTATTCATTAATCTCCAGCTCCATCGTTTTTAATGAAGTCTAACAGGTCATGAATCAAGGCAAATTTTTATTGTTTGGTGTATAAGCCTCAAGAATCAGAAACAGGTTTCCTAATTTAATTTCCCCAGAGATAATGTAACAGAAGTGATAAACTTACAGTTAGTGCAGCAGTGGTTTTGACAGCTCTGACTTTTCCCCCAGAAGAAAGCAATTTGAATTTAGATGAAGACACATCTCTGTGTCTCCCCTCAGAAACTGTTGAATTCAGTTCCCTGATCACTCCGTGTGCACATTTGGCTGAGGAAACCAAAATGTGGAAATTAAAAACCCAGGGAGGGAGCAGCCTCTGCATTCCACTGACCTTTACATTAGTGAGGCATTTGAATTTTAATGTATGTTTGATACATCCTTTAATTAAAGTGGAAGTCAGGATTCTGACTTGCCCAGATTCATGGGCTTGTCTTGGGTTATGGAACCAGAATTGTGTGTTCTATTCAATCTGTTGAAAGCAGCTGGGGAGATGTTCTTCTTATCTCTTGTAACTCTGCGGGGAGGGGGCTGGATGCCTTTTGATAAGGGGCCAGCTGTTAAACCAGGTGGGGCAGTGTTTGTTATCTCTGCCACAATGGGCCATTGAGACTCCCCAAGCTGTTCTCCTCCCCAAAGTAGAACATCCACAATTCCCTCCCCAAAACAGACCATCCACATTCCATCATCCCAGTGTGAGATGCTCCACCCAGTGGGAGGAGCCAACCATTCCTACCTGGATAAAACTGAGACACAGGAACAGAAAGGATCCAGCTTCACCTGATTCCTGGAGGAAGACTGGACCCTTCTCACCATCCCTGGACCCTGGTTCTACAGGATCATCTCTGCCCCACCAGAACCACCTCTGCCACTCCAGGAGGACTCACTGTGGGCTGCTCCCAACCCCCTGACCAACAGGGTGTCAGGTTGGAGCTCTGACTCTGTCAGGGTTCTCCAAAATTGTTGTTTGTTTGTTTGTTGGTTTGGTTGAGTGGTTTTGTTTTCTACTACATTTGTATTGTTAATATTCCCAGTAAAGAACTGTTATTCCTATTCCCAAATCTTTGCCTGAAAGCCCTTAATTGCAAAATTATAATTTGGCAGGGGTGAGGGGTTTGCATTCCCCATTCCAAGGGAAACTCCAGCTTTCCCTGGCAGACACCTGTCTGTCCAAACCAAGACAGGGCTGTGGATCAGCACAGCTCCATCCAGCCTCTCCAGCAGCAGCTCCCTCCTGCTGGCCCAGAGCTGACAGCAAAAACGTCTCTGGGCTGAAGGGGACAACTTCTGGCCCGTTCTCTTTGGCTTTCATTGAAATTTGGATAGGAAGGCAATCAGAGGAAAATACTGGAGAGGGAAAAGGATTCGGGCTGGCTGCTCAAATTAGTGGAGAAAGAGGAGGAGAAGTCTCTTTCTGCTTGGAGCTGATCATTCCACAGGACAGGCTGTCTGTGTCACCCCCCGGCCAAACACAGAGTCACAGGCTCCTCCAGGGCAGGCAGGACTTTTCAGCTCATTAAATCCAACCATCAGCCCAGCAGCAGCATTCACACTGACCCCTGTCCCCAAGGGCCACATCCACAGGGGCCTGGGGACACTCCCAGGGCTGGGGGCTGCCCTGGCAGCTGCTCCCAGGCTCTCCATGAAGAGATTTTCATAAACACATCCATGGAAAGAGTTTGCAGAACTCTTGGTGCTGGGGGTGTGGGGGTGGGAGGGGGTCTGCTGCTGTGGGAGGGAAAGGCTGTGCTCCTGCTTTCCCTGCAGTTCCACTTTCCCTTTTTTAAAATTCCATTTTCTTCAGTACCATTCCATCTCCCTATTCAGAAAAAAAAATGAACAAACCCCCTAAAAATAACCCACCCCCTCCTCCTCCCTTCCCAACCCAAAAGCACTCCCTCAGCACAAACTCCTGTGAAGGATGTAATGCTCAGAAAGCTGCCTACGGACATTTTTAATGGAAGTGGAGCACAACAAGCACGTCTTTCACAAATCCCCACCCTGGAGGATGCTGAAAAATGGAATAATCCCTCAGACTGGCCGTTCATCCCTTTTACAGCGAGTTGTATATTTAGAGTAGCTGCAATAGGCTCCTCACGACTGCCAGTGCTCAGCCCAGCACGTTCCCTGCCTCTCCCAGCTCCTGTGGTCCTGCACAGCTCTCAGAGATGCTGAGAAAACCCCTCTGGTGGAAGGAATCTCCTTCTGAACTCCCCTTGGCTCTCAGCAGCTCAGTCACACACACAATGAGCTGTGGAACAGCCTTTGCACGTTCAGCTGCTCTCTGCTCGGGATCACCCTGCTCAGGGGCACCCAGCCCTGCCCAGGAGACACCCCTGGGCCCCTGCTGCAGCTGTGTGGTGTCTGCAAAGCGAGATCACAGCGGAGATGAATCCTGGAAAGCTGGAAAGCTGCTGGGGCTTTGCTCAGCTCCAGCAGGAGCCCCGGAGCTGTGAGCTCTGGAGCTGGTTGTGTTCTGTCCCTGTGTGAGACAGGGGCACCCAGCACCCCTGTGCTCCCTGAGTTGCAGAGCCCTGAGTTCTGTCGGGGTTTTCAGCAGCTGAGGCTCCTCTTTAAAAAGGAACCTTTATCCTCTGAAGCTGAGAAAGGGAACTTTTATCCCCTGACACTTGCAAGGATCCACCACGAATGAGAGAGGCTCTAAGGATGCTGTTGTCATCCTGGCCTGTCCCTGACTCCCAGATGCTGTTCCCTGGGCACAGAGAGGGGCAGGGTGGGTGATCTGAGAGGGACAGTGTTGCCATGCTCGTGCCTGCATGTTTTGGTTTTGGGGAATTCTATTCCCAGGCACGGTTTTGATGCACAAAGTCATGTTCTGTAAACTACCGAAGCTCCCACATCTGTTCCCAGAGGAGGGGCTTCGGTGATGGTCTCTGGAAAAGGACCAGTGGTTCCCAAGGGTCCCACCTCTGGGGTGGGCACATCTGTAAATGTAGAAAAAGAGTCAGGAAAATAAAGGAGGGGGCTCTTGCTTGCAAGAGCTCCACGCAGCCTCTTTGATGCACTCCCTGCCTCGTTCCTGTGCGTCCCCCACAGTGATAGGACAGGGTGGGTGATCTGAGAGGGACAGGGTGCTCTGGCTGCAGCCTGAGCTCCCAGCCCCTCTGCTGCTCCTGCCCCAGCCCTGACCTGGGCACAGGGAGGGGACAAAAGTGCAGAGGGCAGAGCTGCAGGAATGAAGGGAGCATGTGGAAATCCTTCCTGTGCTGTGCACAGCACCTGAGCCCCCTGTGAGCATCCCCAGTGCCCACCCAGCCTGCCCCCAGGGCCAGGGCAGCTCTGCACAGGCTGCTTGGGCTGCAGGCTCTGCAGTGGGATCATCCAGCAAGGTCCCTGTGGGGATAACCCTGCCAAGGCAGTGGGTACAGCAGGGCTGGGGCTCTGGCACCCTCTGAGCCTGGCTGAGGCTGCCTGGGGTGCAGCCAGGGAAGGGGAAGGGGTGCAGGTGTGGGCTGCAGCTCCTGGGAAAGCGCTGTGCTAAGAGAACTGCTAATTAATTCAGTACCAAAACACTTGCTTAGGTGGAAGGGAGGCTGCTCCTGAAGCTGGTGCAGATTGGAAGAGCAGAACTGCAGCTCTGAGGTTTGCAGCCCTCTCCTGAGAGACTCCAGAGATGTGAATCTTAGCAAGGGAGTGAGAGAACAGCAAACCAGTTCCCTCCCAGCCATGGTGGGACCCCCCTTCAGCCCACGCAGCAGATCTCCCCAGAACAAACTCCTCTCCAGAGCTGTCCTGAGACCCCCTCCCCTCCCCTCCTCTGCCTCAGCCAGAGCCCTGCAGATCCCCCTGCAAGGAGCAGAAACTCATTTCCCTTCAGAGAGCACACCTATCCCTGCCCCTGGGGAATAGATTGAGGAGCTCCAAGCCTTGGAGGAGCTGCATCAGCTTCACAGAGCAGCTCGTGGTTGTCCCTGACAGCTCCACCTTGGCTCTCAAGGCAAAGTCACCTTCTCCCTGAAGGCTCCTTCCCTTGGCCAGGCTGGTCCCTTCCCTGCTCCTTCCTTCCCACTCACCCTGCCCCATCTCCCTCCCAGCTGTGGCTGCTGTTTGTTTCTTCCCAGTGAGCAGATTTTGTCCTGGAAAAGACTGGGAGCAACTGGGAACGCTGCTGCACCAGCAGCCCTGCAAGAGCTGGATGCCTTGGGAAGGCTGACCTGGAACAGAGGCTGCAAAGAGTTAAAGGAATAAAGCAGGGGTTTATTGAAAGGCCTTTAGGGTACACCATGGACAGGACAAGAGCCTGGCACAAGAATGGGCACAAAATGGACACGAAATGGGCACAGAATGGACACAGAATGGACATGAAATGGGCACAAAATGGGCACAGAATGGGCAAAAAATGGGCACAAAATGGGCACAAAATGGGCAAAAAATGGACATGAAATGGACACAAAATGGACACGAAATGGGCACAGAATGGGCACAAAATGGGCACAAAATGGACACAAAATGGGCACAAAATGGGCACAAAATGGACACAAAATTGGCACAAAATGGCCAAACGGTCACCAGGTCTCACACTTTGATCAGTTTGGCTCCATTTGCACATTGGGGTTTAATTGCCCAGTTCCAGCTCCAGGCTGTGAGGTCCCATCCTTCCTGTCCCTCCCTCCAGCCACCCTTGTTTGTGCTGTTGGGCTGAAAGTTGTCCTTGGTGTGCAGCAGGAACAGGATTTGTTTTGTGTCCCTGCTCTGTGCAGAGCTGAGTGACCCTGACTGTGAGCTCAGAGCTGCACCCCTGGGCAGCACAGAGCCTGGAAAACACCAAAGCTCCAACTGAAGGCATCAAGCTCACACAAAGCAAGAAAAGCAGTTGCTTCCCAAGTCAGCTCTCCTCTCCCTGTGCTGCTGCAGAAGCACAGGCAATGTTCCAATGGGCTGTTGTTCCTCCCATTTCAAACAGGGAGGGAGGAAACCCTGGAGCAGTGATGGTGCCCTGGGGGTCCTGGTGGTCCAGGGAAGCTGCACAGCACCACAGGCTGGGCCCAGAGGTGCCACAGGATCAACTCCAAGTGCTGAAACCCAGGAAACACAGAAGGCTTTTGTCAGTTTGCTCCCTGTTAATGCTGCACCCAAAGACGAGCTCCTCAGAAGTTCGTGGAAAACATCCAGCCAGCACCAAATTCTCCCTGCCAGTTTTTGATGAAGAGAATCCCTAAGGTGCTCATTTCAAGCAATCTGTTTGGATACACATTTTTATTCCTTGCTGCTATTACTTCTGCTCGTAGAGAAGGCAAATAATGTAAAATGCAACTCCCTGAGACTCCAGTTTTGCACAAACTTACTCAGTGCCATCCCAATGTGCAGCTTACATACAGCTGGAATATTTCTCAGCACTTCTGCAAATAAATCATGAGCTCTGTAGCCATCCTTTACCAGCCCATCTCTGCCTGTCCCCATCAGCAGCACATTGCATTTATCAGCCCCTGTGCCATCATTTGTCATGGTGCAGTCCATTCCAATCCTTGGACAAACCTCTCCCCTGCTCTGAGGAGCTGCAGGACCTGACCCACTTCAACTTAATGAGAGACAGATTCCTTCTGAAGTCTCTCTGATGTTAGTAATTCACATGGGTTTCTTTTTTTAGATCAGGTATTATTGCCTGGCATTTGAGGCTCAGATAATTAAGTAGATTTATATTTATATTGTCTTATCATTTACTCACGCCTGTTACTTAAAACCTAATAACAAACAATGACATTATTACTCAAATACTTAGGCTGTCCATAATTGAAATTAGGATCCAGTGCAAGTGGCTGCTTATCCTGACTTGATGGATAAATAAACATCCATCAGCAAAAGCAATGAGGACAGCAAATAAACAAAATAAACCCTCGCTGTCTTTATCCTGTGTCACATGGCCAGGACATGCAGCACTGCCCTGAAGGTGGGGAGATGCAGATATCAGTGTCAAGGATGGGAAAGCAAGTTGGAAAGTCAAATCTGGCACAGCTTTGGGATGTGGAGGTCTTGGGGTAGAAGCAAGGCAAGGTTTGAGGGAGGAGATGACATCTTCATTGCACATAGGGCTAGAATGAGAAAAGGAAATAAGCCTTCAGGCTCCAACTGCCTCCTCAGCTTGCAGGCTGTAAAGCTTGTCTGTGCTTCCAAGTACATCATTCTGTCTCAGGAAGGAGATTATCTCTCCCTGCAGACTCGACAGTGCTTAAAATGTCAGCTCCTCTTGGAGATGTCTGCTCTGCACCTTCCATCTGTTCCCAGAAGCTGCTGCCCATCTCTGCCTCCCACCCCTCCCACAGCAACGTGGGGAAAGGTGGAGAAGGGTTCCCAAATAAAACATGTCTTTGAGATGAGCATTAACCTCATTTCCATACCTAAAACTGTTGGCAGAGACCACAGAGCATGGGGATGATGTGCCTGCCATGTGAAACACTATTTATGGGAGCCAGCTCTCGGGGTAGGCACAAGGAAAAGTTACCAGTTGTTTCAGTGCAATATGTGTACAGTAAAATCAGGCTGTAATCCTTAAGGAAAACCTTTTACTGGGAAGAAAAAAAGAGTTGAGGAAAGAAAAAGAGTTGGTGGGTGTAGCAAAATTAGTTTGAGTTCTTTCTAAAAAGAAATAAGAAAAAAACCCAAACAACTAAAGCAAACAGGAAATACCCCAAACTCATACTGCAGATGCTTAGGTAGCATTTATTTTCATTAGAACTGCACAAAAACCCCAGTCAGGCTCTTGTGTTTGTGCAGTGTGGGTGAGGGGTGGCACATTCCCCATGTCTCAGAGCAGAGAAGGGGAGAGTTGAGCTGACTTGCCCAGTGCCACCACATCCCTGCCAGCACATGGAATTAAACCTTGCTCCTCTCCCAGGGAGGGGCCCATCCCAGTGTCCTTGGGCCCCTCAGCTCAGGATGGACATTGAGATGCTTGAGTGTGTCCAGAGGAGGCAGCGAGGCTGCTGAGGGGCTTGGAGCACAAACCTTGTGAGGAACCACTGAGGGAGCTGGGGTTGTTCAGCCTGGAGAAAAGGAGACTTAGAGGTGACCTTATCACTCTCTACAACTCCCTGAAGGGTGGCTGTGCTCAGCTGGGGTTGGTCTCTTTCTCCAGGCAACAACTGACAGAACAAGAGAACACATTTTCAAGCTGCCCCAAGGGAAGTATAGGTTGGATATTAGGAAAAAGTTTTTCCTAATAAAAGTATCAGAAAGACTGATAAAGTTCTGGAATGTCCTGCCCAGGGAAGTGGTGCAGTCACCATCCCTGGATGTGTTTAACAAAGCCTGGATGTGGCACTGGGTGCCCTGGTTTAGTTGAGGTGTTAGAGTTGGGTTGGACTTGATGATCTTGAAGGTCTCTTCCAACCTAAAAATTCTGTGATTCTGTGATTCCTTTGGCCACAGCAGCCCCAGGAAGGGCCAAAGCCAGAGGAGCCCTTCCAGAGGAGGTCCCACCACGGTTCTGGTGGGCAAAACCCATAAAAAGGGTAAAAGGCAGCGCTGGGAGGCCTTTTGGCCAACCAGGCACCTTTTGTACCCAAACAATTCTGCAGCTTTCTGCCTGGGGAGAGGAGCCCTTCCAGTGAGCACAGGCACAACTCCCATCCCCAGAAGCTCCTCTCTGCCCTGCTCAGGTGCTGCCTGGGGGCTCAGCACCCAGGGAAAGGGGGAGCAGGGGTCACTGGCCAGTGTGGGCTGGGCTCTGTGCTGCTGCTTCCAAAGAAGGAGAAATCTGGGAGCTGCTTTGTCTCACACAGGGCTGGGAAAAAAACACCCCCAGAAAACCCCAGTGAAGCACAAGTGACCTCCTGACTGTCTGTCTGGCCAGCACCAGCCAAAGCTGATTAAAGAGCCACGATGATGAGATGCAGTGACAGTAAGTGCAGCAGGCTTGATGAAAGGCCCTGCAATGTTTGTGCTAATCCAGAGCTTCAGTGTCACGTTCCACACAAGCTTTCCAAACGAGAGCAGAGCCAGAAAGCATGAAGCTAAAAAAAAAAAAAAAAAAATCCAAACAATATATTACCCAAAAAACCCAAGCACCAAACCTCCAGGTTTCCATTTTTTTATTTTTTATTTTTTTTCCTCACCACCTGCATATTTTGCTGGACAGGTTTAAAAAAAAAAAACTCAAAGACTTTGCTCAGTTTGCTCATGAGACAAACCTGTGTTGGAGCTATGAGCTCCTTCAGAGCCTGGAGGAACAAGGTGGAGCAGCTGGTGCCTGATTTACACCACGGAGGAACCACCCCATAACTTCACAATTACCCCACACCTACCAGGGAGCCACCCCTGTGCAGAGCCTGCCTAACTCAGCACTCTGAAAACAACAGAAAACCCCCAAAAGAAAGCCTCAGTCCCAGTTCTACTCCAAATCTGTTATTTAGTCTGACTGCCCCCGCTCTATTTCCTCCACTTTGATCAACTAATGACCAAAAAAAGCAATTACCAGCACAAGGAAAATAGATTCTTGGTATCTTTGAACTGCCGTGGCAAGTGTAAATGCATTCCTTTCGTGAGAACAGAGGAAATGTTTCTTCAGTGGCCAGGATGAGAAATGAGGGGGAAACAACTAGGAGGAGGTAGGGGAGAGACTGTGATTTTATTAACTAATTAGATCAGCCTTGAAAGCAAATGAGCCTGCAAATCCCTGCATCATTGCTTGTGGGGAGATGGGTGCAGCGTGCAGCAGGGATGATGGAACACTGGGATGAGGATTTGGAAATGGCTCGTCCTGCCTGGACAGGGGAGGCACTTCATTCCCTAGAGCAAAAACGTGTTTTTGAAAGCAAGTGCAGGTACTTACCTGGAGGAACCACGTTTTTAAATGGCCCTCATCGTGATGCATGCCAGCATCTTCCAGATGTGATGCAGGCAGCCACAGCAGCACAGGGCATTTGTGTCTCTGTGCCTCTCCCCAGAGGAAAATCAAGTTATGATTAAAGCTGTGCCCATCCCCTTCAGTGGAGCCCTGCACCAACAGCTGCTGGGAACCTGTGGGAAGCTCCTTCTAGAGAATATGAACTCTTTTCCTCAGCAGGCAATTATTTTCCAAGCCATTGAGGCTGGGGCTTTTGTTGTTTGTTTTTAGGGCTCCCTGGGTTAGCAGGAGGTGCTGGTGGCACCCAGCACAGCCCAGCACAGCTGCAGGTTTGTGGCACCTGAGGACAAACTGAGCCTCAGCCACCAGCACCACGCCTGGAGCCTGCTGTGGGAAATCCTGGGCAGAGGGGAACCAGCACCAGTGGGATTTATTGGATTTATTGGATTTATTTGATTTATTCAGCCCCCACCTCCCCATGGCTCCCTCAGACTCCAGGGGTGGCAGTGCCCCACTCCAAGTGTCCTTCATCAAAGACTCTCAGGTTTGTTTTTTTTTTCCCATCCTGAAAGTATTCCACAAACATTTCCCTGCTGGCTGTCAGTGCTGGGGAGGTTCCTGTGGCTGCAGCAGTAACTCTGCCATCAGTGAGCCAAAATTCATCCCTGGAGTGGAGCCCAGCGGGGTCTGTGCTGCTCTCAGGGGCCCTCGCTGGCAGAGAAAGGCATCTCCCCCTCCCATTCCCTGCAGGCATTCCTGTCTCCTGCTGGGATGTATTTTCCTTACATTGGATCAATTGGTGGTGCTGATGTCTCACAACTGCTTTCTAGTCATGGTGGCACAGAGGAGAGCTTAGAGCTCTGCACACTGGACTATTATTCCTGAATAAAATTAGATTTTACATCTCCACCCTTCCCCAGAAAGGACAGCATTCCACACTTGTTCTCTTGGGAAAAGCTCTGGCTCCTTGGGATGGCCCTCCCTGCCCACAAGCAGTGGACATTTCCCTCAGAACCTGGGAATTTCCTCCAGAGATGGAGTACAGCCTGTCAGCAATGAACCCAAACCTCATGGACCCTGCACAGAACTGATTTCATTTCCCTTCCCACACGTTCTGGGTCATCTGCAAGCACCAGGCACCTCACCTGAGACCAGTTCTGCACCCAGAGTGACCCAGGGTTTGTGTCCCACAAATAAAGCTCAGTCTGTGAGCTCAGGGACCCTTCTGCTGCAGCCCAGCACCAGCAGTGCAGCCCCTCCAGCCCATCCCCAGTGCTCCATCCCTCGTGCCAAGCACCCCCAGCACCCTGCTGGGCATTCCTGCACTGCACACAGCTCTGGGCTGCCAGGCAGGAACCCACTGATCCCTGCAGGGCTGGCACCACCAGGCATCCTCTTCCTCTCCAACCCCAGCTAAAAAGGGAAAATTCACTGCAGATGCTGTCATTTCAAACCCCAAACTAACAGCAGCCCCAGCTTATGGGAAGAGAATGTGCAGGAGAAAGAAGTGTGCTTTAGGAGACAAGGGGCTCCAGCTTCACTGAAACCAGATTTATTGAAATCTGCTTTCCAGCAGCCACTTCAAACCCAACATCTCTGTGATGCAGAGAACACTGCAACACTGAAGACACTTTTCATTTGACCTCCAGATCTATTTTTACCCCAGAATCCCAATTCTCCACGGCTGGGACTCTCTCCTCCCGCTGGCAGGGGTGGGAGCAATGGAAAGACAAAGACAAAAGGAAGGCAAATGGAGGGGAAGAACATCTCCCTGGGTGTGAGGCTGGTCTGCAGAGGGACACAGGGACACAGAGGGACACAGAGGGACACAGGGGGACACAGGGGGACACAGGGGGACACAGGGGGACACAGGGATACAGGGGGACACAGAGGGACACAAAGGGACACAGGGGGACACAGAGGGACACAGAGGGACACAGGGACACAAAGGGACACAGGGACACAGAGGGACACAGAGGGACACAGAGGGACACAGGGACACAAAGGGACACAGAGGGACACAGAGGGACACAGAGGGACACAGGACACAAAGGGACACAGGGACACAGAGGGACACAGAGGGACACAGAAGGACACAGAAGGACACAGAAGGACATAGAAGGACACAGAACACAGAAGGACACAGAGGGACACAGGGACACAGAGGGACACAGGGACACAAAGGGACACAGGGGGACACAGAGGGACACAGAGGGACACAGAGGGACATAGAGGGACACAGGACACAGAAGGACACAGAGGGACAGAGGGACACAGGGACACAAAGGGACACAGGAGGACACAGGGGGACACAGGGGGACATAGAGGGACATAGAGGGACACAGGACACAGAAGGACACAGAGGGACACAGAGGGACACAGGGACACAGAGGGACACAGAGGGACACAGAGGGACACAGAGGGACGCAGAGGGGACACAGAGGGACAGTGTGTGTGTGCCCCCATGACCAGGGGCTGCCCAGGGAACAGGGCTCAGGGGGCTCAGCCCTTCCCTCGCTGCCCAAGGTGCCCTCAGCTGGCAGAGGCACCGGGACCTTTGCACAGGGGGCTCCCCTGCTCTGAGCAGACACTGCAGAGTGGCCCTTCAGGGCCCTGAGCACAGCTTCTCCCATGAAATCTGGCTGGAATTGACTTCTGTCCTGCACCTGATACAATGCACACAGTTGCTTCGGCCAGCTGCACCGAGCAGCCTTTCCCAACCCTTCTTCCTAGCAGAGCATTTTCCTTCTGATAGTATGCAAAGCCTCTCCTAAAACTTTCTCCATCAATTACCTGTCTAGAAAGTGAAGAGTTGGTGCTAAAACCTGCCAGATCTTTAATATGATTGACTGTGGCTGGTTTTAGTCAGCAAAAGGCCTCCCAGTAACAAATGACTTGTCCATTTGTTCTCTGACAAGCAGCACAGTCGAGGCCCAGGTGTCATTTGTGCTCCATCAAATCCTGATGCTGATGGAAAACTCTGGGGTTTGGTGACTCCTGCCGTGGCCCAGTGGGGCTTGGGGAAAGGTGTCAGCCCTGAAGGTGAGCAGGATGGGCCTGGAAGGCCTGGAGCTGTCAGATGGGAATTAACTGGAGTGACAAATGGCACAAACATGCTTTTCTCAGCTGGCACTTCCCTGCTTACAGAACTGTTAACTATGGAAAACAAAAGATGGATGGAAGAAGATCTTCTCCTAAATGGTTTTTATAGGAAAAAAAAAACCAAAAAAACAACAACAAAGAGAAGTTTGATGCATGCAAGCTCACTGATAGTCCTTGTTTTACAGCTGGGGAACATAATTTTCCCCTGCTAATGGCATTTTATGATCTCAGATACAGAAAGATTTGCCCTTTATTTTAAGGACCTCCAAATTAAAGGAGGGCCTTGAAGTGGCAGAGCCTGGATATAGTGAACACAGAACATTAACTCTCACCATACAGGTGATGTCTACATGATTTTTAGATGCAATTTTTACAGCCTAATAAAGTTGCTGGAAATGGCATAAAAGCGTGTTAGATGTAATTTCTCCATTTCTTTTTGTGTCCACATCGATCAGAATGAGATTGACTGCAGGAAAGAACAAGTCATTGTTTTGCCAGGAAAGGTTGGATCAGATGATCCTTGAGGCTCCATCCAACCTGGGATTCTAGGGTTATTAAACTGCAGAGAAATAAACATCCATACCTTGTAGCCATGTTTTTCCTTTGGAACATTGTGCAGAACACTTACAGCTGGAACAAAGGCAGCTCAGAAAATTCAACACTGGAGCTTTTTGGGGAAGGGGAAGAAAAAAAAAAAAGAAACAGCCACAAAGAAGTTCTGATATTCATTTCTGAATTCTAATAAATACTTGGGTTATATTAGGCTTTGCCAGATCTGGCCTCCAGCTTTGGACTTCATCCAGTTCCCTGAAGAACCAGAGGAAATGGAGCTCAAAACTTTGGTTGTGCTCTTTTCTAACTGGCAAAATACAACCCACCAATTTCACTGGCATTTCTCTCTGCATCATTTGGCAACACCACTGGAGGCACTTTCCTGAAGCAGAGAAGCAAATCCCCTCTTTGTCTATTTAAAATTGCAAGTTATTCCTCAGGGACATGCCCAAGCTCTAAAATAAGGAGCAGTAATTATTATTTCATTGTTTCCATTTGGACATTCCTTTAAGAATTACACAGCTTCAAATCTGGACTGACTTACACATTACAGAGTGAGGAACAGAGGAACACCAGCACCTTTAAAGACAACTACTAAAAAATGACAATTTGAGCTTTTACCTTGAAGTGCAGCGTGCTGGTAAGGCCTTGGTCTTGCAAATGTTCAGCACCTGAGCCCTCCTGCTAAAGCAAGACTCACCCATAGGCTTTTTTTCACTGGTGGACTTTCGTTTTATTCATATATATATTTTAAGGCAACATATTATGAAAGTTGGAAGGAGGGAAATAACCTGGGGAGCAGGAGGTGGGGTGACCATCAGTGCCCACGGGCAGCCCTGGGCTCAGCACCTCAGCACAGACACCCCGGCGAGGCCAAGCCAGGACTTTGTGTCAGAAAGAGAAACCATCCCGTGGTTGGTTTGGTTTTTTTTTGTTTTTTTTCCCAGTACTCCCACGTGAACACCTTCCCTTCCCTAGTGCAATACCCTGCAGGAGTGGCTACACCTAAAAGGAGCTGCTAGGAGAAGGTTCCTGCATTTGGCACGAGGTCTGTACTGCCTTCCTAACCCTCCCTTCGCTCGCTGGCAGAGGACGACGCACAGAGCCGCGTCAGGAAACAGAATGAAAAAAAAAAAAAAGGTAAAAAATTAACTTAATTTACACCACCAAGAAGGAAAGTTTAAAGCAACGACAGAAAAAAAAAAAAAAAATATCATATAAAAGGCTAGATACACGAGGCGCCAGTTCCACGGTATTAAAGCTTCGGTAGAACAGTTAGAAGAGGCATAGCACCAACAAAATCCACCGCCAGCACGGGCTTCTCAGTAGGCGTGAGCCGTGATGAAAATGTAGATCTTGGCCAGGAAAGTGGTGTAGGTGCCCTGCCGCCAGAGCTTCATCTCCACGTCCAGCAGGAAGTCTCTGGGCTCCTTGACCTGGCGCTGCAGGAAGACGACGCCGGTGTAGGCGTTGAGGCGGCGGGTGCTGAAGAAGCCCTCCTCGTTGCCCTTGGTGATGGTCAGCACGATGCTGTCGCCGGCGTAGGCGGGCGAGGGCCCGATGCGGAAGATGTGCGCCGGCACCACGATGTTGGTCTGGAAGTTGAGCTGGTAGTAGGTGATGCGCACCGGCGTGCTCTGGCACTCCAGGAAGTTGAAGCAGCCGATGCGTTCGCACCTCCTGGGTGAGGAGAGGGGGAGGTGGTGGATCCCTCTGGGGAATGGGTTTTTTTCCCCCAAAGAACCCCCCAAAGCCTGTAACCGTGTAGTTTGATCACACCTTTCCCCTGTCTCTGACCAACTGAGTGCCAGCTATCTGTCCTGGGACAGAGGGTCTAGATAAACCCCTGCTCTTCCTTGTTTGTTCTCTTTTGCCCCTGGGACCCCTTCGAGAATAAAGCCTTGGAACATTCCCTTGAGGTAAGAGCCTCTTTTGCATCTCTTTCCCTATCTTTGATGTCTACTCCCCCAAAGCTCCCCAAAATCTGAGCTAGTACAGCAGCCAGGGGGGCAGAAAGGGGGGTGGTACTTCAGGGAGGGAGGCACCTTCAGTGGCCAGGTGTCTTGGGTTATGGAACCAAAATTGTGTGTTCCATTTCATCTGCTGAAAGCAGCTGGGGAGATGTTCTTCTTTATCTCTTGTAACTCTGGGGGGAGGGGGGCGGGTGCCTTCTGATAAGGGGCCAGCTGTTAAACCAGGTGGGGCAGTGTTTGTTATCTCTGTCACAATGGGCCATTGAGACTCCCCAAGCTGTTCTCCTCCCCAAAGCAGTACATCAACAAAGCAGAACATCATCCTGTTGTGAGATGATCCACCCAGTGGGGGGAGCCAACCATTCCTACCTGGATAAAAACTGAGACGTTGGAACAGAAAGTATCTCGCTTCACTGGATTTCCAGAGGAAGACTGGACCCCTTCTCACCATCCCTGGACCCTTCTCACCACCACTGTACCCTTGTTCTACAGGATCATCTCTGCTCCACCAGAACCACCTCTGCCACTCCAGGAGGACTCACTGTGGGGCTGCTCCCAACCCCCTGACCAACAGGGTGTCAGGTTGGAGCTCTGACTCTGTCAGGGTTTTCCAAAATTCTTGTTTGTTTGTTTGTTTGCTGGTTTGGTTGAGTGGTTTTGTTTTTCTACTACATTTGTATTGTTAATATTCCCAGTAAAGAACTGTTATTCCTATTCCCAAATCTTTGCCTGAAAGCCCTTGATTGCAAAATTGTAATTTGTTGAGGGTGAGGGGTTTACATTCCCCATTCCAAGGGAAACTCCAGCTTTCCCTGGCAGACACCTGTCTGTCCAAACCAAGACACCAGGGACAGCAGGGAGAAGCACCAAACCCTCAGGGCACTGCAAGGGATCCCACTGGTGCCTTAGGATTTCAGCTTTTCCATTTTTCATCTATTTCTGATCCTGCAGTTCTTTCTAATCTTTAAACTCTGAACTCCACACAGTGTGAGCAGCTGCTTCCCCATTCTGGTCAGACACAACAATTCCTCTCTAGGCCTGGGAATCAAGGACACCTCACTGCCTCAGGCCCCCAGAGATGGAAATAAAAGTGAGTTGGGGCAGCAAACTTGGGGTGAATGACTTCATTACCTGAAGCTGGAATTGGGAGGTGAACCCCCAATCTGCAAACGGCCCAAACTGATCAAAGTGTGAAAACCCATGACTGCCCATCCATTTTTGGGTGCAGCCCCTGGGGGGCTCTGTCTGCCCTATGTGCACCTGAAGGCCCTTCAATAAATAGAACTGCTTTTTATTCCCTTCATTCTATTTGGCCTCTGTTTTTAGGTAGCCCCAAAGGCTGCAGGACAAAGTGCAGTCCCACACCTGTGATCAGCAGCTACTTGTGCTCATGAACATTTGTGAGTGTGCAGCTGTGGAGCAGCTGAGAGCACGGGCACGAGGAGCTGTGGGGAGCTGCAGCAGGAACAGCCAGAGCCAGGAAGGGCAGCCAGGGGCTCATCCCTCCCAGGGCTGGGGCACTGCTCCAGGGAAATGAGACCCTAAAAGGCACCTAAAACACGACAGTGGGAAACAAACTCCTCAACTGGCAAAGCTGCTCGGTTCTGTGAGGCAGGAGAAGGATGTTTGAAGCCACAGGCAACTAAAAATGGGTTCCCAAAGCACTGACAGCCACTGAGGCAGGAAATGGGCAGGGAGATTTTGGGGCTCCAGAGCCCCAGCTGCTGAGGAGCTGGGGATGTGCCATTCCCAGAACCTTGTGGCCTGGCAAGCTCAGCATCCTGCTCCCCTCCAGCACTCCCTAAGGAACTGCAATCTGAATATTAAACAGGGAGCCCCAAACCCCTGTTTAACAGTGCAAACCCCTGTAAAAGTGCAGCACTGAGCAGCCTGGCTGCTCCTGCTCTGACACAAACAGCACAGAAGATCTGACTTGAAAACTTCACTATAAACAGAGCCATTTCAGAGCTGCAAGGAGAGCTGCAGGCTCTGATCTCTGCTGTTCCAGCAGCAGCTGGAGGGCAAACAGGAGCTCTAGGGCTTGGGAGAAGGAAGGATAACCAGACACAGACTCTGCACGGGGAAGGTCTGTGAGCTCCAGGTGCCAAAGCAGCTTCTCAGAGCTCTGAGCACCCACAAGAGGCAGTCACAAAGCAAGCACCACGGGACAGCAGAGGCACTGGCTGGCCCTGCTGCTGCCCCAGGGCCATACTCACATCTCAGACACCTTCCTGTAGTTGGAGGGGCACTCGAAGGACAGGCAGCGGAAGCTGCCCTGGATGTTGTAGCAGGTCTCTGCAGCTGAGCAGTTGTGGGTTCCTATGGCACACTCATCAATATCTAAGAAGAAGCACAAGAAAAGGATGTTCTAAGTTTCAAAAGTAAGAATTAACTCCTTGTGCTTTTCAGGAATAAACAAACCCCAGCAGGATATAACTGACCCATGCTAAAAGCCAACAGGATCTCCTCACTGACTTTTTGAGGCTGGAGAAAGCTGGGCTGGGCCAAAAGAATGCAGCTGTGCACAAAGGCAGCTCTGGATTAAAGCAGAGCAACTAAAATCAACCTGGAGTTAAGGCAAGCAAATGCAAAGTGGTCACTGCTGTTCTACAGGATCCAGGAGATGTGAAACATGGGCACTCAGAACAACACCTCAGAACAAGGTTTTGAAAACCTAAATACAAATATCTCCCCATAAGGAGATGTAATTACAGTAAAGAGCACTTAAAGCTGAAAGACACTTCATGGCCCAGAGAACAAATGTGGCTACCCAAGTAAACATCCCCACAAGCCAAGCCATGGGCCTGGCAATGCTGAGCACCAGATGCAGTGACACAGATCCAGCCTGAGCAGAGAGCACTGGCAGAGCCCTGGCAGCCTCACTGTGCACTCCCAAACGTCTAGACAATGCACAGAGGCTTTAAAATGAAATCATTTCTAGCAGACAAGGCATATGGGCTGTGTAGGGCCCTGCAGCTCTGCCAATTGTCCCAGAGCAGAGAGACTCTTAGAGGGGAGCTGTAACCTTCCACTCCCTCCCTTCCCCTGGGATGAGAACTGATCTCACACACTGAACAGGCTGCTTTAAGTCTTGCAAAGAAAAGTCTGCAATAGGAAACAGGGGAGAATCAAAGTCAAGTAAATCCCTTGCTGGTTCTCAGCAGTGCCCATAGGTGGAAAGAAAATTTCTTCCACATTGCAGCCATTGTCATGAAAGCACTCCCTGCACCACTTTGGCTGCGCTGCAAATCACCACAGGCAGTGTCTGCAAAAAGGATCCATATGTTAGGACACTGCTCCATGAGATACAGCTCATCTGCTGAAAAAGGGGCACCAGGAACATTCCACCAGTAACTCTTCAGAACTGGCCAGATGATGAGCAACTGGAGCCAGATCTTTAGCTGGGGGAAACCAAGATCCAATCCCTGAACTCATCAGAGCCAACACCAACCCAGCCTTCCTCCCACCACACCTCAGATTCTGCCCAGACTCGTAACTACAGCCCTGCAGAGCTCCAAACAAGGGGCTGTACCCAGGGGAGTCACAGCTGTGGCTTTCTGAAGGTGAATTTTACGTAAGAATTTAAGTGCATGTGGATATTACTGCAATCATATTTAAAAACACATTTAAAAATATTTTATAATGTTTTAAAAGTATGCTAATTCTCATTTAATCCGCCTCACTGCTCCACAGTCAGGATTAAGTATGCTCATGCTGCTCATGATTCACACAGAGCAAACTCCCTGCCATCAGCAGTCAGAACTCAAGCACAGGAGATACATAACCAAACGTGGAGGGTTCCTGAGCCAGCCAGGGCAGGAAATGCCTGGCAGTTGGTGTAAGGACTGCAGGAATGTAATCAGATCCTCCACAGGTTACACAGGCAGTGCATCCTTTGGAAAGCTCAGAACCCAGAGCTGACAGCAGATGAACAGCACCAGGCTCCCAGGAGACATCTCCACCACTCTGAGGAGAAGGGGTGTGTGAGGGGAGGGTACTGCCATTCCCCTAACATTAATTAATGCCAGCAGGACTGAGCTTAGGTGACACTGCTGGATGGCCAAGCTCCAGTTACAGCCCCAACATTTCATCTCCCAGTTTTCTGCAGGAGAAAGCTGTAAGTGATAAAGAAGCCACAGATTTCTACACCTGGCAGCTCTAAACCCCCAAGGTGCACACACAGCCCCCGTGAGCAATCAGGTGCCCCAGCTGGAAGGATGAAGTGGGCTCCTTGGGGATTCATTGCAGCAATTAGCTCAGGCTGACAGCTGAGCTGCCACAGCACCTTCTCCTGGCACGGGAAAACTGACTGCAGACACCAGTGCCTGGTGACTCTGCCCAAGGTTGGCTGTGGAACAGGGACTGGTGGAGAACACGGAGCTGGGCTGAGCAGAGTAGGGGCTGAGCCTGTTCCAGGGGCACTCCTGAGCAGCTCTAGGGGCTGAGCCCATTCCAAGGGCACTCCTGAGCACTGCCAGGGCTGAGCCCATCCCAGGGGCACTCCTGAGCAGAGTAGGGGCTGAGCCCGTCCCAGGGGCACTCCTGAGCAGCTCTGGGGGCTGAGGCCATCCCAGGGGCACTCTGAGCACTGCCAGGGGCTGAGCCCATCCCAGGAGCACTCCTGAGCACTGCCAGGGGCTGAGCCTGTTCCAGGGGCACTCTGAGCACTGCCAGGGGCTGAGCCCATCCCAGGGGCACTCTGAGCACTCTCAGGGCTGAGCCCATCCCAGGGACACTCCTGAGCAGCTCTAGGGGCTGAGCCCATCCCAGGGGCACTCTGAGCACTCTCAGGGCTGAGCCCATCCCAGGGGCACTCTGAGCACTGCCAGGGCTGAGCCCATCCCAGGGGCACTCTGAGCACTGCCAGGGCTGAGCCCATCCCAGGGGCACTCCTGAGCAGCTCTAGGGGCTGAGCCCATTCCAGGGGCACTCCTGAGCAGAGTAGGGGCTGAGCCCATCCCAGGGGCACTCCTGAGCAGCTCTAGGGGCTGAGCCCATCCCAGGGCCACTCTGAGCACTGCCAGGGGCTGAGCCCATCCCAGGGGCACTCTGAGCACTGCCAGGGGCTGAGCCCATCCCAGGGGCACTCCTGAGCAGCTGTGGGGGCTGAACCCATCCCAGGGGCACTCCTGAGCAGCTCTAGGGGCTGAGCCCATCCCAGGGGCACTCTGAGCACTGCCAGGCCTGAGCCCATCCCAGGGGCACTCTGAGCACTGCCAGGCTGAGCCCATCCCAGGGGCACTCCTGAGCAGCTGTGGGGGCTGAGCCCATCCCAGGGGCACTCCTGAGCAGCTCTGGGGGCTGAGCCCATCCCAGGGGCACTCTGAGCACTGCCAGGGCTGAGCCCATCCCAGGGGCACTCTGAGCACTGCCAGGGGCTGAGCCCATCCCAGGGGCACTCTGAGCACTGCCAGGGCTGAGCCCATCCCAGGGGCACTCTGAGCACTCTCAGTGCTGAGCCCATTCCAGGGGCACTCCTGAGCACTGCCAGGGGCTGAGCCCATCCCAGGGGCACTCTGAGCAGCTCTGGGGGCTGAGCCCATTCCAAGGGCACTCTGAGCACTGCCAGGGGCTGAGCCCATCCCAGGCCCCCCAGGCCCTGTGTGTTACCTCTGCAGGTCCTGCCGTTGGCTGCCATGGTGTAGCCCTGCTCGGGACAGGCGCACTGGTAGCTGCCGGGGACGTTGAGGCAGCGGAAGGTGCAGAGGATGCCGGCGCTCTGCGAGCACTCGTCAATGTCTGCGGGGAGAACAGCGGCACGGGGGGGAACGGGATGGGAGAGGGGAGAGGGGAAAGGGAAGGGGAAAGGGAAGGGGAAAGGGGAGAGAGAGAAGAGAGAAGAGAGAAAACAGAGAAGAGAGAAGAGAGAAGAGAGAAGAGAGAAGAGAGAAGAGAGAAGAGAGAAGAGAGAAGAGAGAAGAGAGAAGAGAGAAGAGAGAGAAGAGAGAAAAGAGAGAAGAGAGAAGAGAGAAAAGAGAGAAGAGAGAAGAGAGAAGAGAGAAGAGAGAGAAGAGAGAAAAGAGAGAAGAGAGAAGAGAGAAAAGAGAGAAGAGAGAAAAGAGAGAAGAGAGAGACGAGACAGAAGAGACAGAAGAGAGAAGGGGAAAAAGGAGAAGGGAAAAGACCAGAGAGAGCAGAGAGGGGAAGAAGGAAAGGGAAAGGGAAAGGGAAAGGGAAAGGGAAAGGGAAAGGGAAAGGGAAAGGGAAAGGGAAAGGGAAAGGGAAAGGGAAAGGGAAAGGGAAAGGGAAAGGGAAAGGGAAAGGGAAAGGGAAAGGGAAAAGACAGATGGGTGAAGGGAGGCTGCAGGACACCAGGAAACTCTCACCTGGCACATTTATAATACATAAACATGAGTGAAGCCATAGAGGCCTGGCCTTGCTCTGGTGCTTTCTGGAATGCTGAACACAAGCCTGCCCCCAGAAACACTGGCTTTCATGGGAAAGAATGATGAGGGTGGGGCACATGTGAGTTTGAAACACTGTCTCTCTGGTAATTGAGGGAATCACGGAATTACAGACTGGTTTGGGTTGGAAGGGAGCTTAAAGCTCATTGCACCCCCTGCCATGGGCAGGGACACCTTCCACCAGACCAGGCTGAGCCTGGCTTTGAACACTCCAGGGGTGTGGAATCTCCCTGTGCCAAGGCCTCACTGCCCTTTCAGGAATGAATTTTTCTAGGATTTCTTGCCAGGCTTCCTTGGGCTAGGAAGGGCATTGGCTTCTTCACCTAAGTAGAGACTCTCCAGCGTGTCAGTGCCTTCAGCTGAAGAGGCAGAACCCTCCCCTGGTCCATTGTGATCACTCTGCTCCTCCTCCCCACCAGCAGCAGCCAGAGCAGCCCTTCCCTCAGCAGTGCAGCTGCTCAGGGATGCAGTGCAGGAGTATCTTCCCTGATTTCTTCAACCATAAGCTCTGGCCCCTTGGAACTGTTACAGAAGCACCTCCCTGGCCCTGCAGCCCCACAGGTGTGGGGCACTCTCCTGGAGTGCTGGAGTGACCTTCTGCAGCCTCTGTGGCAGCACCACCATCCTCAGGCATCACCTGCAGCCTCATCAGGGGCTGCTGAGGGCCAGAGAGCTCCTGCTGCTGGAGAACAACCCCAGAGCCCTGCCAGGGGTGAGGCAGCCCTTACCTTTACAGGAATGCCCATCCTCTGCCAGCTGGAAGCCTTGCCTGCAGTAGCACTGGTAGGAACCATAAACGTTGGCACACTCCTGGCTGCAGGGGCTGTTATCACATTCATTCACA
This sequence comes from Phylloscopus collybita, assembly GCA_027886175.1. Taxonomy (NCBI): domain Eukaryota; kingdom Metazoa; phylum Chordata; class Aves; order Passeriformes; family Phylloscopidae; genus Phylloscopus; species Phylloscopus collybita. The sequence continues at coordinate 21,303,276 of JAJNNQ010000005.1, read as the reverse complement.
TCTGCATCCAAAAACAAACCCACAGAGATGGCCACAGTGCTTCAGAGCAGTGTCCTCCACCTTTCCCTGCCCCTGAAAAGCTTTTACCTGCCAGTCAGAGTGACTAAGGAAGGACTGATTTGTCCCTATTTTCTCTGCTCCCTAGGCAGAATGCCAAGAGCATGTCTGCTGCACCTGAATTTCATTTCTCCATATGCCAATGGAAACACAGACACACATGCAGACATTTGCTTCAGACTTCACAGCTTTCAGTTCACTAAAATATGTAATCATTGCCCTAAAAAAAAAATCATGAAGAACTCAAAAATTTTCCATTCAATTCAAAATCTTTTTGGGTTTTTTTTGTAAGTTTTGTCACTATCGAGTTTCATCGTGATCAAAACTTGAACAGGTTCCTGTTTTAACTTTGTTCTGTTCTCCTTTTCTGGAAGGAAAGCAAAGGAAGGAAAGCAAAAAAGGAAAAAGAAGAAAAGAGGAGAAACTTCCTGGCACTCATCTGACAATTCCAGTGTTTGGCTGGTGTTATAAATGAAATGAATGATTTAGGTAATTTGTGTTAAATGTTAATAATTATTAATATGTAGGGGCTAATAAGCAAACTGCAGAAATTGTAAATATGTAGAAGATATTAAGCAATAACTGGAAGTTGCAGAAACCGCAGAAGTAAAGAAGTTAAAAAGAGCCCGGCCTTGGTGCAGGATAATGCAACTTTGGATCACAAGACATGGAGAAAGGGGGAAAATGAGAGATTCTCCATTCCAAGGGAAACTCCAGCTTTCCCTGGCAGATACCTGTCTTTCCAACCAAGACAGCAATCGATTATTGGGTCCCTGTTGGGGAGGATGAAGCAGGAAGGCCCTGCAGAGATGATTTATTGGTGAAAGACTCTAAGAGTGTAAAACCTGCAAGAGAGAAAGAGTTAAAAGCAAGATCTGAGCCATAGAATGCTAAACAGGAGGATGGTGATTGAGTTAGCTGAGGACCAGGACCCTGGTGATTGAGCAATACTCCTCCCCAGACAAAGGGATGCCAGGTAGCAGGAAAAAGGTGGTTTTCCAGGTTTTTAGTATGTAGAGTAGTATGGTAATGTAGTAGTTCTCATAGGCTGTATGTAAATTCTGTAGGTTTTGTATCCTGTACTGGTTGGTTGGTGCTGACCAGAATATTCAGCATGGAAAGGGATAAAATGTAATTTAACAGGAAACTCCCTCTCTCAGATCTCCCTTCTGCTGCTCCCTGCCCTTCCTTTTGCTGACCACAATTCAGCTGGTGCTGGTCAGGTTGCCTGTCCCCACGGCCAATAAACCATGTGTCCTAAGAGCATCCCTGTCTCTGGAAATCTCTCATCGGACCCCATTGCAGCACGTTCCCTATAGGTCCCCATATTTATCACTGCAAAATCTGAGCAGACAAGGGTTGCTGCCTCTCTCCCCGAGGCCCCCCAGGTGTGCCAGCGGGCTCCTGGCGGGGAGCAGGGCCGGTACCTTCGCAGTGCTTGCCGTCGAAGGCCAGGCGGAAGCCGGAGGAGCAGGAGCAGTGGTAGGAGCCGGGCGTGTTCTCGCAGCTGTGCTGGCACAGGCGCCCCGGGTAGTTCCAGCACTCGTTGATGTCTGCCAGCACAAGGAGCACACAGCGCCGTTGTTAGCGTTGGAGACACATAATCACGGAATGATTATCTGCTGGTGCTTTTATTGAGGAGCTCTGGTGTTGTATTCCCTTTGGTATCCCCTCCCTGTGAAACCCTACCTGTCCCTTGACTCTGACCTATGGCCTTTGGCCATAGGTAACCCCGCCCCCTACCCTGAAATGCATAAAACCCCCTTTCCCTCCGGGGTTGGTCTCTCTTTCGCCCTGGGATCCCCTTCTTGGAATAAAGCCTTAGAACACATCTCAGGGTAAGAGCTTCCTTTGGTTTTATGTCCCTATCCTGAGGTTTCCCCTCACCCTAACCTCCCTAAATCTGAGCTAGCAGCTGATCTCGGGGGGCTGAGAGAAAGGGAACACTTCACTCCGGGAGCCGGGGTACGCAGGCAGACCCAAATCTGACTCCGACAGTAATTCACAACACACACGTTTTATACCCCTCTGCCACACAGCTAAGAATTGATTGGTTACCCTGGATTGTTCCTAAGCAAAATTTCTTGTAATTTAGCCAAACAGTGATCATATTTGATTCCCCAACCAAAGTCATACTTGATTTAGTTAAAACAATAACCTTAGCTACTGCAACTATAGCAAAGCCAACGTTCTATTCTCAAGGCCCTGTTGACCAGCAAGCCTGGGCCTTTCCCTTCCCAACCATTACCTCTCCTAACCACCACCCCCTTAGTTACCCTCTTGCAGTTCTACAAAAATCATTTTAACCCTATACTATCACCGTCAGCCCGGGTGTTGGGGAAGATGAAAAGGGAAAACCTTACAAATGTGACTGCTTGGGTTTGGGGAATATGAAACCTATGGGTGAAATAGAATTGAAAGTGAGTTTTGATGTTTGGAGCTTTAGTTACTGGACAACTGGAGAACAACAGTGTGGCCGGCTGTTGGAGAGGATGAAGTAGCTAGGCTTTGCAGAGATGATTTATTAGTGAAAGATTCTAAGGGTATGAAATGTTTTCATAGGCTATATGTAGATTCTGTAAGTTTTGTATCCTGAAGTGATTGGTTGATGCTCATTAGAATATTCATGACAGAAAGGGTTAAAATGGAATGTAACAGGGAACTCGGGCTCTTGCTCCCCTGGATCCCTGTCCCTTTAGACCTTTGGACTCTTCCCCAGTTAAGCTGCCTTCGCACGACCAATAAACCACGACCAATAAACCACGACCAATAAACCACGTGTCCCAAAGAGTATCCTGGTCCTCAGATCATCTCTCTCATCGGACACCACCAGCGCATTTCCAATAGCCGGCCACAGGTAATCCCCTTTGGATTAAACAACGCCCTTCTCCTCACTGAGAGTCCAAGGGTCAGAGCAGACCCCACCAGCTTGGCAGGAAGGGTCCAAAGAGTCTTTTTAGGGTTTAAAATATAACACAGCATGGTAATGATTCTTATAGGCTGTATGTAAATGGTATAAGATTTGTATCTTGTATTAGATTGGTTGGTGTCAGTTAGAATATTCAGTATAGAAGAAGATTTAAGGTATTGTAACGGGAACTTCGCTCTCTTACTGCTCTTACTACTCTTACTGCTCTCTAGCCTCTCTCTTGCTCTTCTCTCTCTCTCCTGGCTCTGCTCTGAGCTGCAGCTGGCAGCTCTCAGCAGGGCCCCTTCACCCAGGCCCTGTGCAATAAACCCCTGCCCCAAGAGCAGCCTTGACTCCAGAGATCCCTCATCACCATCCTCCCCAGGCTCCTACAGATTGGCGCCCAGCACAAGGAGCGCACGGCACCGTCAGCCTGGGGACATCGCCCTGCCCTGCCCTGCCCAGCTCTGCCCTGCCCTGCTCCCCCTGCAGCAGTGCTGAGCGCTGCCCCAGCCCCTCCCGTGCCCCACCTACCGATGCAGCTGCGGCTGAAGGTGTCGTACTGATAGCCCATCCTGCAGTCACAGCGGTAGCCCCCGGGCAGGTTGTGGCACAGCTGCCCCTCTCCGCAGCGGTGCACCCCGGCCTGGCACTCGTCCACATCTGCAGGGCCAGACAGGGCAAGCTGCTTCAGTACAGGGAGCTTGAAACCCGTGTTGACAGAGACAAAAGAGGGTTCACTGAAGAGCAGGATCAGAAACGGGGCAGGAGAAGCATCACCAGCTTCTCCCTCCGTGCTCGTCAGCTCAGCCAGACTTGGGAAAGCAGAGCATCACCTTCCAGGGGAAAATGGGGACTGGGAAAAGTTGCAGTGGGGCTCTCCCAGTATGTTCTGCATGTCAGTGTAAACACACTTTGATTCTGATCGAACCGTGACATTTACAGCCCCCATTCTGATGTGCTGCCCTTCCATGAGTCACACCAAGCCATTTCAAGCAAAACCAGAACCAGACAGAAATTCTGCTCATCACTTCAATTAAAGCAACTGCTATTTTCATCTCCACTTGCCCTCTCAGTCTGCTCCTGCTGTCTACCCTGTGCTCTTTCCCAATGCCAATTTTTTTTTCTTTTCTCTCTCAGCTCCCATTTTGATATTCCCCACGGCCTCTCATCCAAAATCCAATACCAACAAATTAGCTGCTTCTCCACTCACACACATCATTTCCAATCTCATTTAAACATCCTCGGAGGAAGATGAGAGTTTTCAATACAGGCTGATTTACAAGACTTGCAACATGACTAAATAGCTCATCAGCATCTAACAAATCCCTCTCACCATCTGTGACAAGAAGAATCAAAAAGTCTGATTAACCCTCACAATTGCGTATTTCTTCAAGCATTCCAAGCTCTGCCACTTCCTAAGCCAACAGATCCTGCTTTTTTCCCTGTTGTTCACATCTTCAACTGCTTTTACCAAAACCCAAATCCCTGTTCATGTAACAACCATGAGGATGGATCTCTCAGGCTGGAAATTGGCCATGCTGCCCTGTTTGAAGTGATAAATTTGAGCACTAAATCATTTCAGAGGGTTCCTGGGCAGTTCTCCATCAAACCAGAGCCCTGGGGAGGCTGCACCCACACAGTCCCTGCTGGCACTGGGCTCAGGGATGGCAGGGAATGAGGGAATGCCCCTCACCAGGCAGGAATCCCTGACAGGAGCTGAGATCTCTGCTGGGACAGAGTCCTCATTTTGGAAGCACCAAAACCAAGGAGGTCTCTAATGCAGGTAACAATTTGTAAAGTGGCAGCTTTGTGATGAATTTGTATGTGCAACCATTTCGTTAGTTTGTCTTTGGACAGAACTTTGGTTCTGTATTTTGGTTCTGTATTCCACTGCATTCAGACTTGAATTACTGCTCGGGCATTGCACCATCAGGACTGTGCCACATTTCACACTTACAGCAGCTTTCAGCTAAATCTGAGAGGCAGTTTTTAATAACTCATTTGCTAAATCAGAAAATCTGAACATTTTAAAGACAGATGAATTCTCTGAACAGAGGAGATGACCCTACAAGTGTCGTTCTGCTGAGGAAACACGTGCAGATGATGTTTTCACTGCTGTGAATAAATCTGATTCAGGAAGCTAATTAGCTATTGTAATGCCTCAAAGACACCAGTCTTTATCACAGAGAGAGGAAATTAGGACCATATGCTTTTCTTCTTTCTTCTCTGTGCTCTCTGCCTACTTAAAAAAGCCATTCAAAAAAAAACCAAACAAACCCAAACAACACAGAGCAACATCGGGGTGCACACAGCAAAGACAGAGAAATCACCAATTGACATCAGTTATGTTTTCCCAAAATCAAGCTGGAGAAGCCTCCTGAGCAGCCTTGTCAGTGGTGTAAGGCAGAGACAGAGGGCCCTCAGGAATCACAGTGCATTGTGTTACTGTGCTCTAGAGCAGAGATGCTGGAGAAATGGCAATTTCCTCCTCTCTCCTGGATTTGCACACAGTCCCTTTTTCATAGGAACAACTGGGGAGAAAAGCTGGATTCTTTCTGTACCATCAATCTGAAATTTAGGAACACAACTTGCCCCAGCCATTCCAGAATCACAGAATCATTAAAGCTGGAAATTCCAAGGCCTCCAGGATCACCAGATCCAGCTGCTGATCCAGCAGCACCACGTTCACCCCTGAGCCATGTCCCCAAGTGCCACATCCACAGGCTTTTTGACCCCTGCCCTTGTGTGTGCAGCTGAGGAAACTGAGAAAGCTTCCAAAAAAATGTGTTCTGTAAGCTCAGGGCAAGGCAGGGCTGTGCTCTTTGCTGTCCTGTGGTGTTTCAGTGCTTGCAAAAGGGAGCTCCAAAAGCCCTGTCTCTCTCAGCTCTGTGCAGACACAGCTCTGCAGCTGCTTTTGATCCTGTCTCAGCCTGGGTTGGGTATGGCTGCACCACCTGAGGTTGTTTTTAGGGTGACCACCACACCAGAGTCTCCCTGAATGCCCTTTTCCCCCAAGGCAGCAGCCAGCCCTGAGCTGTCCTGGCTGCAGTGCCAGCAGCCTTTGTGCATATTCTCCTCAGAATTCTTCTCACACAGTGAGAATTCATCCCAAACACCCTCCCAAGTGGATGCAATGGGATGCACAGAACATCCCCACAAAGAACCTCCCCTTGGTGCTACTCCTGTCAGCCCCAAACCCAGCATTCTCCCTTTGCTGCAGATCACTTCACTTCCAGGGAGGCACTACAAAAACCACCGAGGCCTTGTGGTCCTGACTGACAGGATGAGCTTAGAAAGTAACTAAAACACCTCCTCTCCAGAGTGGAAGCCAGTGGATCCCATCTGCAGCCAGAACCAGCTGCTGAGCCTATTACCCCAAGAAACCCCACAGAGCACCGAGACATCAGCACCCTGCAGCACAAACAAATCCCAGAGCTGCAGGGACAGCGAATTCCCATTCCCCAGACACACTCAGGAATCTGGAGGCAACTCCACACATCTGTTTGGCAGTGAAACAGCTCTCCCTCCCTGGGGGGAGCCCTGCCCAGGCCTGGCTGCCCTCACCGACGCAGCGCGTGCCGTCCTCGCTGGCGTGGTAGCCCCGGCTGCAGCTCAGCATGTTCCTCTGGCACGTGTAGGAGCCCACGGTGTTGATGCAGTTGAATCCTGGCTTGCAGGGCTCAGGGAGGGACGTGCACTCGTTGATATCTGGGGAAGGAAATGAGCAGAGCAGTGAGAGATGCTGTTGAGTGACGCTGTTCAATATGACAATGACACGGACTCCGAGGTCAGGAGGCTGAAATGACTCCAATCTTTATTACCCAGGAATCTCTTCCCTTTATGCTGTTTCACAAAGAACCACCAAGGGGTGAAACAAAGACAAACTGCTTCAACTACATTGGTCAAGTCAGAGGGACAGCAAGGAGAAGTCCCTCCCAGGGAAAGGAATGCAAACAAAGGTCACAGTCAGGAAAACGTGTCTGTTGGTGACAGAAAACTCTCTGGGAAAAGAGTTTCAGAGAAACCAAAACATCACAGCACCAACCAGGGCTACATCCACTCACTGAGCTGCTCACACTGACTGTGCTGCTCACACTCAGTGCTGCTCACACTCACTGTGCTGCTCACACTGTGCTGCTCACACTCAGCGCTGCTCACACTCACTGTGCTGCTCACCCCCAGTGCTGCTCACACTCAGTGCTGCTCACACTGTGCTGCTCACACTCACTGTGCTGCTCACCCCCAGTGCTGCTCACACTCAGCGCTGCTCACACTCACTGTGCTGCTCGCACTCACTGTGCTGCTCACACTCACTGTGCTGCTCACCCCAGTGCTGCTCACACTCACTGTGCTGCTCACACCCACCATGCTGCTCACCCCCAGTGCTGCTCACACTGTGCTGCTCACACCCACCATGCTGCTCACCCCCAGTGCTGCTCACACTGTGCTGCTCACACTCACTGTGCTGCTCACACTGTGCTGCTCACACTCAGTGCTGCTCACCCCCAGTGCTGCTCACACTGTGCTGCTCACACTGTGCTGCTCACACTGTGCTGCTCACACTCACTGTGCTGCTCCCCCCCAGTGCTGCTCACACTGTGCTGCTCACCCCCAGTGCTGCTCACACTCACTGTGCTGCTCACACTCACTGTGCTGCTCACACTGTGCTGCTCACACTCACTGTGCTGCTCACACTCAGCGCTGCTCACACTCACTGTGCTGCTCACCCCCAGTGCTGCTCACACTCACTGTGCTGCTCACACTCACTGTGCTGCTCACACTCACTGTGCTGCTCACACTCAGTGCTGCTCACACTCACTGTGCTGCTCACACTCACTGTGCTGCTCACACTCAGTGCTGCTCACCCCCAGTACTGCTCACACTGTGCTGCTCACCCCCTGTGCTGCTCACACTCACTGTGCTGCTCACCCCCAGTGCTGCTCACACTGTGCTGCTCACCCCCAGTGCTGCTCACATTGTGCTGCTCACACTGTGCTGCTCACACTCACTGTGCTGCTCACACTGTGCTGCTCACACTCACTGTGCTGCTCACCCCCAGAGCTGCTCGCACTGTGCTGCTCACACTGTGCTGCTCACACTGTGCTGCTCACCCCCAGTGCTGCTCACCCCCAGTGCTGCTCACACTGTGCTGCTCACACTCACTGTGCTGCTCACACTGTGCTGCTCACACTCACTGTGCTGCTCACCCCCAGTGCTGCTCACACTGACTGTGCTGCTCACACTCAGTGCTGCTCACACTCAGTGCTGCTCATACTCAGTGCTGCTCACCCCCAGAGCTGCTCGCACTGTGCTGCTCACACTCAGTGCTGCTCACCCCCAGTGCTGCTCACACTCAGTGCTGCTCACCCCCAGAGCTGCTCGCACTGTGCTGCTCACACTCAGTGCTGCTCACCCCCAGTGCTGCTCACACTCAGTGCTGCTCACACTGTGCTGCTCACACTCACTGTGCTGCTCACCCCCAGTGCTGCTCACACTGTGCTGCTCACACTCACTGTGCTGCTCACACTCAGTGCTGCTCACACTCACTGTACTGCTCACACTGTGCTGCTCACACTCAGTGCTGCTCACCCCCAGTGCTGCTCCCAGTCACTCACCCACGCAGTTGCCCTCGGGGTCCTGCAGGAAGCCGTCCATGCAGCGCTGCCTGGACTCGCAGTAGAAGGAGCCCTCTGTGTTCTGGCAGACAAAGTTCACCTTGCAGCTGTGGGTCCCCCTCTCGCACTCGTCGATATCTGTCCAGAGAACACCACACTGGGGTCAGCCCAGCCCTAGCCTGCAGTGGCCAGCTGGCCTCCAGAAAGGAAATGAAGAGGCATTATTGCAACAGATCCCCTGATAACCAGTGGGAAACCTGAGACTGAAGTGAGTGTGCCCTTCAGGATGGGTCAGCAGGTTTGATTTGGGTCCCTACTGCCTCATTTACAGCATCTCCTGCAGCCCACAAATGCCAAAATAGCTGCAGTTTTTTACAGGCTACTATAAAAATAATTTGTAAGTATTATAACCTTCCATGGTCTAATTTCAAGGCTAGAAAGTAAATTAGATTAGTAATAAATGTTAGAAATGCTCTAGAATCAGACAATGGGACAAGACTCTCAGAAATCTCAGAACAAGATTCACAAAACAGCCTCTTCGAGTAAACCAAGCTTTATTTATGACAGCTGTTTGTAAAAGGATCATCTCTATTTTATATCTTTATGTTCTATGTCAAAAGCCAAGCTCTTTCCTTGGGCATCTCTTACTCCAGCTGTCAGGAACCTGTGAAACTTGTGGGTGTGAACAACAGTGAGGTTTGCCCTGAAGGCAGGGCACGTGTGTCCCTTGCACACCCTGGGCTGCTCTGAGCACTGGTGTTCCCTTCTTTGTTAGACACCTCCAGAGACCAGGACAGGAGGGGATGAAGAACAACTTCCTAACCCCGTGACCATCCCAAATGGTAAAATGCAAATGTGAAATGCACGTAAATGCTGACAGAGACCCTGAACACGGGGAGGACGGAGCTGTCAGCCCTGTGATCCATCCAGGCTGGGAATTGGCACTGGCATCACCAGCAAACAGCATCAGCTGAGCCAGGCAGAGGAGCTATGGGGGATTCCTCCATCAGGGAGGTGGCAAATCCTAATCCAGGAGGTTTCATCCATGTTCCAAGTAACTCACAGTTATCCCTGGGAACCATTCCAAATGAGTGAATGTGCAGGAGGAGCCTGCAGAGCCCAGCACTTGCAGGACGAGCAGCCTCTGTCAGCTGCAGGGCTGGTACCCCAGAGCAGCACCAGAGTGCTCTGCAGCCCCTGCCCTCCCCTGGGTGTCAGGGCTACAGGGCTGGTACCCCAGAGCAGCACCAGGGTGCTCTGCAATCCCTGCCCTCCCCTCCCTGCATCCCTGTCCTCACCCAGGCACAGCACCACCAGGGTGCTCTGCAGCCCCTGCCCTCCCCTCCTCACCCTGGCACAGCACAGGATGCTCTGCAAACCCTGCCCTCCCCTCCTCACCCTGGCACAGCACAGGATGCTCTCAGCCCCTGCCCTCCTCACCCTGGCACAGCACAGGATGCTCTGCAATCCCTGCCCTCCTCACCCTGACACAGCACAGGATGCTCTGCAATCCCTGCCCTCCTCACCCTGACACAGCACAGGATGCTCTCAGTCCCTCCCCTCCTCACCCTGGCACAGCACAGGATGCTCTCAGCCCCTGCCCTCCTCACCCTGGCACAGCTCAGGATGCTCTCAGCCCCTGCCCTCCCCTCCTCACCCTGGCACAGCTCAGGATGCTCTCAGCCCTTGCCCTCCTCACCCTGGCACAGCACAGGATGCTCTGCAATCCCTGCCCTCCTCACCCTGGCACAGCACAGGATGCTCTCAGCCCCTCCCCTCCTCACCCTGGCACAGCACAGGATGCTCTGCAATCCCTCCCCTCCTCACCCTGGCACAGCTCAGGATGCTCACAGCCCCTCCCCTCCTCACCCTGGCAGAACACAGGATGCTCACAGCCCCTCCCCTCCTCACCCTGGCACAGCACAGGATGCTCTGCAATCCCTCCCCTCCTCACCCTGGCACAGCTCAGGATGCTCTGCAATCCCTCCCCTCCTCACCCTGGCACAGCTCAGGATGCTCTCAGCCCCTGCCCTCCTCACCCTGGCACAGCACAGGATGCTCTCAGCCCCTGCCCTCCTCACCCTGGCACAGCACAGGATGCTCACAGCCCCTGCCCTCCTCACCCTGGCACAGCACAGGATGCTCACAGCCCCTGCCCTCCTCACCCTGGCACTCGCCGTCCCGCAGCTCGTGGCCGGGCTGGCAGCTCAGCTCCTGCAGGCAGCGGAAGGAGCCCATGGTGTTGACACAGTGCTCTCTCCTCTGGCAGGTGTGTCTCTCTGTCACACACTCGTTGATGTCTGTGAGAGAGAGAGGGGACAAAAATCAGTGCCAGGGGGTGCCAAGGCAGCTCCCTCTTGCTGCTCTCTGGGAGGAGCAGGAAGCTCAGGTGAAGTGCAGTTACAGTGCTCTGATGGGAGATGGGTCTTTGGTTAGCACAGAGAGACTGAACAGACACACATTACAGGGGGATTCCTCCTCCTCCTCCTCCTCCCCTCTTCCCAAAGGCCACGGGGATGGTGCAGGCACTGGGGACAGGGATGAGGACAGGCAGGGTGGGCAGGGGGTTGATGAGCAGCCGGTGGAACCACTTCAGATGGGAAATGGGATGGGAACTCCTGGACAAGTGAATGAGAAAGGGATTGGTGCCCACTGCTCCTGAGCAGAGCTGCACAGCCCAGGCCACGGGGCAGCCCTGCTGCCTCAGGCCAGGCTGGCAGGGGCTGCTGGGCTGGCACTGCTGCAGCATCCCCCTGCTCCTCAGCTGGACCCTGCTGCTCCCTACAGAACCATCACTGGGGCTGGGGAGGCAGAACTCAGGGAGAGGAACCCTGACGGCTCAGTCAGGTCTGTAAATTGGTGTTCAGAGCTTGAAAGAGATCTGATTTCAGCAGGTGGAGTAGTGGAAAAGTTCTTCTTTAAAAAAAATCACTTGAACACAAGATTGCAGAGCGTGAGGCAATTAGGGGAGGAATATGAAACACCTTGAAATGACAGGTTTGGATAGGCTTGGATGGAATCATCTCAGATTCAGGTTCTGCTGATGTTAATAACGAAAGCTAGAACAGCATGATGAGCAAATACTTAGAAGCAACAAAAAGGGGCAGAGACTGGGAAATTTTCTTGCCAACCTCCACAAAACCTCACATGTTCCCAGTTCTAAATAAAGCTAAGAACTGCTGGAGCTAACAAAAGCCAAATGTGACCAGAACCATTACCAGTCCTTTGGCTGCTCTGTGCATGAGGCTGTTTTCATACTACACAATAAAGCGAGTACTGTTTAAATCACAATTTCATTTTGGCTGCAGAACCTCATTCTCAGATAAGTACATCAGATATATGACTTCCCCCGTGGAGCACAAAAGCAGGAAAAGCCATTTGAAAAGATTTTTGTCTTTAAAAATGTGTCAGCAAAGAAAAGAGGAGGAGCAGCAAAAAACTTCAGTTCCTGGTGGGCTGGGATAACTGGTGGTGTGCACAGAGTTTTGCAAGACCTGCATTAGCTTGCTCACATTTCACTTCTCACTAATTCCTATTTCCTTTATTTTATTTTATTTTATTTTATTTTATTTTATTTTATTTTATTTTATTTTATTTTATTTTTCTCTGTTTGCCATTGCTACTCCCCACGTGCTGTGGAGCTCCTTTCCAAAGCAGTTGGCTGACCCACAGCAAGGTCCCTGGCCATCACCTGGATCTCTTCCTACCTGTCCCACAGGAAGTTTGAGCTCCTCCACTGAGGGGCAGGTCCTTGCCTGCCCCAAAGTTCCTACAGGGTTATGTCCCCCTGTGCCCTTTCCCAGTTTCTGTTCACTAGGGTGAGGAGTATTTTCACCAGTGACCCTCTGGGGGTAACCAAAGCCCCTCAGATGCTGGGAGATGAACACAAGCTGCTCTGGTAGATCCCTCTCATCTCCTTGCACTTAGTTTTTTAATAATTTTGATTTTTTAAAAAAAATTTTGTAAAGTAAACTCCCTCAGATGCTGGGAGATGAACACAAGCTGCTGTGGTAGATCCCTCTCATCTCCTTGCACTTAGTTCTTTAATAATTTTGATTTTTAAAGAACATTTCTTGTAGAGAAAAGCAGCAATGGATGGCCACTTAACAGCAGCACCCAAAGCACTGCAAGACTCTCTGCTGGCTGTACCACAGGTCTGAGATCATCTGCTCTTGCAAACCCACAGAAAGGCCCCTGACACAAACAAGCTGACAGCACCAGGCTGCAGCTCATGAGCCTGAGTCAGTCCAGGTCCAGAGAGAAAGTGTGTTTGTCTGGAAAGTGAACCAAGGAGGGCAGGAGGCACTCCACGTGAGCAGCAGGTGGAATATTGAGCAACAGGCATAAAAAAAAAGGTGGTGATCTCACAGAGGGAAAAAAAAAAAAATCGAATATGATTTCATGTTTTGTCTGTATTTTTGATTCAATTTTCAAAACTCTGAGTACTTGAAAAAATATGCAGAACTGGCTGGAAGACGTTTGAGGAAATGAAAATGCTGGAAGCTGGCAGGCTCCAATGCAGAATCCCTGCTTTCAGTGGGAGTTCTGTGCAGGTGAGACACTGCAGAAGCTCTAAAGCCTGCCTGGGAGCTGGGCTGAGCTGCAAAGCTCAAACCCTGAGCCATGGCCTTGCCAAGCTCTGCTCTGCCTGCCCAGAGTCGGGGCAGGAACCTCTGGCTGTGCCACCAGGCTGGCAGCTGCCAGCCCACCAGACCCCCTGCTCATGCAGACATCCCTGGCTCTGTTCATTTGTCTGCACAAATCCCCAAATTTGCTACAGAATGCAAAGTGCCCTGACCCTGGGAGCCACCTCCACCAGTCAGTGAGATGCTTGACACAGCACCAGGAGCAACAGAGTTGTGTTTCCAGGCTCAAACAGAGTTAATTCCAACACTGGGCCAGCTGTGGGATTCATCCAACCCAATCGAGGCTGTGAGGGAGGGTAAGATGATATTCAATTTAAAAAACAGGAAAAAGAGGGAAAATAACTGAGTGCTATACCGAAAACAAGTCACAGAGTGAATTTCTGAGGAATCTGCTCCGTGTGTGTGGCAGCAACACTCCTCACTTCATGTCAGCAAACCCCAGAATCAAATGCAATCATGGCATAACTCTCTTTTCCCCAGACCTGTTGCTGCAAACAGCAACACACACACACAGTCCCTGAGCACACTTTTACATCCCAGAGCTGGCATTTCTGCAAAGGAATATCAACATTTACCTAGTGCTATTCATTTCAATATGCACTTGGACATCAAAACCTCATTTTGCTGCACCTCCTATTAAAGAAAGTGAAATGTAGACTTCCCTTGTGCTGTATCTGCAGCTCCTCATTATTTTTTTTTGCAATCACACCCCTCCAGCTGCAATCACAACCCCCCCCAGCTCTGTCTAAAGGAAGTGCCACAGGTCAGAGATGATCAGCTGCCTTGTGGCTGTGCAAAGGTTGTAAAATATGCAAAGAGTGACACCAACAAGAATTAAAGAGCTGTTAAACCAACGAGAATTCACAAGCTAATTACCAAAGGCTTCCTCCTGGTGTTTGGGACAGCTCAGGGTGGGGAACAAAAGCTGTTAGGCTGGAAAAAGGGATGGCCCCAGGAGAAGGAGGCAAAACACAACCCACAGTCTGCCTGTGGCTTTCCCCTTGGACTGCAAAAGTAGGAAAAAATGTTCAACACAGCAAATGTCCTGCTGGCACCACACAGGGAGCAGAGCTGGAGGGGAATGGGGAGCACACACACACACACAAAAAAAAAGGAAGAGGATTTCCAAAGTTTTTTAGGTTATTTAAAAGGAACACAGAGGTTTGGTGTTCAGTGAGGGAGGAGGGCTTCACAAATGAGAGTTGTGCCTTTGCTTGAGGTTCATCTGCCATCAGTCATCATCAAACTGTTCCAGTGTCACGGGGCAGAGGGACAACGTGAGCCAAAGGAAGCACTTGGCTCCTGTCACAGCAGCTCCTGCCAAAGCTGCAGACACCTCTGGGCACTGGCTTAGCTGCAGAACACTCCTGGGAGGGCTGAGAAAGGACAGATCCATCCTTCCTGCACAGCCCAGGGAAAACATCAGGGGCTGCAGTGCCAACATCAGGAGCAGAGCTCCGTTCTTCCTGGAGCTGCCAGGCTCTGTGCAGGAGTGTGGTGCCTGCAGCAAGCTCTGGGCACACCCTGGGCACCTCCAGCACCTAGCTCAGCCTGAGCTGCCTCATAAAGCTTTCCTTTCCTTTCCTTTCCTTTCCTTTCCTTTCCTTTCCTTTCCTTTCCTTTCCTTTCCTTTCCTTTCCTTTCCTTTCCTTCCCTTCCCTTCCCTTCCCTTCCCTTCCCTTCCCTTCCCTTCTCCCTTCTCCCTTCTCCCTTCTCCCTTCTCCCTTCTCCCTTCTCCCTTCTCCCTTCTCCCTTCTCCCTTCTCCCTTCTCCCTTCTCCCTTCTCCCTTCTCCCTTCCCTTCCCTCTTTCCTTTCCCTCTTCTCTCAGCCATTTCACTGAAACCAAATAATTTCACTGGGTTTCCATTCTTACCAGTAGCTCTGATTTCAAAATAAATAATAACAGCTAAAAAATAAAAAAATCCAATGTCAACAAATTTAGGGAACACCCAGAAGGTGGTGAATCACAGTTCTCCTCTGGATTCTGACCCTGCAGAAGTTTTCCTGCTCCTGCCCAAGTGCCCCACGGTGCTTGTTGATCAGATGGGATGGCAGAGCTTGGAAGACAGCAACCCAAAGCTGTGGTGGTGAGAAAAAGAGAGTTATAAATGTAGGGAGGAGGGCAAGGCTGGAAGGGGGCACTGCAGTCACAGGTGCTCTCAGGGATGGCTGGAGCTCTCCCTCTGCTCCATTTTTCCAGGCTGCCTCCTACCCCAGCCTCTAGAAAAGCACCCAAAAAAGAAACTTTCACATGAGCCCAGGCCCTGGCTGCTGGAAGCAAATGAAATCCTCATAAATACACTTGTAGAAATGGACTGGTTTCTTCCTTGAAGTCCAACAGCAGGGAGGAATCCAGCAGAATTCTGATGCATCCTTGACTTTTACACAAAGAAATTCATGCCAGGACCCAGTAAGGACTCGTGTGCATTTTACAGTGCCCTCCCTTTGGAGTGGATCTTCTCCAGTGGCCAGACTCAGGCGGGTTCCTGAGCTGTGTCCCTGCAGTTCTGCTGTCTGATGGTGTCTGGCAGCACTGAGCTGTGCCCTGAGCTCAGGCTGCAGCCAGCAGAGCTGCTGTGGCCAGCCCAGCCTGGCCTGGGGGGCTGCTGCACACCTGCTGCAATGGGGAAAGGCAGATGGGGTGGATGAAGGGCTGAGCAGATGGTGCACAGGAGCTGGTGCTGCCCAGCCCTGAGGTGCCAAGGGCAGGGTGGGGCTGGAGGGGGCAGAGATGAAGAGCTGGGATGCTGGGGAAGGGCGTGTGCCCTCTCCCGTCTTACCCACACACTTGCTATGCCTGTTGAGAATAAAGCCCTCTGCACACATCCCACTGGGGCTGACACAGGAGAAAGATCCCAGCGTGTTCTCACAAAACTGTCCGCTGGAACAAGCCTGAGCACCTGCCAGGCACTCATCCAAATCTACAGCAGCAGCACCGGGGCAGCCAGGAGGGAAAAACACAACTGGTTAGAACAGCTCCTGAAAGGAAACCAGGCTCCCACGTCAGCACCAGCCTGGGACTCCTGCAGTCACACTGAAAACCTGCAAAAAACCCACGGGGGTCATTCAGTCCTTGCTCACTTGGCCATTCCAGGGAGAAATATCCTTGAAAAGAAGCAGGCATTCACACAGAGACAGTGCAGAGCCCTTGGAGGAAACCTGCTCCAGGGCAGCACCACCACCCTCACCAGCAGGCCCTGGCTTCAGCAGAGATTATCAATGTCCCTTGCCAAGGTTTAAACTCACTGCTTCCACTGACAAATACAAATCTTTTCATTTCCTGCAGGAAAAACGATTGCCTTGAAATGCCCCTTTTGCTTCTGACATTAATTAATCAAATTAGCTTCCACCACACTTGAGTAAGCGGTGCACTGTGAATATTTCATCTGGTGATATTAAAATCCCATTTTCCTCACGGACTGCCTGGAATTTCAAGAAAATGATTTGTTATTCAATAAGATCTAAGATGAAGAGCGATGTGGATCATTTCTGAGCAGTTCTGGGCATTGGGAGCTCCTGCTTGCATTTCACTGTTATTGCTCCCTTACTTAAGAGATTTATGATTAAGGGATGTCACAGGGCATTGCTTCCGACCCCCAAACCCTCCCTGGGCAAGCAAATCCCTCAAGATTTGGATCAAGAACATCCATTTAAAATCCCTGTAATGGGAATGGTGGTGATGCAGCTTTGGACTTCACTGCCCATCACTGGGCAGGCCAGAGCTCCAGCAGCAGCAAGTGATGCCCTGGAGCTGGCCCAGCACAGCCCATGGCACGTCCTGCCTCAGCTGTGAAGCCTCCCTGGGTTCAGGTTTGCAAGGCAAGAGGAGCTGGGAGCCAAGGGAGCAGTGCCAGGGCAGAGCTGTGCTCTGAGGGCAGCAGGGGTGCCCCTGCCCTGCTGGCTGCTCCTGTCCCAGCCAGAGGGGCTGCCTGGCCACAGCTGTGACACACAGCCTGGGGAGGAACCTGAGCGGGGAGAGAAACCAGGAGGGCTGGGAAAAAAACCTCCCACACTCTAGGGGTGTGTGCCAGGGCCAGGGGACACCCCAGGGGTGTGGGGCAGGGGACACCCCAGGGGTGTGTGCCAGGGCCAGGGGACACCCCAGGGGTGTGTGCCAGGGGACATCCCAGGGGTGTGTGCCAGGGGACATCCCAGGGGTGTGGGGCAGGGCCAGGGGACACCCCAGGGGTGTGTGCCAGGGCCAGGGGACACCCCAGGGCCCCCAGGGGTGTGTGCCAGGGCCAGGGCAGGGGAGGCTGGTGCTGCCAGGGCTGTTCCAGGCTGAGGAAGGCTCAGGGGGGTGGCTGGCAGTTCATCCCCACCTCGCCAGGAGCAGTCTGTGGGGCAGAGCTGGGGCTCCTCCTGCCAAAGCCAGGTCCCTTTGATGGCACTGCAATGCCCAGCTCTGCAAACCAGCAGCAGCCAGGGCTGGGAGGTGCAGGGAGCCTGGGGCAGGGGATCCCAGAGCACTCACCTTCACAGGAAACCCCATCAGCCATGAGTGTGTACCCAGCCAGGCAGGAGCACACGGCCTCCCCCTCCACCAGGCTGCACAGCTGCTTGCAGGGGCCGTTATCTGCAGGAGAGAGAACCCCAAAATCCATCAGCACCCCCAGCGGGGGCCAGCTGCAGCTCCACACTGCCAGGGAAGGGAAAGGGGAAGGGGAAGGGGAAGGGGAAGGGGAAGGGAAAGGGAAAGGGAAAGGGAAAGGGAATGGGAAAAGGGAATGGGAAAAGGGAATGGGAAAAGGGAATGGGAAAAGGGAAGGGAAAAGGGAAGGGAAAAGAGAATGGGAAAAGAGAATGGGAAAAGAGAATGGGAAAAGGGAATGGGAAAAGGGAATGGGAAAAGGGAATGGGAAAAGGGAATGGGAAAAGGGAATGGGAAAAGGGAATGGGAAAGGGAATGGGAAAAGGGAATGGGAAAAGGGAATGGGAATGGGAATGGGAATGGGAATGGGAATGGGAAAGGGAAAGGGAAAGGGAAAGGGAAAGGGAAAAGGGAAAAGGGAAAGGGAAAGGCAGTCAGCCTGTAACCAAGCTGCCCACTGCTCCCAGCCCTGCTGCTGTGCACAGACCCACCTGGGCACTGCCTGCACTGCTGCCAGGGCCCTGCACGGCTGCTGTGCCCACCCCAGCCTGAGGAGCAGCTGGGGAATCACCCTGAGAGCATCGAGCAGCCTCAGGCTCCTCCCTCAGGTACCCCTGGCAGCCCCTCAGCCCGGGCCAGCAGCAGCAGCAGCAGGGGAGAGAAACCAGAGAGAAACTGGGCTCAGCCTGGAGAAGGGACAGGGGGGCTCTGTTCACTGCAGCTGACCCCCCCCACACGTACCTTTGCACTTGTCCTGCTCCTCCTGCAAGGACACCACCAGGATGGGCTGGGAGGGAGCAGCCACTGGAGGGATGGTGGCCTCAGCCTGCAGGCTGCTCACCTGAGCTCTGTCAGGGTCTGCAAGGCAGGGCAGGGTCAGGGACAGGGACAGGGACAGCCCCATGGCAAGGGGGAGTCCCAGCCACCCACCCCAGCCTGGCTTGGGGGAGGAAACAAACACCCAAACCCCATGGATCCAGGTCAGAGAGCCTGGCTGACAGCACCTCTGGGAAGGAGTGCAGTATCTGAATCAAGCAGAAAGTGCTGGTTCTGTTCTTAAAACATTTGCTGTGTTTTAGACACACTGGCTTGTCTTTCATTTGGCATTTGATGGGAAAAAAGGAAACAAAAACAAACAAACAAAAAAACCACAAAAAAAAACAAACAAAAAACCCCAAAAAACAAAGAACAAAACAAAAACCAAGAAAAAAAAAAGACAAAAAAAAACAAACAAAAGAAACCACACAAAAAACCCAAACAAAAAAACCAAAAAAACCCAAACAACAAAACAAAACAAAACAAAACAAAAAAAATCACAAGAAAAACAAAACCAAACCCCAAAAAAACCCCCCAAAAAACCAAAAGAACAGGCAAAGGCACTCCTGAGGCAAAGCTGTGACTCCACACTGGCAAGGGTGAAGTGCACAAGGCTCGTGGTTTGCCTTGGGCAGAGGATGAGGAGCCTGAGGGATTCTGTCACTGGAGGGAAACCCTGCTCTTGCTGCTTAAATAACAGAAAGCACTTGGAGCTCATATGAGCCCTCAGCTTTCTGGGTTATCTGATTGAAATTGTGCCACTGGAGAGCTCCCCACATCAAAACAATTGCAACACACTTTCTTCTTCTTCTTCTCCAGGCTTCCACCACGCTAGACAAATTCAGAGTTTGTTATCACTGAAGGATGTTAATGATTTTAGATAGAAATCAAAGCTCAGGAAGCAAAGCTGTCTGTCTGAACTGAGTTTATCTAAACTTATCTAAAGAAAACCTAGCTGAAGTACAAAATTACTCTGAGAAGAACAGGTGTTTCTTTAAAAATCTTTGCAACTCTTCAGAAAAGTGCCAACACTCTTGATTTGAACAGATGAGACACCACCCTTATCCCCTGCCAGCAAACCCCAAAATAAGGCGTAACTGAGCTTCCTAACTGATCCTTTTTCTTTACATTGTGTCGTTTCTACAGAACTTGGAGAGTCTTAAGAAAGCAGATTGCCTGTGAATCTCTTCTCATAGTCCATAAAATCCTTTGTAATTGACAGAAGAGCTGTCCATAGTAAAAGGAGAGGAAACCTCTTGTTTTGAGTCCTGAAGCTGAAACAAACAGGACACACCAAACCCATTAAAAAGCCCTGAGAGAAGCTGCAGAGAGCCCAAAGAGCAGCTGTTGGAGAGGATGAAGTAGCTCGGCCCTGCAGAGATGATTTATTAGTAAAAGATTCTAAGAGTATGAAACCTACGAGAGGAATAGAATTGAAAGCAAAATTTGAACTGTAAGATGCTGGGCAGGAAGAAGGTGATCAGGTTAGCTGAAAAGACTTGGCTGGGTGAGTCAGTGACACCCTTGCCAGGACAAAAGGATGAATAAAGGGTTGGACCTTCTCAGGTATCAGGGATAAGGTGGTTTTTCAGGATTTTGGTCTGTAGAGTAGCATTGTAATGTTGTAGTTCCCATAGGCTGTACGTAGATTCTGTAGGTTTTGTATCTTGAGGTGATTGGTTGGTGCTCATTAGAATATTCACGATAGAAAGGGTTAAAATGGAATGCAACAAGGAGCTCTCCCTCTTTGCTCTCTTGCTCCCCTGGATCCCTGTCCCTTTAGACCTATGGACTCTTCCCCAGTTAGGCTGCCTTCCCATGACCAATAAACCACGACCAATAAACCATGACCAATAAACCACGTGTCCCAAAGAGTATCCTGGTCCTCAGATCATCTCTCTCATCAGGCACCACCAGCGTGCTTTCTAATAAGCAGCCTGGTTCCTGAGTGCAGGTGTGCAGAGCCTGGGGAGGGGCTCAGAGGGGTCCTGGTTCCTGAGTGCAGGTGTGCAGAGCCTGCCCTCCCCATCCCTCCTCTCACCTGGCGAGCAGCTGGTGCCATCCTCCTGCAGGCTGAACTGGGGGAAGCAGGAGCAGCGGTAGGAGCCCACGGTGTTGATGCAGAGGTGCTGGCACAGCTCCCCCCCGTAGAGCAGGCACTCGTCCAGGTCATCTCCGGGCAGGCTGTTGGAGAGCTCAGCCTCGCTGCCGATGGACAGCGCCTCGTGCTGCTCCTCCCGCTCTGAAACTGCAGCACCACAGCTCTGCCAGAGCCCCCGGGGCTGGGCACACCTGGGGGTGTGGGCACACGGGCACCAGCACCAGGCAGAGCCGCCCCAAACGGCCAGTGCAGGGGCAGGGACCCAGGAACCCACCCTGCAGGGACAGCTTTTCCTGAGAAACCACCGAGACACTGCCACCGGGGAGGTGACAAGCCCCGCTCCCACTGACACCTGAACTCAGGTGCTGTGCTGAGCCCCACCTGAGACTGCCCTCACCCTGAAGTTCAGATTGCAGGAGGAGAAGTTATCCAGTTAGTCTGGAGGCTTCCCAAGATCACAGTTTGGGTGATGTTAGCATTAACACAGCATCTCCGGTGTTAGCAGCAGCCTGGGAGCCGCTGGGGGCTGTCCCTGCCCTTGAACACCAGGCACAGCTGAGCTCCACCTGCTTCCAGCCCTGACCACGTCTGACAGGCCTTGCTGGGACATTCAAATGAACCCTTCAGCTCCTCAGGCAGCTCTTCTGGAACACACACACCCCCAAAGTTCCTTGCTCAGGGAGGCCTCAGGTGTATTTAAGGATAAGAAACACCCACACCTTCCTTGCTTTTTCCAACCTGCTTCAGGAACGAGGAAAGCTGTCCTTGAGCTGAGAGGAAAGCAGGTGTGTGTGAGGCACCTGCTGCCTCCAGCAGGTACCTGCAGGTGTGTGTGGGTGTGATCAGAGCTCTCCTGCAGAGGTGTGTGTGTGTGTGATCAGAGCTCTCCTGCAGGTGTGTGTGTGTGATCAGAGCTCTCCTGCAGGTGTGTGTGTGTGATCAGAGCCCTCCTGCAGGTCTGTGTGTGTGATCAGAGCCCTGCTGCAGGTGTGTGTGTGTGTGTGATCAGAGCTCTCCTGCAGGTGTGTGTGTGTGATCAGAGCTCTCCTGCAGGTGTGTGTGTGTGATCAGAGCCCTCCTGCAGGTGTGTGTGTGTGATCAGAGCTCTCCTGCAGGTGTGTGTGTGTGTGATCAGAGCCCTCCTGCAGGTGTGTGTGTGTGATCAGAGCTCTCCTGCAGGTGTGTGTGTGTGTGTGATCAGAGCCCTCCTGCAGGTGTGTGTGTGTGATCAGAGCCCTGCAGCAGGTGTGTGTGGGTGTGATCAGAGCCCAGCTGCAGGTGTGTGTGTGTGTGATCAGAGCCCTCCTGCAGGTGTGTGTGGGTGTGATCAGAGCTCTCCTGCAGGTGTGTGTGTGTGATCAGAGCCCTGCTGCAGGTGTGTGTGTGTGTGTGTGTGTGTGTGATCAGAGCCCTCCTGCAGGTGTGTGTGTGTGTGTGATCAGAGCCCTGCTGCAGGTGTGTGGGTGTGATCAGAGCTCTCCTGCAGGTGTGTGTGTGTGATCAGAGCTCTCCTGCAGGTGTGTGTGTGTGATCAGAGCTCTCCTGCAGGTGTGTGTGTGTGATCAGAGCTCTCCTGCAGGTGTGTGTGGGTGTGATCAGAGCCCTCCTGCAGGTGTGTGTGTGTGATCAGAGCCCTGCAGCAGGTGTGTGTGGGTGTGATCAGAGCCCTGCTGCAGGTGTGTGGGTGTGATCAGAGCTCTCCTGCAGGTGTGTGTGTGTGATCAGAGCTCTCCTGCAGGTGTGTGTGTGTGATCAGAGCTCTCCTGCAGGTGTGTGTGTGTGATCAGAGCTCTCCTGCAGGTGTGTGTGGGTGTGATCAGAGCCCTCCTGCAGGTGTGTGTGTGTGATCAGAGCCCTGCAGCAGGTGTGTGTGGGTGTGATCAGAGCCCTCCTGCAGGTGTGTGTGTGTGATCAGAGCCCTGCAGCAGGTGTGTGTGTGTGATCAGAGCTCTCCTGCAGGTGTGTGTGTGTGTGTGATCAGAGCTCTCCTGCAGGTGTGTGTGTGTGTGTGATCAGAGCCCTCCTGCAGGTGTGTGGGTGTGATCAGAGCCCTCCTGCAGGTGTGTGTGTGTGTGATCAGAGCCCTCCTGCAGGTGTGTGTGTGTGATCAGAGCTCTCCTGCAGGTGTGTGTGTGTGATCAGAGCCCTCCTGCAGGTGTGTGTGTGTGTGATCAGAGCTCTCCTGCAGGTGTGTGTGTGTGATCAGAGCCCTCCTGCAGGTGTGTGTGTGTGTGATCAGAGCTCTCCTGCAGGTGTGTGTGTGTGTGTGATCAGAGCCCTCCTGCAGGTGTGTGTGTGTGTGTGATCAGAGCCCTCCTGCAGGTGTGTGTGTGTGTGTGATCAGAGCTCTCCTGCAGGTGTGTGTGTGTGATCAGAGCTCTCCTGCAGGTGTGTGTGTGTGTGTGATCAGAGCCCTCCTGCAGGTGTGTGTGTGTGTGATCAGAGCCCTCCTGCAGGTGTGTGTGTGTGTGATCAGAGCCCTCCTGCAGGTGTGTGTGTGTGATCAGAGCTCTCCTGCAGGTGTGTGTGTGTGATCAGAGCCCTCCTGCAGGTGTGTGTGTGTGTGTGATCAGAGCCCTCCTGCAGGTGTGTGTGTGTGTGATCAGAGCCCTCCTGCAGGTGTGTGTGTGTGATCAGAGCTCTCCTGCAGGTGTGTGTGGGTGTGATCAGAGCCCTGCAGCAGGTGTGTGTGTGTGTGATCAGAGCTCTCCTGCAGGTGTGTGTGTGTGTGATCAGAGCTCTCCTGCAGGTGTGTGTGTGTGTGATCAGAGCTCTCCTGCAGGTGTGTGTGTGTGATCAGAGCCCTGCAGCAGGTGTGTGTGTGTGTGTGTGTGTGGGTGTGGGTGTGATCAGAGCTCTCCTGCAGGTGTGTGTGTGTGTGTGTGTGTGTGATCAGAGCTCTCCTGTAGGTGTGTGTGTGTGATCAGAGCTCTCCTGCAGGTGTGTGTGTGTGATCAGAGCCCTCCTGCAGGTGTGTGTGTGTGGGTGTGATCAGAGCTCTCCTGCAGGTGTGTGTGTGTGATCAGAGCCCTCCTGCAGGCTCCCAGCCCCAGGGCACACTCACCCTTCTCGGGGCCGGCGGTGGGCAGGGGCTGGGGGTGCCGCCGGATCTCGGGCTGTGCCAGCTGCTCGCCCCCTTCACAGCAGGCCAGCAGGACGTGGCTGCAGGGGTAGCCCAGGTTGATGCTGGCCTGGCAGCTCCTCCCCTCGCTCCTCAGGCGCAGGCCCAGGCTGCAGCAGTCACAGCATTGCTGCAAGGCAAGGGCAGGGTCAGCAGCAGGAAGCACTGAGCACGCTGCCAGGGCTCCCCAGCCCTGCAAGTGCCCAAGGGATGGGTGGGTGTGACACTTGAGGATGTGGTGCAGTGCAAACAGGGCGCTGGGGCTGGGTTTGCACTTGCACTTGATGATCTGTAGGGTCACAGTCGATATTTGGGGCAGTCCACACGGACACTGCACTCTGGGTGCTTCATTACAACCATCAGATGCTTTGAGCATCAGCACCTTGTTATTCAAGAGTCTCCCAAGTTCTTTTCTCTGTAATTCCCAAGAGCAGCTCCACACAGCTCTGGCTCTGTCTTTCCTCTTCAATCCTGGCTCACTCCATCCTGCCACCTCACCCTGTCTGTCCTACACACATTGTCTCACCTGTGATCTTGAACAGCACCAAAAAGGCATCCTCTGCCAGCTCAAAGCCCAGAAACTCTTCTGCTGAGTCCCTTTTCCCAGGAGAAGGCTGGGACTCTGTGAGCATTTCACACTCTGTGCACAGCCTGGCACGTTCAGCTGCAGCTCACGTCTCACAGCCCTGCCTCCCAATCTCAGCAACCCCCAAACACCACAAACAGCAGACATTACTCACATCTGCAAATATGCACAGCCAGGAGGAGCCCCCTTCACGTGCCCAAAGACGTCTGTGAAAAATTTACAGTACGGGCCTTGAAGAGGAGGAATTATTTTGCACCCTAAACAGGCTAAATTATCTTTTCAAAAGAGTATTTAAAAAAAAAAAAAAACTAGCAATAACGAATTGTGGCCATGCTAGAAAAGGGACAATTCCTCTTGCCATCCTCCCCAAATCCAGAACTGTCAAGTTCAAAATTTTACGAAAAAAATCTGTTTTCTGCTTTTTTTGTTTTGTTTAGTTTTTGGGTTGTTTTTTTTTTTTTTTTTTTTTTTTTTTTTTTTTTGGTTTTTTTTTTTTTTTTTTGGTTTGTTTTGGTTTTTTTTGTTTTAACTCTGTTTTGCCACCTTCAATATGCAAAACAGAAGAAGTTCAACATAATAGGTGTTTTTTTACTGAAGTACTGTAAAATATGCAGTGTTTGTCTTGAAGAGCCTGGCTTCCCTTCAGTCACAGCTTGATTCACAATTTCTCCCCTGTGCAGGCATGACAGAGAGTATTGAATCAGTCATACATCTTTGGGCTCACATATTTTCCAGGTGAAGGGAACTGCCTCATTTCCCAGCAGAAAAAACCTGCTCGCTGAGAAGTCCCTTCCAAAATGCAAAAATTGGAATGGCTCGACCTTCTGTCAGCTGCCTTTTGAACTGCCCAGGAATTCCACAGCTGGTCTAACAGCAAACATGACTATTTTTACCTTGCAATTGGAGAAACCCACCTTGAGAACCATTCTTTGCTTCACAGCTTTCTGCATTCCCCTCTGAACTAGCTTTGCTGGAATCCTGCATAATTGGATTTACCATGGTGGAGTCTCCCTCCATCCAAGGGGGGGGGAAATCCCTAAGCCTGTGCTTTTTGTGTTAGAATAAATAACAATTACAGCACCCTGAGGTTAGGCTGATTGAGCACAGGCTGAACTCCTGGATCTGAAAAACCAGCACTGCCACATTCACCTTGAAGCAAGAGGTGAAAAGACCTCAAGTGCCCCAAGTGCTACAAATGTTTGTAACCTGGAAGTAAAACCCTGGCCTTTGGCAAGAGAGTGTAAATATCTTGCTGGGTTTTGGGGAAATTAAAGAATCTTTCCACATTCCAGACACACTTTTTTTTTGATTTATGCCACAGCATGTACTAAGAGCAGACACGACTGTGGACTGTCAGCATCCTCTGCCAGGTCCCCTCTGAAACAATGTTCAACCATAATGAAATCAGAAAACCTCTCATAACAAAATCAGAAAACCTTAAAATCAGAAAACCTCACAGAGCATTAGAAAGCAGCACAAAGTTGGATTACTCTGTATTCCAGCAGTATCTACTGTAATGCTAAAGGAACATGAAGTCTCAACAGTCTCAATGTTTATTGATTCTTTTCAAGCAGTAGCTGCAGTGACTCAAGAGCTGAACGAGCTAAATAGGTGAGTGAAGCTGTTCAGTAATTTTACTGTCTCAGGTGGTTCACCTGAAGGGAAAAAAAATCCCATTGGAACTGGCAGGAGGAACCTTTCCACAGGAGTATTTTGTCACTGGTTTCAGCTGAGGCAGGAGTGATGGAGCTCTCCCTCCCCAGCTGTGCCTGAGGAATGGCATGTGCAATCAGGCTGACTGCACAGCCTGGCTCTGCCTGGCACGCCAGCCACCCCTGGGGTTTGAAAAAACCTAGGAATAACAATTCTGTCACCTTTCAGACATATTAATGTCCTCTCCCCAGTGCACAAATTCTCCTTTTGCTCTAATGACAGACTGCAGACCCAAATTGACGACGGTTCTGAAGATGACCAATCAGCACAGCTAATTAAACCTTGAACCCTGCAGTGGATGCCCACTTCCCTGCTCTTCCAGTGAATAATTATCTGTGAGAATCTGCCCTGGACAAGAGCAGATAGAACTCATCAGGTTCCTGCTGAGCCCAGGGAAGCTGCACTTAAGCTGAGCTCTAGCTATGTAAATGATGATCAGAGGGAAATGAATTCTGAGAGGCAGTGTTCTGCTGAAAACAGGGCAGGGAGCTGCTGAATCTTCAAACTGCTTTAAATTGGTTTGGCTCCACTGGCTCCCACAAAGCAAATCTCATTTATCTAAGCAGAGGCTGTGGCTCAGGATTTGTGATTTGTGCTGTCCATTAATGGTTTGCCTTTATTTATGAACAAAAGCTTCCATCATCATCTAAATGCTTGTTCCTCCAGCCCAGCATCGTGTAGAACTGGGGAAGGGGGGCACAGTTCAACACTGCAGCTCAGCAAAACTGCCCAGTAATGGGTTTCACGTTACATCTGCAATTAAGTTTTGCCCCATCATTTTCTAAACTCTTCTACACTATAGATATAAAAACTAAAATGGACTTGATGGCTACTTCCAAAGCGAGGAAGCAAAAGCAATGCAGCCAGTTAGGCCTGCAAAACAGAGAGGGAAATTAATTCAAAACAACATCGCGGCAAAGCTTTAACAGGGGCTGCAAACCGAAACACCAACAGCACCATTTCACTGCCACATTCCTGCAGCTTCACCCTTCCTGTGCCCCAGGGCAAGGCAGGAACAGTGAGGGCAGGCAGTGAGGACACCGTGCACAGGCAGCAGGGCAGCTCACCTTGTAGAGCAGCTCACCTTGAAGAGAAGCTCACCTTGTAGAAGAGCAGCTCACCTTGTAGGAGGAGCCCGTGCAGGGGTCGCTGTCCTCAGGGCCACAGGTGTCCCCCTCCTTGGCGGCCACCATCCCGGCCAGGCAGCTGTTCTCCCTCACCGTGGACACACAGCACTGCTTCTGGGCAATCCTGCAAGGGCCACCGCAGTGCCACAGTGTCACACTGCCACAGTGTCACACTGCCACAGTGTCACACTGCCACAGTGTCACACTGTCACACTGCCACAGTGTCACACTGTCACACTGCCACAGTGTCACACTGCCACACTGCCACACTGTCACACTGCCACAGTGTCACACTGCCACAGTGTCACACTGCCACACTGCCACAGTGTCACACTGTCACACTGCCACAGTGTCACACTGCCACACTGCCACACTGTCACACTGCCACAGTGTCACACTGCCACACTGCCACAGTGTCACACTGCCACACTGCCACACTGCCACAGTGTCACACTGTCACACTGCCACAGTGTCACACTGCCACACTGCCACAGTGTCACACTGCCACACTGCCACACTGCCACAGTGTCACACTGTCACACTGCCACAGTGTCACACTGTCACACTGCCACAGTGTCACACTGCCACACTGCCAGACTGCCACAGTGCCACACTGCCACACTGTCATACTGTCACACTGCCACACTGCCACACTGCCACAGTGTCACACTGTCACACTGCCACAGTGTCACACTGCCACACTGCCACACTGTCACACTGCCACACTGTCACACTGCCACACTGTCACACTGCCACACTGCCACAGTGTCACACTGCCACACTGCCACACTGCCACAGTGTCACACTGTCACACTGCCACAGTGTCACACTGCCACACTGCCACAGTGTCACACTGCCACACTGCCACACTGCCACAGTGTCACACTGTCACACTGCCACAGTGTCACACTGCCACACTGCCACAGTGTCACACTGCCACACTGCCACACTGCCACAGTGTCACACTGTCACACTGCCACAGTGTCACACTGCCACACTGCCACACTGCCAGACTGCCACAGTGCCACACTGCCATACTGTCACACTGCCACACTGTCACACTGCTACAGTGTCACCCTGCCACACTGCCAGACTGCCACACAGCCACACTGCCACAGTGTCACACTGCCACGCTGCCACAGTGTCACACTACCACGCTGTCACACTGCCACGCTGCCACAGTGTCACACTGCCACGCTGCCACAGTGTCACACTGCCACACTGTCACACTGCCAGACTGCCACAGTGTCACACTGTCACACTGCCACACTGTCATACTGTCACACTGCCACAGTGTCACACTGCTACAGTGTCACACTGTCACACTGTCACACTGCCACACTGTCATACTGCCACAGTGTCACACTGCTACAGTGTCACCCTGCCACACTGCCAGACTGCCACACTGCCACAGTGTCACACTGCCACACTGTCACAGTCACACTGCCACAGTCACACTGCAGGCCCAAATCTTTAAAACAGGGACACAACTGAAATTTTACAAGTCAGACAGCTGAACCCCTGATCTCTTACTCCTTTAAATCCCACTGGGTTCACAGGGACTGAAACATTCAGGATCAGGCTTTTTCATCTAAAACCAGCCTCAGATGTGCAGGTGCAACTCATTAATGTACTGGGTTTGCACCTACTTAGGCCAAGGCTGGAATTTTTAATCTGCCTTTACTTCCCAGACTGCTGGTATGTGTCAGCTCTGTCCCACCAGATCCCTGTGGGGAGCATCCCAATCCCCCAGTAACTTCAGAAAGGGGCAGTGATACTCCATTTGATAAAAGGGATCGTGCCCAAGTGTTCCAATGCTCTAAATGATCAGTCTTTGGGAATGTGAGCCTGGAGTGAGTTTGTCTTCATCCCCCCCCAGGGGCTGCTGCAGACTCGTGGGGTCCAGGCTCCCCTGCACCCATCCCTGCTGTGCAGAGGGACCCTGACAGCAGCAGCAGGATCAGGCTCCAGCAGCAGCAGGGTTACTCACCGAGGGCAATAAACACATCCCTTCAGGACAGGGTAATCACTGCACTTGGCACTGCCCAAGGGGAAGCCAAGCCCTGCCCTCCCTTTTAACTGCAGATGGGCAGAAAATGGGAAACAGAAATCTGTGCTCTGCTCAGGGACAGACAAAAAGAAACCTGAAAAAGCTTTGGTTTAGATTAGAGTTTGGGCAAGTGGAGGGGGAAATCCTGGCTTCTAATTAGCTGTGAGTATTGGCAGCCTACAAATAATCCAGACAAGGAGTCACACCGTTCCCAGTCTCCCGGACATCCCACAAAGTACAGTTCATTTCTCCTCAGGGGCCACTCTTCATGCTAAGCAGAAATGTCCAGTTTCACCTCACCTACCTGCAGATATCACCATCCATTCCACTGACAGGGATTTCTGTGCACTCCCCGTTGTCTATGGCCCACTGCTGGCCAGCTCCACAGCAGCTCTCAATCAGCTCCTTGGTGGAACCTGCACCAGACACACACACACACAGGGGTTTAGATCATTTTGTATGGAATGGGTTTGGTTTAACTCTGCTCCTGAATTGAGAAGATCTTTAAAATAACCATAGTTCAGGGTGAGCTTTTTCCCCTTTCTTTCCACATTTTGTTTGGTCATTAGGAGAACAAGGAAGACACAGCTGATACCTGAAACACCTTGACACAATCGATCACCTGGTGGTGTCTTTTGGGGGAAACAGCAGAAGGACATTAAAAGTTTTAAATGCTATAAAATGACATAAATGGTTTGAAGAAAACTCCATATTTGACAACTCTGAACAAAATCCCAGAAAAATCCTGCTTGGCCACTTGATGCAAGTTGATTTAGTGATGATGCTGCTGTAGCAGTGCCCTCACTACCCAGGCTGGGTTAGCACAGAGTGCCCCAGCCTTGGAGGGTTAAAAACCCAATGGAAAGGGTTTGGGGGATGTAACTGTGCCTGTGACACCCTGGCACTGAGATGCAGGAAGAGAGAGGGACATGGAGAATGCTGCCCTAGCTCCCACATTTTCCTCTCTGGATCTCCACTGAAGATGTAAATTTGCAGGGTGCAGTGAAACAGGATCCTGCTGGATCCTCTGCACCTACTGCACAGGCTTAGGGCACCTTGTTCTCTTCAAGCCTTCAGGGAGGAACAGCCCAAACCAGGAACAGCCCAAACCAGACCTGGGGCCACTGCAGGTGCAGGGGGTTAATGACCAAAGTGTCCCCAGCCCCTGCTGACACACCAGGCACCACGGCCCCCAGGCTATTTCATACAGCACATCAACAATCTGCAAACATCCTGGAGTGCTGGGAGCTGCACTGCGTGTAGGAGCTGCTCTGTGACACTGGAGGGTTGATCTGTGCAGTTAAAGTGGCAGGAGAAACATCCAGTACCAGATAATTACAGCACATTGCTATAAAACAGGGACATTTTAACACAGTTTTAATTCACTCCCTCGCTGGAGACTCCATTCGTTTTACCAACTGCTGAAATACCTTTGTGGCTTTGGCTGGAAGATGAGAACAGAGCAGGATTTAACTATCTATACTGCAGTAATCTACATGATTTATAACTCAAATAAAAGCCAGTTACTCATTCCTCACTGAAGATTCAATATCAGATTGCTCTGCTGAAGTGCCACGCTATTAAACAGTCATATTTGCAAAATATATTGCCTTTTGTTGTGATCTTATGAATAATTAAACCCAGAATGGAGTTAATCATAAAAATAAACAAACTACTGCATTTTATCTTCATCAGGAATTTTAAAAAACCTGGAATAACTCATAATAGGACTCAGGGACATTAGCATGGATTGATGATATTTTAATTCCCCATTAGGAAGAACAAATATATACAACTAAATACAGGCACAGGAGTGAGGATCGCCAAGCTTCTACGCTGGATAGAGATTTCCAGCTCTGTGTGGAACAGACTTTGAAACACTAAAACATTCAAACAGGGCTTTGTTTATTTGGGGCTTCCACGACATTAGCAGATTTAGAAGCAGATTTGCATCTGCTCATGGAAAACAAAGTAATTTTGTTTGAGAACTCTGTAATCCAGGGTTTTTTTTTTTCATATACTGTGTGAATCCTTGATACTTCCTGAAGTCATTTCACAGCCCACCTGCTAAAGATAATTTGCTATTTATAGATGTCTTCACTAAGGAGAAAAAAAAAAAAAAAAGTTAATTTACATCAGGTTGCCCTACAGAAGAGCAGCAGTTTCCTCACTTGTCTGCAACTCAGAAACACAAATACCTGTGCAATTATCACCCTGCACCGGCCTGAAGACAGGAACTACAGAACGTTTTGGCCTAACCTCAGAAATTCGTGTTTTGTCTTTTAAAGACACTTAAAAGTTAATCCAAATATTTTGAAAAAAAAAAAAAAACAATTTCCCCCTCAGAGAATTTTAACTCTTTCCTTGCCTGTGCTTCGAAGTTGTCTCAGAGCCTGAGCCAACCCTGAGGAGCAGTGGGTGGCCTCGGGCTGACCCAGGGACACATCCAGGTTTCCCCTGGTCACAGGATACCCAGGCAGCTTTTACATGCTCAGAATTGCAGCTACAGAGATCTGCTGTGGATGGGTGGGTGGGTGTATTTTAAAAAATTCAGTTGCAGCCCAGACTGAGGAAAACACAGTTCAAGGCTGCTCAGTTATTCCCTCCCACTGTCACAGTGAACCCTACGTTTGTTTGAGCAGCCAAGGAGACAAAGTGGATTCCCATAAACTTTCCTCCCCTTTTTGACTCCCAGGGTTGACAAATTACCTTTCCAGAGTGATAAATCATCAGCCAGCTCTACAAGGTCAAGAAGGGATAGAATATCTTAGTTCTTTGCCAGAGCTTTTTCGACTCTGAAGTTTCCCTGATTTTGACCCTGAAGTTTCCCTGATTTGGGCTTCACCTGAACCTGCAGGCACACCACTCCACACCTTTAACACCTCCAGTTTGGAGCCTTCCTCCTCTGCAGCTCTGCGGAGCATCTGCATTGATTGAATAACTCCTGTTATGCAAATGCCCGCTCCTGGAGCTCAGCTGTCAGCAGCTTCATCCATCCTTCCCTTCCAAGTGGTTCTTTTGTCTAAGCAGGAACACAGACGAGCCTAAAGCCACCAGCACTGCCTCACTGAGCCTGGTGAAACCCTGGCACAGGGTGCCCAGAGCAGCTGGGGCTGCCCCTGGATCCCTGGCAGTGCCCAAGGCCAGGCTGGACACTGGGGCTGGGAGCACCTGGGACAGTGCATTGGGCTTTAAATCCCTTTGCACACCAACTCTTCTGTGAGTCTGCAATTGCTCACAGGATGGGAGCAGCCAGGACTAAACCATCACACCAACCAACCCAACCAGGAGAGGACAATTATTTCCCTTTCTACTAAAATTTCCCCAGGAGTCTCATAGAATAACTCCAGCTACAGAGAGACCCAAGCAAGGCAGACACAGTGCAGGGCCCTGGAGAGAATCACTTGACCCCAGGCAGAGGTGAGGTTCAAAACTGGTATTAAGCCCCCAAACAATTCTCTGTAGGGCAGGGAAAGCCAGAGCACTGCATGAATCCCCAGGAGGATCAGGGTGTCAGGGGCAGGGCACTGCCAGCCCCGGGCACCCACATCTGTCACTGCTGGCTTTAATTCCAGCTGTTAACTGCTGGATCAGCACCCACACCTGAGAGAGGCAAAGGTCAGACTCCCAGAACTGAGCTGAGCTCCTGCTGTTATGGTAGAACTTCCATTCCTACACCTGAGGAAAGAAGTTTATCTTCCCCAAACCCACGGTATTTGCACTTGCACCCAGCACATACACTGAGCAAGAACTGTTTGCTCACACTGGAGAAAAATAAGTTGTATTTCCTTATCAAATACCTGCCTGAGAACATAAAAGCATATATTATGAAAAAATAATGACAAAAACCTCACAGAACAACTTGGTGGAGTTCTTAAAATACTGAAAAATAACTGTTTCCAGTGGATGTTTTTTTCTACTCCAATCTCTTCACCATTTAAAGCTCTAATAAATAAATAACAAAGCACTGCAGCTTTACCCCTTAACAGGCTGTCATTTCCTATCTTATCAACAGCCTGAGAGGCTTTTTTTTAAAATTCCCTCATTGAATTTCACCATTTAGGTGTGCACTGTAACACGTCCTCAACTTGATTTATCCGGGATGGCTGGGAAGACGTTTTAATGAGCAAGGTAGAGAGGAGAAGAACATTTATCTTGGCAAAGCCAGGGGAGGGGAGAAGGACAGCACAGCCCCAAAGGCAGCTGCTTTCACTCCAGAGTGAGCTATCACTTAGGTCATTGGGGCTGGTTAAGCTCTCCCCAGGAGCTGTTCCCAGATAAATGAGCAGAGGGTTTTACCCTGGGCAGCAGAGCCTGACTCTAAATCCTGACATGAGGCAGTGCTGAGTGTTTCCATGACCAAAGCACAGTGAGCTCACTGCTCTGCTCAGGATGGGGCTTCATCCCACGGGCTCTGCTCAGCCTCTGAGGCTCCTCTCCTGGGGAATGATGGCAGAGCAGATTGCAGGGGGAACACGGGCTGAGCTGAGCATTCTGCACACCCCCCCTGGAGTCACTTCAGTGCCTAATCCTCTGCCACCAGCCCCTTCAATTGCTGCCTGCCAAGCCATCAGCAAAGCAGTGTAGGGGAGGTCCACCACACCTGCAGCAAGCTGCCTTCACTTTAAACCTCAAGCAGCAGAGTGTTTCTCCATGTTCCCCATCCTCTGAGGTGCACCTCAGGGTTGGGAATCCATCCCACCGCAGGACAAGTTCCTGTTCTATTGCCTCCACTCCTCGGGGAGCATCTGCTTTCTATTTCAACCTGAAAACATTCTGTTTCCTGCATTTCTTCTTTTTTTCATGAATTCCTGATGCTGGCTTGCTTGGCAAAACACGGAGAGCCGTGTCTGCCCCAAGGCAGAGTGAAAAACTGGATAAGCCAACCCTGCACCGTACAATGGAGACACACATCAACACAGCCTCAGCCAGCCCTGTTGGGCAGATTTTGTTCAAAGTGTGAATGAATAGCAACCTTATACTCCCTCTGGCCTCAGCCCTGGATAATCCTTGTAAGTCAAAACTTGTATTACCTGTGGCAGAGGCCAGATAATTCAGAGGATGTTTGGTCTTTAACATTTCCATGACAGCATCCTTTATTAGATCCAGGTTGAAAGAAGGGAGGAAGGAGGGGGGGGAACAACTAAATAAATTCTTTAACCCTTTTCACCAGCTCCAAACCCAAGCAATTCCTCTTCCTGCCCTTTCCAAAAATATGTCTCATTTTGCTGCCTCCTCCTGCCACGGAGTTTGGGGCAGAACAGTTCAGGCACAATCATCCTTCCATCAGCTACAACAAGAACTCCGAGCAGGCTGAGCGTTCCTTGCCCCTCAGCTCAGTCTTGGCTGTGTGTTCCCCCTCAGCCCTCCTTCCCCAGATACTGCACAGAGCATATTTATGCTGGCTATTAACTTTCAAAAGAGCTGAGGCTTTGGGAAGCCTGGTTCTGATTACCCTTGTAATTCCTGTCTGAGGAATTTTATCTCGGGGAGAGCGAGCTCTTTGCACAATCTGTTTCGTGGCTAGGTAGGCTCCTTTTTTTCTTCAAAGCATTTCCACCAGCCCCGTTCAATTTTGAAGTTAAAATTCAGAGGAGCAGTGTTTATCAGGGAATGTAGTCAGGGACTGCCCCTCAGAGCACTTGGGAAAATCAGGCAGGATCACTGGTTCTGCCAAGCACTTCCAGGATGTTCCTCACCAGTTACAAACTGAGGTTGTAATGGCAACTAAATTACAAAACCAATATTCCTTCTTCTTAAAAAAACTGAAAGGCAAGCAAACACAAAGAAGCAAACAGAGCTGTGTGTGAGGCCTTCATGGAGCTCATATGCTCCCCTTACTCCTGAGTGCTTATCTACAGAAAAAAACCACATTAATTTCACCATTAGCCCCTCACACCCACACACTGCCAGTTCAGGGACAGCCATCCATTGAGAGACGTTTCTGCTTTAAATTTTAGCAGTTTAGCAGTGAAAAAGGTCTTTGTTTTGGACTGGGAGTGTTGAACAAGGCTAAGCCAAGCTACTGTGCCATTTTAGAGCCCAGTTGCCTGAAACCACTAGGCACACTTTGATCCTGCAATCCATTTAAATATCTCACTCATTCTCACACCCAGCACACAGAAATGGTGTTTTTGTTTAAAGCCTGAGGAAGGGCTGCACATTTCCATCTGAAGCACATCTGAGTTGCTGGGCTGCACTGTGCACAGCCTGGCAGGGCTAACAGGGCACAGGGAGCTGCTCCTGGATGCTCTACAAAGCCCACCCCAAAGGTCAAACATCCTTCAGGCTGCTGTTGTCAGCCTTCAGGGGATTGAGTTTGGTAACTCTGGCAAGTGAAAAGAAAAAAAAACCCAGCACCTGCCCAGTGCTCAGTCTGCTTCCACCACTTCAACACATGCAGCACAGGCTAAAAATTCACAGCCTCAGCTGCCCTCCAGGAGAACCCACTCAGAAATTGTTCACACAAAGAGCCTCCAATCAATCCAGGGGAGAAAAAAAAAATCCAAGGTTTTCATTTTCTGCATGACCAATTCATCCAACGTAGAAAAACTGTAAAATTCACCAGAGTGAACTGAGAGCTCATCCCTGTTCAGAGCATCACTGCAAACACAGGGCAGATTCACCCCCTGCCTCAGCCCCAGCTGCTGCTGTCAGCCTGTTTGCTGTGCCCCACAAACAGACACAGCCTGTCTGCTGTGCCCCACAAACAGACACAGCCTGTCTGCTGTGCCCCACAGACACACACAGCCTGTCTGCTGTGCCCCACAGCCTGTTTGCTGTGCCCCACAAACAGACACAGCCTGTCTGCTGTGCCCCACAAACAGACACAGCCTGTCTGCTGTGCCCCACAGACACACACAGCCTGTCTGCTGTGCCCCACAAACACACACAGCCTGTCTGCTGTGCCCCACAAACACACACAGCCTGTCTGCTGTGCCCCACAGCCTGTTTGCTGTGCCCCACAGACACACACAGCCTGTTTGCTGTGCCCCACAGACACACATAGCCTGTTTGCTGTGCCCCACAGACACACACAGCCTGTCTGCTGTGCCCCACAGCCTGTTTGCTGTGCCCCACAGCCTGTCTGCTGTGCCCCACAAACACACACAGCCTGTCTGCTGTGCCCCACAGACACCCACAGCCTGTCTGCTGTGCCCCACAGACACACACAGCCTGTCTGCTGTGCCCCACAGACACACACAGCCTGTCTGCTGTGCCCCACAGACACACACAGCCTGTCTGCTGTGCCCCACAGACACACACAGCCTGTCTGCTGTGCCCCACAGACACGCACAGCCTGCTTGCTGTGCCCCCACAAACACAGCCTGCTTGCTGTGCCACACTGCCCAGCACAGTGTCAGCCACAGCTCCAGCCAGGCACACCTGGAGAAGGTAGGAACAGAGAAAAAAAATGACCCAACATGAGCCATGCACACCTGGAGAAGGTAGGAACACAGAAAATGACATAACAGGAGCCATGCACACCTGGAGAAGGTAAGGACAGAGAGAAAATGACATAACAGCAGCCAGGCACAGCTGGAGAAGGTAGGAACACAGAAAATGACATAACAGCAGCCAGGCACACCTGGAGAAGGTAAGGACAGAGAAAATGACATAACAGCAGCCAGGCACAGCTGGAGAAGGTAAGGACAGAGAGAAAATGACATAACAGCAGCCAGGCACAGCTGGAGAAGGTAGGAACACAGAAAATGACCCAACATGAGCCATGCACACCTGGAGAAGGTAAGGACAGAGAAAATGACATTAACAGGAGCCAGGCACAGCTGGAAAAGGTAAGGACAGACAAAAAAATGACCCAACAGGAGCCATGCACAGCTGGAGGAGGTAGGAACAGAGAAAATGCCATGACAGCAGCAGCCAGTGGCCTGAACAGCCCCAGGAGTGCTCCTGCCCAAGGTTGTGCCCTCCAGCTCTGTTTGGCTGGGCACTGTTGAGGAAAAGGTTCTGAACAGCAGAGGAAGGAAACACCTCCAGTTTCACTGAGTGTCTAATTAGCGAGCAGGGATGCTTAAACTGAACAGAAGAGTTCTTGTAGAGCTTCATCTCCTTATCTGGGAGCCCTCCAGGATCCCCTGCTAGCCCTTGTCAGGTTTATAACCATAAATTACATTGTTCCTTTATTTGATGATGATGTCCTGAAGAGATCTCTCATTTCCTCAGGCTTTCCTTCATGAAGTTTTCTAATCAAGGTTTGGGCAGGAATTTCAGCAGCACTGATTGCGGCCTGGGGCATTTCCTGGATTAATGACAGGCTGGAAGAGCTGATGGCCCCCAGGTCTGCCTGCCTGCAGTAACCCCAAGGAGGTTTAAACTCCCCAGGATGCACCCAGTGCCAGAGCAGTTCTTGTGAAGGAATTTCAGTGGGACACTTAAATCAACAGCAACGAAACAAACCTCCTTTCATCCCTTACAAAAGTAGGAGGAAACACTCATTTGAACGGGCTGATAATGATGTTTAGATTGTTCCAGCAGGAATTTAGCAGCCACAGCAGGAAACCTCTCCTTTGCCATGCAGCTCAGCACCACAGATGTTTGGAAACAAGGGGGTTTAGTTCCCTAAGAAGGCAATGGTTTGGGGTAGAAATTCACCAAATGGAGTTTTTAACTTGTAAATGAAGCACCTTGGTGATGGTTTCACACAGCAGGGAGTGGGTGACTCACTCTGCCCATTCCCACTTCAGACTTTGCCTCCCCAGCCCAGACTGTCCACAGGGCAGCTCAGTGAAACCCCACAGCAACCAGGGAAACACATTCACACCAGCTGTTCATTCCCCAGGTCCTTCCTCCCTGTCAAAAATCACCACCCAGACCCCACACTGAATTCCTACGGGTTGCTTCAGTTCTGTGCTCCTAATTAAAAGCAGCATCAAAGTCCCTGGTGCCTGTGCTCCTCAGGGTAAATGACACTGCTGCAATCCCTGCCAGCACTGCTGCTGAGGGAAATCTGCAGGGAGGAAGAGGAAGGTGATAACAGAGCATCAGCACCCAGCCCTGCATGTCTGCAAACCAAAACCCTGCTCACCTCAACACAGGTGACTCCTTAAAAAAACCTCAACGTTGTCAACACATCAACCTTCTGGAGGGCCACTGGGCCAAGCAGCACAAGCTGCAGGTCTCGGAGGTGCATTTTGGTGTGAAGGATTTCCACTCCTTGCCGTGGATAAGACGAAGCTCTCGGAGCTCTGAGTGTCCCCAGGGCTCTGGTGGCCAGCACCAGGTGATGGGAGAAGGTTTCTCTGCAGCAGCAGCACAGCTGAAGGTTCCAGAGCTGTGGGACAAGAGCTCTGAGCTGCACTCCCCCCAGGCAGGGTCAGGACCACCAACAGAGTGCATTGGCCAGGCTGCTCTGGGCAGGGGCTGTTTGTTTACAAATCCAAGTAAAATGGGCTGCAGCCACATTACAATGAAAGATTGGCTAGCTGGAAAAAGCCAGCACAACCCCTCCTGGGAGCACAAGCTTTCTAGGCAGTTTGTTACAAAAGCTCTGGTGAAAAACATGAATATTCCATTTCCAGTACCAGAAAAGTGCCACCCACGTGTTGCAGGTTAGGAGCCCTCTCCTTAATCTCCTTGTGTGGGGCAGCTTGCAGGGGCAGGGCTGTCACACAGGGATGGCCCCACGGTGCTAACAGCAGCAGTGGCCCAGCTGCTGGGACAGACAGGGGTAACCACAGCAGCCTTGCAGCACTAACAGTGTCATCTGTGTCCAGCTGGAGTCCTGCAGCTCCCACCCTGGAGGGTTTCCCTGTTTCACTGCTGCTTTTCCTCTCCAGAGCCCCTGAGCCTTCTGCCTTTCCTATCTGCACACATTACTCCTATTTTTCTTGACCCCTTTTCCTTATCTCCCCCTCAAATGGTCTCTCTTTGCCTGCACCTCTTCAGAAAATTTCAAAAAAACCCCAAACAACAACAACAACAAAAAACCCCACACCAACAAACAAACCAACCAAAACCAACAACAACAAAACCCAAACCAATCCATTTCCCTCCAAGTCAGGACACAAAAGAACC
Organism: Phylloscopus collybita; assembly: GCA_027886175.1. Lineage (NCBI taxonomy): Eukaryota > Metazoa > Chordata > Aves > Passeriformes > Phylloscopidae > Phylloscopus > Phylloscopus collybita. The sequence continues at coordinate 21,263,906 of JAJNNQ010000005.1, read as the reverse complement.
ATCCAGCAATGCCACCACTGCTGATGCTACATTTCTCCCCCAGCCTGCCTTTCTCAGCCCCAAACCTCTGTGCACATCCTGGCCCAGCAGAGGCTCTGCTTTCAGCCAGGAGCAGTGCTCAGAGCGCTCTCCCAAGTGCCAGGAACCCTGAGCTCCTGTTCCACAGCTACTGGGGAGGGCAGATCCCTCACCCTGCAGGAGAGCAGATCCCTCACCCTGCAGGAGGGCAGATCCCTCACCCTGCAGGAGAGCAGATCCCTCACCCTGCTGGAGGGCAGATCCCTCACCCTGCTGGAGGGCAGATCCCTCACCCTGCTGGCAGCAGCAGCCCTGCTGTCTGTGCTGCAGCCCCCCAGGGCACAATTCCCCTCTGCAGCCCGGAGCTGCATCAGAAGGGTGACACTGGCACTGAATCCCTGCCCCTGGAATGGATCTGACTCCTGTGCAGGGCTCAGTGACTTCCCAGTGCCCCCCAATTCCCACTGTCAGCACTGACTGGCACTACAACCCAGTGAGCAACATCTCAGGAGCTGGAGAGGAGAAGGAAAGCCCAGCTCAGAGCTTTATGGATCCCATGGATCCCATTGACAGTGCATGCAGGGTAAAGCCCCACTGCCTGGTGCCCTGTAACCACTTCTGATTGAAGGCTAATTACTTTAACCATCATCTGTTAAAGTCATGACTAGCACAACTCCATGCACTTGATTCCTGGAGGAAAGTTATTTCCTCAGGAAGCAATATTCAATACTGAATGGAATGAAAAGAAGCCTCCTAAATACAATCCTGCCTTCCACATCCTCTTATCTCTACCAGTGTTCCCATGTTACAGCTGCCTAATCACCTGTGAGTGGGAAAACTGCTCAGCCACTTCCAGCTTCCCAAGGCTTTATGTCAATTTACAATGGCACAGACAGGTTTAATGACATCAGCTGTCACTGAGAACTGGTGATAAAACAGGCTTTGGGTTGGTTTTTTGGCAAACCTCTGTACAGCAGACTTGGTGCATAGAAACCAACTGCAAATGAGGAGAACACACTGGCACTCAAACACAGAAGGTTGCATTAGTTCCCAGGTCAGCAACTGCCTGCAAACAAAATCAGCCCCAAGTGCCCAGCCCTGTGCCAGCACCAGATCCAGCAGATCTGTGCAGATCCAGCTCAACCAGAAACACCAGGGACAGGGAAAACCTTCCACTTCCACACAACAGCTCCCAAACACTTGATATGTTTAAAAAGTCAATTAAATCTGATGTGTTTGCTTGACACCCAGTGATGTTTGCCAAAGAGAAAGACTCAACCTTTTCAACCCTTGCTATCCTATCTCCCCAACCCTGTTTGGTGCCCACAAGTGACAAACTGGACTGAGGAGCTGTGCACCCAGCACCCAGCCCTGCTGTCAGATCAGGGCATCTGGCATTTCACTGAGCTCTAATCACTGGGAATTATTTTAACTGCTGATTGCCGGTACAACTCCAGGCACACCTGCACAAACAGCCAGCCTGTCCCCACTCTTGCACACTGCAATGCATCCGCTTCTTCAGCAACAACATCACCACTTTCAATTCTGAGGGCAGGCTGACCTGACACCAATTAGGATGGCTTCAAGCTGAGGATGCTTTCCTTCACCACAATTTAAATCCCAGCAGTCTAACTCACAATAATCCATCTCCCTTTATGCATCTCTTGAAAAATCTCCTGCATGCCTTCAGCAGTGTTTTGGCTGCCAGCAAGAGGCACCATTCCCATCTCTAAAGGTATGGATAGCACAGCTGACATCACCTGCACATCAGACACATCCCACAGGACTACTTCCTTCCTTTCTCACCTCAGATGAACAAATGGGTCCATCACACATCACCTCTACAGAACACTGTTTTCTCTTTCAAAGCAGGACCCAACATGCAGGTTTGATCTATTTTTAGCTGTTTTACCTCTTAATAGTGGTGACCTTCACTTACCAGAGCTGGTGCAATACAAACTCCCCCTCCCAATCCTTCTTCCCCCGTGTAAGAAGAAGGTGATTTTTCACATTTTATCAAATCATAGAATCATTTGGGTTGGAGGAGACCTGTTATCCAACCCAAACCTCCCCTGGTGCCACTCGAGGCTGTTTCCCCCAGAGAGGAGGGGATACTCTCTGACCTGCTGTGGAACCTGGAGCAGCCAGCACTCAGAGAGCCCAGGTGCTGAACTCACCTCCTGCAGTCCTGCTCAGCTCCCTCCCTTCTTTCCAGACAGCCCCAGCTGCACCTGTGCAGTGTTTCAGCAGCACTGAGTTAAACCCCAGCTGGCTCATCAGTTAACAAACCACCTTTCATCTCCCCCACGGAAACCCCACCTTGCTCACCCCCCCAGTCACATCAATCCTTGCCACAGGAAAATACCTGTTTGCCTTGGCCCTGCCCACACCAGGTATCACAGTGTCATAAGGCATCTCCTAACAGGGAGCAATTTCTTCCCAATATCCAATCTAAACCTGCTCCCTTGGGGTTTAGCAGCATTTCCCCCTGTCCCATCACCATCTGCCCAAGTAAGAAGCCACTGAAAATCCATAGAACTGAAAATCATTTAGGGGCTCCTCTTGGCTGCATCAATTCCATCAAGCACCAAATAGACAGAGAAGTATCTCCAAAGGGAAAGGTCCTTATCCTTCTTTTAGCTGGGGCATTTAAACTCCAGCACCCACTAAAACCAGCAGAAACTCCCACAGCAGGCTGACACCTACCCAGGAGATAACAACTCCCATTTGTGAAAACAAAACCCTGAAGTGACAGCCCACAGCTTCAGAGTGACAGAGAAACCTGCTTATCTGCTCATTACAAGACAATTCAGGAATAAATTCCTCATCCCGATGAACCAAATTACTACAGCCAACAGAGAGCTCTTCAGTGCTACCAAATAAATCTCTGCAGGCCTCAGCCTCGTTGTTTTCTTGACTGCATATGTAATAAATACCAAGAGCTCGAGGTAATACAATATGCAAGGGGACTGAATCATTTGTTGGCCATGGGAAAGGAGATAATTTAAAGATGTTATGCAATCCTGCCAGACTGACAGCTGAGGTAACCACCCCGTGACAATCCAGCTCCAGAGCTGTATGAAGCGTGGCACTGCCCCAAGAGCCCCTCTCTGTCATCATTCACCCAGTGAAAACTCTCATCCACGTGCAGCTTTTCATACCAGAAACTGCTTTCAGCACAGAGAGGGAAACTTCACCCAAATGTGAGCTCAGAAGCTTAAACAGCTGCCAGGAGTACGTGGGGAAGTCAATGAAAAGTGAAGAGGCTGTGCTGCAGGGAGTCCCAGGTAGAACTTGGGGTGACAGGAGGGCAGAGCCAACTCCCTGGGCTCAGCCTGAGCAGTGAGAGCCCCAGACAGGCACAGCCAGCCCCACACTCACTGCAGGGCCCCCTTTAGTGAACACCAGGTGCCATCTGCTCACAGCAGGCTGAGGCTGACTTCAGAAAGGAAAACTCCCCTGCACGGCTCAGCACCACCCAGGAGCTGGAGAAGGAACCTCCAGCCCAAACCTCACCTCCAGCAGCAAGACAAGAAGCAGAGGGAAGTGTTAAAAATCCATTTATGGCCAGGTAATTGTGATGGGAGTCACACCTGGGAACAGCTGCACCCTCCCCTCCCTGAGCCCAAGTGGCAAAGAGAGTCAGGAGAGGCTCTGCTGCAGCCCCAGCGCTGAGGAACATCTCCCCTGGCCCCACAGGTGTCACTCCAGCCCTGCCCAAGCGCTGCCCCAGCTCTGGGGGCTGTGAATTCACACCTGGAACATTCTGCATGGACCCTGGGGCACCTCAGAGCACTGCAGCCCTCCCAGCTCCAACCACGTTTCCTTGGAATCCTGGGCTTTTGTTGCTTAGCTCACCAGCCAGCTATCAGCCTTCTTAGACTTCATATTTACCTACAAACTTCATGTTTACCTACAAACTTTATATTTACCTCCAAACTTCATATTTACCCACAAACTTCATATTTACCCACAAACCTCAGCAGCTCAGCCCTGGTCCCAGAGGTGGCAGCTGAGGCACAGCCTCCACTCAGACCCTTGCACCTCATCACTTTTAACCCCTTTAATTAAAGTTGAATTAAAGCTGCAGGAGGCACACATCACCTTGGGAATGCTTCATGCAGGCAGCCACTCACTGCAAACCTGGAAGGAGGAAAGATTGGTTCCTCTCACAGACACACAGGGACATTTCTGCACTCTGGGCTTCCCAGTTCCAGGTTCAAGCCCTGAGACAACCTGAAAACTGGAAAGGTGAATTTGTGACCAAAAGCTTGTTAAAAACTGGAGATGAATTTAAAAGCAGAGCCAGGAGCAGCAGTCATTTTTGGGCTGGAGGGAGGCTGGGGTGCTCCACAGCCAGGGAGGAGCTGCTGGCCCCCAGGAGCTGGGTCAGATGGGGAACACACAGCTTGGGAGCATCTGCAGAGCAGGATGGATGAGAGCTCTGCTGTGATGAGTCACCAGAGACAGGCAGGAAATGAGGGTTACTCAAAACAGGAACCATTATCACAGCAGCATTATGTTTTATAATGGGAAATTAATGTTTTATTCAAGTGATGCTTGCTGGAAATAATTCCTTTATCCAAGCGAGTCTAGAACTCCAGCTCCACCTTGGATCTGATTTTCTGCCCAGTTCTGAGCTCCCCCAGTTGCAGAAGCCTCTTGACTGGGCCTTTCACAGGCTGGGAAGCTGAATGGGGTTCAGCAGACAGGATGGGCTGCAGAGGTGGATGAATGGGGTTTGGGGGTTTAAACAGATAAAAGCTCCTTGGGGAACAAACAATTATCCCAGCACATGGTGTAAAAGATAAACCAGCACTAAAAAATTTCCCACAGATGTTGAGAAGGACTGAACCTCAAAGAATATCCAGCTCCAGCCTTACCCAGAACTGTGAACAGTTCAAGGGGGCTGCTGTTGCCCACAGCCTGCACACCCCTGCAGGAGGGCACAGCCTTCTCCTGGCTCCCCCCCAGCTGGGCTAAGGGAGCCCACACAGAGCCACCTGCTCTCAATTAGACCCAAACACTAATGCTAATGCTAAATACTGATATTACTGATATTAATACTGATATTAATACTGATATAGATATTAAATATAAATATATATATAAATATATAAATATATAGATATTAAATACTGATACTACAATGCTAAATACTGATATTAAATAAAGGTTAAACTTCCCCTTCTCCACCCCAAACCAACCTGCCCTGTGCACTGCAACTGATGGAGCAGCAGAGAGGGGACAGCTTTGGGGAGCAGAAAATCTGCTTTTCATCCCTGGGAGAATGCACAGGTGAGGCAACACACACCCCACACTGTGCCACGGACCACTGCACCAAAAACACCCTCAAAGCCACTGCCATCCTGCCTTCCCCTTGCATTGCACCAACCTTGCTCCCTCTCCCTTGGCAGCTTTCAGGTCCTGAGCCTGGAGCAGATCCCAGCAGCCCAAGGAAAATCTCAGCAAGGTGGCAGCAAACAGCCAGTCAAAACAAAGCAGAGGGGTTAGGGAAGCTCCCTGCTTCACCCTGGGGAGCAGAATCAGTCACATCAGCAGCCTGGTGCCCTGGCCCTGCAGGAGAGTGAAAGCTGGGACCTGAGCATCTCTGAGGTCTTTTCTAACCTCATTGATTCTTTGATAGACAGATGTTTCTTGGCATTAAAACAGTAAATAGGAAAGTGCTGTGAAGATTTCTTCGCCAGTCCCAGGACTACACCAAACTAAGCCAAGACCTGCTCCAAGACAAGCAGCATGCTGAGCTGGTGTGAATGCAACACACCAGGACAGCTCTCATGCTAAACACTCAGAAAACTCTGCAGCTCCTCTGGGTTTAGAGCTGACCATATGGCACAGAACTGACCATAGCCCAGATATTTATGTTCAAGTGCATGACTAACTTTCTGTGGGAGCCTGAAGCCTGAACCAGAGCAGTGAGAATCTCAGTTCTGTGACCCCGGCAAGGGTGGGGGAAGCACATCCATCAATCAGCACCAGCTCCTCTTTCCCAAAGGAATGTGTCTGGTGATGCTGGATGAGCAGGATCAAGTCCCTGCCTGCCTGTCCTGGGAAGAGGAGCTCATTTGTGACCCTCAGCACCCGCGTGGTGCCAGGGGCTCAGTGCTATCAGCTGCCTGGCCATAAACCTCCATTCTGCAGCCAGTCACTTTGGGGAATCTACAGACAAAAGAGACAAATGGCTATCATCGTGGATTTCTATAAAAATCTCTGGTTTATAAAGTATTTGGTTACTATAGATCAACTGTAAGTTCAGAACCAGGAAAAATATGAATTTTACCATTTGTGTGGCCATAAACCTCTATTCTGCAGCCAGTCTGTTTGGGGAATCTACAGACAAAAGAGACAAATGGCTATCATCATGGATTTCTATAAAAATCTCTGGTTTATAAGGTATTCGGTTACTATAGATTAACTGTAAGTTCTTCTTAGAGCGGAACTGTAAGTTTAGAACCAGGAAAAATATGAATTTTATCATTTGTGTGGCGATAAACCTCTATTCTGCAGCCAGTCAGTTTGGGGAATCTACAGACAAAAGAGAGAAATGGCTATCATCATGGATTTCTGTAGCAATCTCTGGTTTATAAGGTATTCATTTACTGTAGATTAACTGTAACTTCTGGGAGAGGAACGTGAATCCAAAACCCAAAACAAACAGGTGTGTGCTTTGTTACTGCAAAGGAAGCCTTGTGAAGCAGAGCAACTGCTGCCTGCCCGTGAGATGCAAGGAGCTCTTTCTCAAAGACAGCATTGCATTTCTCCTGCTCACCAGTTGCCCTTCTCCATTTCCAGAAGAAACATCAGAGGAGCAGCAGAGCTAAACTGAGTGCACACCTCACTGGAACTGACGGGGTTAACACAGCATTGACAGGACACAGGCTCTGACCTCCAAAGCCTTCTGTCGAGGAACATTATTGACTCCGTTTGAAAGCTGAATAACAAGCTGTGCTGGTTTGAAAGCAAAACCAGTGAGACTCCCAGTCAGAGATACAATTTAATAGGAGAAGAGAGGAAAAAGAAAAGGTGAAATAAAATAAATGGAACAATACAACCTGACACCCTGTTGGTCAGGGTGTTTGAAGCAGTCCAAAAGTGAGTCCTCCTGGAGTGGCAGATGTTCTGTTGGAGTAGAGATGATCCTGAGAGAGAAGGGTCCGGTGATGGTGAGAAGGGTCCAGTCTTCCTCCAGGAATCCAGCAGAACCAGATAAGATGTTCTTGTCAAAGCAGTGATTCTGACTGGTAGCTCTTGTCTCCTCTGGGAGTCCAGTGGATAAAAAACTGCTCATGAGGTCTCAAACCCTGGATTATATCCAGGTGGGAATGCTTGGCTCCTCCCCCTGGGCAGAGCATCTCACAATGGGATGATTTCATCCTATGAGTCATGCAGTGGGTCCTTGACGGCCCATTAACCAGAGATAACTTCCTCTGGGAAGGCATTGTTGGGCTCATTAACAGAAGATAAGGAAAACACTGCCCCAGCTTGGCTCCAATGGCTCATGGGGATAGAATACATCCCTTGGGCACAATTTTACATTGTAACCTAAGACACAAGCCCTGAGCCAGCAGGGTCACATTTCAGAGCTGTGTAAATCCCTTCCCCACACACAGCAAGAGGAGATGCCGGTGTTACCCAATGAAGGTCGGGTCCCAAACTGCAGCACTGCTGATGCTCGGGCTCTTGGCACTGCAGGGGATGCTCAGCCCCAGCCCTGCGGGGTTAATTAACCTCCTTCCTCCTGCCCAGGGCAGCGCTCAGCCCTCCCTGCCACAACCTCCCCTCATGCCCGATTATTCACAGCGGAGAGCAAATGCCACCAGCTGCCTCCAGAAGCTCCTGTTGGTTGTACCTGGCTGCTTACACTCCTCAAGAGCAGGCCAAGCAGCAGTGCAGCTCTTTTTTCATCTCAGTGGGTCAGCTTCCCCTGGTACCAAGGCAGTCAGAGTCCCTGCCTGCCCCACGACCTGTTCTTGGCCACAGCACAAACTTGTCCCTGCTCTTTTCAGCCTTCTGATGTTTTACTTTCCTGGTGGAGTTTCTCAGGCACTTTTCATGTCAATAATGATTGTCTTGCATTCCTTTCTGGAGGAGGAGAGAACTGATGGGCTGTTGGGTTGCCCAGTGTGGTTGGAGAGGACAATTTTCTCCCTCCAATCCATGGTCACTGCTGGAATTCTATAAATGTCGAGGTCTGTGAATAAACAAACTGCCCCTTTTTTTGCCTTGGACAGCTCAGTGTGTGAGTGTCCTTCTTTTGTGTCAAATTGTGACACAAACCTGCTCCTCCTGCCCCGGGGGGCCAAGGATGAGGGAGACAGAGCAGAGAGAGCACCAGGAAAACTTTCCCAGGGCCACAGGCTGAGCAAGGCAGAAGTCTGTGCTCCAGGAACACATGCAGAGCACATCCATCACTTGAAAGCATCGTCCCAAACTTCTGACACCACAGCACAAGGTTTTGGAAAGTCTCTGTATTTATCTTCCACCAGCAAAACCACCACAGTCAGTCCAAACTGACTGAAATTCAGCATTTATGGAACTTTCTAATGCAAAGCCAGCCATCACTGACGGCCACTACGCTTTTCTTTTGATTTCAATGCCATGAGTTCAGACAACTCTTATCAGCTTTGATCCAGAACCAGGAAAAGTACCAATTTTATCATTACTACACGAGACATTACTTAAGTGTATGCTATCTTCAATGCAAACAGTTCCTCAGAGTGAATCTCTTACAAAATCATTTGGCTAGAACACTGTAGAGGTTTGAATCTGGAAATGAAAACCACTGGTAATTCCATGCAAGGCAATTCCAACACCAGGAAAATAAATGAACATTGCAGAGGAAGGATTCTTGGATAAGAGGGAGAGCTGTATTAATCCTCAGCTGCTCATGGGCCATAAACAAGGGGTTTTATAGACATAGCTGCAGAACTGCAGTCAGGGGTGAGGAAGCTTTAAAGCCATCAGCTGGAAGCTTGGTAGGCAAGCCCTGGGAGCTCCTGGCAGGGATGGGGATGGGTGTGCAGCCCTCCGTGCCACCAGGCACACAGCTCTGTGCTGCCTCCACACTCTGATCCAAACCTCTTCCTCACAGTGATTTCTCACAGTCATTATCAGAGGGAAAAGAAAGAAAAACAAAAAATGCTCCTTAATTACCATTAAACTGGCTGAGAGCTGCTTGTCCTGCCAAAGAGCTCTTGAACCTCACGGAGAGCACCAAGAAACCACCACTGTCACATCAATATGTGTGACAGTCCACACGGACACTGCACTTAAGGTGCTTCATTAAAACCATCAGATGCTTCGAGCATCAGCACCTTGTTATTCAAAAGTCTCCCAGTTCTTTTCTCTGTAACTCCCAAGAGCAGCTCCACACAGCTCTGGCTCTGTCTCTTCTTCAGTCCTGGCTCACTCCATCCTGTCCCTGGCACAGCCACCTCACCCTGTCTGTCCTACACACATTGTCTCACCCTTTCTGTCCCTGGCACAACCTCCTGTCCCTGGCTCCTCACAGCCCAGCCAGCAGACTCCAACTGACCCTTCCCACCTCACTCACTCCTTATCACACCCATGGCTGTGAGGGCAAGGCTGTTTCTACTCTGGGATAATTAACAGAGATGTAAGATATCAGAGGGGAGACTGCCCTCAGCAGCAGCTCCTTTTGTCTCTCCACACACCACCACAATCCCATTATCTGGGCTCCATTTGCATCAGGGAGAGAGGTTTTCAGGGACTCTCATTTCGAAGCCACGGAGTTCAGCTCTGAATGACGGAGCAGACAAGGTCTGGGCACCAGGGCAGGCAGGGTCTGGGCAGCAGGGCAGGCAGGGTCTGGGCAGCAGGGCAGGCAGGGTCTGGGCAGCAGGGCAGGCAGGGTCTGGGCACCAGGGCAGACAAGGTCTGGGCACCAGGGCAGGCAGGGTCTGGACATGAGGGCAGGCAGGGTCTGGGCACCAGGGCAGACAAGGTCTGGGCACCAGAGCAGACAAGGTCTGGACACCAGGGCAGACAAGGTCTGGACACCAGGGCAGGCAGGGTCTGGACACCAGGGCAGACAAGGTCTGGGCACCAGGGCAGGCAGTCTGGGCACCAGGGCAGGCAGGGTCTGGGCACCAGGGCAGACAAGGTCTGGGCACCAGAGCAGACAAGGTCTGGGCACCAGTCCCCTCCAGCCAGGGCTCTGTTCTCCCGGCTCAGCCCGAGCACAGGGCGTGCCTTGCTCTCCATTATTTGCTTTCCAGGGAATTCTCCTCCCCACCACAACAAGCTTTGTGTGCTGGAACCTCCTGGGGGGCTCTGCAGCTCCCTGGCAAAGGCAGGGAGGAGGAAAAAGCGCAGAGGAGGCTTGCTGGCCCTAAATACAGCACAAGTACTTCTTTCTCCTGTCCCTCTGCCAGCCTCTGGCTGAGTGTGAACAACCCTGCTGCTTTGGGGTGGCGATTTAGGACTTTCTGGTGGCTTTGGAAAGCAACTGGTCACCTCAGGCACAGCACAGACAGACTGGGAAGAGTCAAGAAAACATAAAACCTGCTCACTCATAAGGGGATCTTTATAAAATTCCAATGACTTGCTGGCATGTTACCTAAGAATCCCTGAGAGGTAAGAGAAATTGCTCACTGTGAGGCCCGGGGTAATGAAATTACAAATCCTTTCATGAGTAAGCATGTGCTAGAAAGCCACGTTTATTTGGCCTACATATTTGCAAGTGTTCAAAAGGTTATTGTCTCACAAAATCTGGATCAGGAATTACTACTTATACTTTCCTCTCTCTAACAAGGAGCTACATTGAGAGTGGGTTTTTAATTCCTTGGTGATCGATTAGAATAGCAGACACATTGCTGCAAAGGAGTCTCATTTAAATTCTGTTTTCTGAAGGAGTATCAGTGATGCATACCAAAAAAATATACTCAGATACTCACTATAAATAACCAGCAAATGGAGTCCCCTGGAGAGACCTGGTGAGCCCAACAGCCTCGTCTGTTCAAGTGGGTAATTAATTTATACGAGGAAACTCCCACCTTATTTCCATACTTTGTCAGCAGCCTCTTTGAATTTCAGCACTGAGGCTCAGTGTTCTCAAACCATGGGTGGAACTGACTTGGCATAAATAATGGTTTTTACCTCTACAGAACAGGTACATGGGATGGGTTTTCAAAGCTGTCCTAGGCTGGGTGCCCACCTCCAGCTGTATTATGGCACCAATTTCAGATTTTAATGTGTGTAAAGCCCCCTGCGCTGGTGGCAAGCCTGTCCCTGGGGCTGTGCTGCAGGGGGATGGCTCTCTCTCCCCAGCCAGGTGTGAATGCTCCATCCTGTTTCCCTTTCAGCCACCCTCTGCACACTCCCACCATGGATTTCCTTGCACAGGGCACTCCCAGCCAACTCTGTGAGCAATTCCTGTGCAGCAGCAGCAGCCAGGGGTGTAAGGCACTGTCAGCACAGGCAGGTCTGACTGCACCTCACTGTCACACCAGGACAAGAACTGTGCTCCTCAGGGGGTGTTGGATGGAGGCAAGGCTGGCAGGAGCTGCAGGAGCACACACTGTCCCACCCTGCAGACACTGTACCTGTGGTGGTCCCCAGGGATTCACACCGAGGGCAGCAGCTGCCACCTGGGTTTTACGAGTAACACAAGAAGCTGGAGAGCCACCTTCTCACACATCTCCCTTGATGAGACTGGCAGGCCCTGGGGTTTGAAAAGATCTGAGCATTTCTGAAATTATCTGAGCTCTTAGAAGTCGGCAGACATCTGACTGTGCCAGGCTGCACAGTTTTGAGCAAAGCATGGCACCCAGCCTTGGCATCCTGCACACCAGGCTCCTGCCTGCACCACTGCACAGATCTCTGTAGGATCATCTCAACCATATTCCTTTTAAAAGGATCATCTCAACTACATTCCTTTTAAAAGGATCATCTCAACCATATTCCTTTTAAAAGGATCATCTCAACCATATTCCTTTCAAAAGGACCATCTCAACCATATTCCTTTTAAAAGGACCATCTCAACCATATTCCTTTCAAAAGGACCATCTCAACCATGTTCTCTAACTGAAGACCACTAGTTCAATATGCAGCTAGGGCTTAAAATACCTTAAGAAAAGGAGCCAAACAGCCCCATAAAAGCCTGACACAAAGCACTGGCAGCCAGGGGCTCAGGACCTGGGGTTAACAGCTCTGTTTCAGAAAGAAGATGCACACCAGGAATGGGAGGAGGAGGGTGGTGAGGAGGGTTTGGGCTCCACGGGGGAATTCCTGCAGAGAATAACATTCCCAGTGCAGAGCCTGCAGCTCTGAGAGGCGCCCTGAAGCCCAGCCAGCTGGAAAAGCAAGAGCAGGCTCTGACCCAGAGCAGCTCCCAGAACACAGCCAGGCAAGCAGCAGCCATGCAGCAACACGTCCAGAGACATCCCCAGACACACAGCCCAGAGCAGCTGACCCCAGAAGCACACACCTAGGACAGGTCTGCACACTGGGAACTCAGCTGCTGCTGCTGCCTGCCCGGCCTGGGGGGCTCCAGCAGCCCCCATCCCTGCTCCCATTCCTCAGGGGGGCTGCTCCAGGCACGGGGTACAGCCCTGATGCTGCAGCCATGGGATGCAGAGAGCCAGGTCACATCTGGCTGGCTGTGCCTGCAGACTGCAGCCTCTGGCTGCTGTTTATTGCAGAGTCTGTCAACAACCACTCTGAGTGCACTCCTCCGTGTCACTTGGGCAAGTTTGGGTTTTCCTTGCAGCCTCTGCTCCCAAATCCATGCCTGGGGTGACAAGGGGAGGCTGTGCCCCAGCAGCCAGGAGGGAACCAGCCCCCCACGTGCCATACATGCATGCATGTTCTCATTCACAGAAATGGTTGAATTCTTTCCTTTTCCCCTCCTAAACCAGCATCTGGCTGCCTGATGAAGTACAAAGGCCATTTCTGGCAGAACAGACAGACACTATTTCATTTGATAGTATTTTAGTCCTCCTCTTTCTGCAAGTGTCTCAGAGTGCCTCGTTCCCACTGGTGCTACCTCAGAACCCCAACACCACAGCCAGCAGTGACACTGTCACCCAGGCTGCAGCTCCTGCTGATTCACACCTGCTGGCCCCGAGGCCTTTTCTCCTCACACACCAGTCCCCTGAGATGTGTTTTTATTCCTCAGATATCCTGTTTGGAGGGCTCAAAGCTGATTTCTCCCTGCTGCAGAAAGGACTGGGATGAAGTAGAGAGCACAGGAGTAGCCTGAGGCAATTCAAGTAAAAATGAGAAAACGCTTCACCTGATAGCAAAAACCACAAAGTAATTGCAGAGTTTGTTTCTGAAGGACCATGCAAGCCAGGAGGAAGGAGGGACCCCAAGGTGGGTCCTTCTCCCACCTCCAGTGCTTTTTATGGTGGCAGCAAGAGGGACAAAGGGTGGGTGTGCTCAGGGAATGATTCCAAACCCTCACTGCAGGTCTGCTTTCAGAGAATCAGAGTGTCCAGGCTGGCAGAGACCAAAAGGATCACCAAGTCCATCTCCTGGACCTGCACACAGATCTGTTTGTCCTCATTTTAGAAATCCAAGGTCATCTCTCTCCAGGAGATTCAGAATCAGCAAAGATGCAGCAGATGGGTTGGTTGAAACCTCAGCTACATCCTCAGAAGTTTCACAGGAGCCTCCTCCTGCCTGGCCAGGATTCACCTGCAATAAATGCCACTCTCACATCCTCTGATCTCAGCTCACAAATTGGTGCAGTTCACTTCAGCTCCAGAACAATTATCTTTATCTCTACAAGCCAGCATGACAAAAAAAACAAAAACAAAAACAAACAAAAAACACAAAAACAAACAAAAAACCAAAACCAAACAAACAAAAAAAACCCAACAAAAAACACAACCAAAAAAAAACCAACAAAAAAACCCAAAAACCACACAAAAAAACCCACAAAAAACCCACAAAAAAAACAAAGAACAAAAAAAAAAAAAAAAAAAAAAAAAAAAAAAAAAAAAAAAAAAAAAAAAAAACCCACCCAGTTGTGGAGGAGTTTCAGTGGAAAAAAACACCTCCACTCTGAAACATGACAAGTCCAGCTAGACCCCAACTGCTGCTGAGCCTGCCAAAGACAGAATGCAAACCATAAAACATCCCCAGTGAGGCTGCTTGCTACCCGAGTTACATTCATCCAAGGGGCAGCACTCTACTGCCAGAGTATGGGGGAGTGGAAGAAAGTGGGGAAATCCTAACAGAATTTGACATTAAGTTCTTGAAATATGTTTTAGCCAGCCCTGCCCTGATCAGGGCACGTTTAGGATGAGGAAATAGGCAACACAGACATTAGAATGCCCCCCCCTTTGCTGCTGTTGCAGTAAGTGACAGGGTAAGATCAATGTTTGGAGACAGGCTGTGTAAAGAGAACAGTCTCCATTAATCTCATCCCTTCCCACGGTGAAAGCACTTAATTTACACTTCCTCAGCTGAGTAATTACCTCTGCTGTGCACTCCCAGCTCCTTTAGGAAGGGAGTAACCAAGCATTTGTACAGGGCCTGTGTGCTGCTGCAGGGAGCTCTCCTCAGCCCCCATCCCAGTGCTCTGGCCAGAGCAGTGCCCTGCAGCACATCCCTGCAGGGATGCTGGGGCTGCCACGGGGGGCTGGAGACCCTGAGCAGGAGGCAGCATCCTTGGAGGAGGCAGGAGCACATCCCTGGGCTCCCCCAGAGCTGAGCCTGCTCCCCAGCTGGCAGGTGGGAACCACAGGAGCAGCTCTGGGACACCCCTCCCCAGGGCTGGGAGTGCTGCTGCTGCCCCCAGGAGCCCCCAGCCAGGGCCTGGGCACACACACAGCACCACCAAACCTGCCAAGGGCTGCTCCAGCACAGCTCAGGGCAGCCACAAAGGAGGGAGGGAAAATCCCAAACCAATGGCTATCGCTGTGGGGGACGCACAGGGACGAGGCAGGGAGTGCATCAAAGAGGCTGAGTGGAGTTCTTGAAAGCAAGAGACCCCTCCTTTATTTTCCTGACTCTTTTTGTACATTTACAGATGTGCCCACCCCAGAGGTGGGACCCTTGGGAACCACTGGTCCTTTTCCAGAGACCATCACTGAAGCCCCTCCTCTGGGAACAGATGTGGGAGCTTTGGTAGTTTACAGAACATGACCTTGTGCATCAAGACCATGCCTGGGAATGGAATTCCCAAAACCAAAACAGGCAGACACGAGCATGGCAACAAATGGCAGTGAGTAAGGTCTGTGTGTGAGAGGAGATGCTCCAGCGATCACCTCAGCTGGCTGATGGGACACAGGGCAACACTACAGAGGAACAACAAAGCTACAAAGAGGAAAGAAAACCAAAGCACAAAACTAATCTCTCCTGAGCACCAAAGTGTTCCCCCTTTGTTTCCACCATCAGATTAGGCATCAACCAGCAAAGATTTGGGAGATGAAAACTCAGCTACACTACATAAAACCATATAAAACCAAAGCAAGATATGTAAACCACGAGTAAGAAAGCCAAGTTTTTAAGCAAGGGCATCAGGATGCAAGGACAGCAGAGTTCTGGGGCATACAGCTAAACAGGAGGAACAAAACCCACCTAACTTGGGCTGAAAGCCTCTCTGGAAGCTCCCACAGTTCTCTAAACTCTGAGGAAAAAAGAAACACTAAACAAAACATAAAAATAAATCTAGAATGGTCACGGAGTCACAGAAATGTACCCCAGAGCACTCTGCTGAGAGCTGGGCCAGCAAAACCCTGCCACTGCCAGAGTGGCTGCAGCCTCTTTAGGGAGCAGCACAACAGCCCCACAGCTCTGAAAATCAGGGCACTGATGTAGTTCACATCATGCTGATGGTTCCTGAAGGGAGAAACGAAGTCATTTGGCAATTCTGGTAGATTCTGTCATTTTACAGTTGGAAGTACACGCACAGAATTTACGTTTTCATTCTGTATCTGTAGGAGAGATTAATTTTTCTTTCAGGTCTGACTGATATCTTCACTCCCCCTCCACCAGCGGCTCAGGAGTCACTGAAGGCACAAGATGTATGTGTTTTATTACTTGAGGCACATGGAGCTACTCCCATGAATCACAACCACGCCAATTAAAGCAGCAGCAGGAATGAAACCACCACTGTCCCCAGGCAGGAGAGAGCCCTCATCCCTGGGGAGATCTCCCACCACCATTCCTGCTGGGAATGGTGGGGCAGATCAAGGGCTGCCTGGCCAGGTCAGGCCTGTCCTGATGGACACAGAGTGGTGGCACCAGTGCTGGCTCCCAGAGCATGCAGCAGCAGCCCCAGCCAGCCAGAGAGTTCTGTGCTCCCACGGGACATTTATTTTTCATTCCTGCCTCTGCAATATTTAAAGGAAATCACAGGTATCTCAGCTGAGGGGGGAAATGGCACCCAGTGATGCCCAAGGCTGCTTCTCTCAGCTGAACAATTCGTGCCTGACGTGCCATCCATCACATCTTGCTCCAGACACCTCAACCCAATGCAGCCCCAACCAGACCTGTCTCAGCCAAGCCTGTGATCTCTCCCGGTGATCACAGGCTGCAGATCACCCAAGCAGACTCTAAAATCCAGCCCTTAGCTCTGCTGCTGAACACTTGCACCCCAACAGACTTTCTTAAAACTCTCTCATTGAAAATTTCAGGGTCCTCCACGCATTTTTCCTTTTTTGAAACAAAAAGAAAAGGCAATTTAATTTAAAAAAAAAAATCTTTAAAGTTACCCCAGGAAACAGGTTACTGTGTGTCAGTCCTAGCTCAGGCCCTTGCATTATACACAGCCTTGGTGCAGGGCTCAGAGTTTGAGCTAGGCTGGAGCAAATAAAAGGGAAACCAAAGGAAAAGGAACAAGCTGCCACCTCCATCCCTGGACCTGGCAACTTTCTGTTTGAACAGCCACCAAGTGCTGCTGGTGTTGGGAGTCTGAGCTCCAGGTCTGCTCTCCTCCTCCCATCTGCCTTCAACTCCTCCAGGAGAGGGACTGGACAGCCCAGGATTTAAGGGCTCCCTGCAGAGCCCAGGAGAAATCCCCCTGCCTGGGGACTCAGCAGGATCCCCTGCCAGCACCCTGCAGCTGAGTCTCGTGAGAACATTTTGTGCCACATCTTGAAAGAGGAGGCACTGCTCTTGATTTGATGAAAAATGGATTGGAAACATGAGCTGTGCGTGTGCTAATTGACAGCGATGAAGTTTGCATTCATTACAGTAATGAGCACTGCATAAAGAGTATAATCAACCTTCCCTGCAGATGTCGAGAGGGATCCAGAGGCAGGGAGGAAATACGTATACTTGCCACAGCTGATCATAAACATCATAAATTTCCAGCCCCAAAAAAAACCAAACCCATAAAGCAGGAGAGAGCCCTATTCCTCCCTGCTAGTGCCCAGGGGTATTTGAGTGTACCTCTCAAGGTTCTTGAGCTAATGAGCTTAGACAGGCTTTCAACCATGAGATAAATATTACAAGTGCTCTAAATATTTGTATTTAGAAAGCGAAAGCACAACTGTTTCACTTCCTCCCCAGAAGAAGGCAAAAGCTACAAATGTGATTGCACTGAGTAGGTGACTGGAGATAACTAATTAAATCCTTCTACGTAGAGGAAGATGTTTCTTCAACATCACAACAGAAGTTAAAAGCGAGTAACTGAAGAAAAATGCCAGAGCTTAATAAATCATCATCTGAACTAAAGTTTAAACACCAAAAAACCCCATCCACGGTCTGTGAAATCAAAGCAAGGTGGGCAGCAGTGAGATGGTACCTGTTGTGTGAAACCAAACACAGGGCACCTCCTGAGGGAGGGAAGAAGGTTGGTGGTGGTGGGACTGATCTCAAGGCCAGGTGCAGCAGCAAGAACAGCACAGCAGAGGACCAGCACCAAAGCTATCCTGAGTCCTCCTGACACCTGGAGCAGTTCTTACCTTCTGGCAGCCTGGGGTTGGCGTGGATGGAGTTGGGGTCGCCGTCCTCCTCGGGATGGTAGCGGTACAGCGTCTGGGACTGCTTCGGGGAGGACGGGCTGCGCTCGTCCTTCAGAGCCACGGGAGGAGAGGTGGTGGCACTGAACTTCACCTTGGGGAACTCATTCCCCTCCAGGCTTTCCTGGGACGGCCTGGCTGGGCTCGGCTCCGTAACGTTCACCTGCCCCAAGCCCTGATCCGTGCTCTCCTCTGCCTCCTCCTTCCTGGCGTGCTTCTTCATTTTGGAGTGGGGGGCTCGCTCCTGCTCGCGCCTCTCCTTGCCGCCTTTGGGCCTCCCCTCCGGCTCCTCCGGGGGCCGGGGCGTGGCGGTGGTGGTGGCCACGGCAGGCTGCAGAGGGGCCCCGGTGGTGGTGCCCGGGGCCTCCTGGCGCGCGGCCTGCCGCAGGGAGGGCGCGGTGGTGCGGGGCAGCCGGCGGCGCTCGCCGCGCTCCGTGAGGCCCTCAGGCGCCGCGGCCGTGCTCTGGGCCCGGGCCTGGGCCGAGGGAGCCACGCTGGCCGCCAGGTAGTCGTAGTCCTCACCCTGCTCCTGGCTGAGGCTCTCGTGCTCCAGGCGGGACGAGTAACCGCTGTACTTCTTCGGGGACTCCAGCTGGGTGTTGTCCCCCTCGGAGGCCTCCTGGTCGTAGCTGTAGGGATCGTCGTAGTGCCTCTCGGCCTCGCCGTCCTCGGCCTCCCCCGGGCTGGCCGTGTTCAGGGGGAAGGCGTCGCAGTCGGGCAGCTGGTAGCACATCAGCTCCCCGCCGGCGTTGGGGCAGTGGCAGACCTTGCAGGGGGGCATGTGGAAGGTGTGGCCCGCCACGTACTTCTGCCCCTGGTGCAGGCAGCCGATGCGGCCGCACTGCGGGCACCCGTCGGCCGGCACCACCGCGTCGATGCAGTTGGGCGGCAGCTCCGGGCACAGCATGAACTGGCAGCTGATCTTACCCCCTCCCTTGGGGCACGAGCACTCGGTGCTGCCGAAATCCACGAAGTAGGACTGCCCCTCGGGCACCTTGCCGTTGACGAAGCCCACGTTGACGCAGTCGTAGTACTGGTAGCCCTCGCAGGTGCAGCCGTGCTGCAGGCACGTGGCGCAGCACTCGCCGGCCTCCAGCACCTCCTCGATGCAATTCTCCAGAGCCTGGCACTCGGCGCCCGTGCAGTCCCGCTGCGCCTGGCAGCTGCCCGTGCCCAGCAGCAGCAGCAGCAGCAGGGCGTGCCAGGGGCCGTGCCAGCCCAGGGCATCCCAGCTGCTGGCCCTGGCCATCGTCCCCCCCCGCTCCAAGCCCCGCACGCTCAGCGCTGGCTGCTCTCCGGCGAGGCTGGGGGCTCGGCTCCCGATCCGCAGCGCTTTCCTGAGTTACCTTGTCTCATAGATCCCGGAGTTATGAAAGAAAAGTCTTGTTAAAGGGCTACGCTCGGCACATATCCTGTTAAACGTTTAGAGGTCTTTTAGGAGGTTGGGACGGAATCCAACATCTGGGAAGCGAAGGACAAAAATTAGTCGTGATGTCTTCCAAGCGTTAGAGGCACTGAGTTCGGAGTTGGATGCTTCCCCCGCCCCTGTGTTGAAACAAGAAAGGAAGAAAAAATGGTTGTGACTGTTCTGTTTTGAATCTGTTGACAAAACATACATATTTCAATAAAAAGAAGGCCCTTCTTTATACTCCAATGCCTTTTTGTTAATCTTTCCAGCTAAAAAGATTTTTTGGCAGACAATAAGTAAATACACAGTTCTTCCTCTGCAGATATGAGCCTAAGATAATTATTCTTTATGTTTTAATTACATATACTCAAATCCCAGGGAATTTTTATAGACAAAACTTAGCCTTGGGACGTGAGAATTTGTCTGTACACACGTTTACTCGAAATCTGGATTTTTTTTTTGATTTTTTTTTTTCCCCTGCCTCCTTCCCCCACTGAGCAACCTCCTGCACTTCAGTCCTCAGCAGTAACAGTTATTCCTTTGCTCCGGCAGGGCTAAAATAGAACTTCTTTGTGCTCTGCGGTTACTCTGCGGTTCCACATCGCATTAACCATCCTGTAACACACATTAGGGGCCGGATCCTCCGCTCGCAGAGCTTGGCACAGCTCCACAGCAGGACTCTGGTGCACAGCTCCAACCTCACTGGAGGGCTGAGGATGTGCCACCACTGGCAAGCACTTCCTTGAGCTCTGACAACACCAGCAGCACCTTCTAGGGAATTACTATGCCAGGAACACACCATGTGCATCTCTACACACATGAACTGGCACAGTAACACTTTGGTAGAGTGCCTCGAAGGTTTGCTTTTTAAGTGTCAAGCCCTTTGAGCTGAGTAAGCTCAAAAAACTCGAAAAGCTCAAGGGTTAACCAGCTGTTGTCCTTTGTAGCAAAACTGTGCTCACACAGCTACACAATCCACACGGGAAACCACTCAGAACAGAAAAACAGCTTGCCTATAGAATTCTATAGAACTGGCAATCTGATTATTTTCCCGGGACTCCTCCCGTCATCACAAAAAAACAACCACCCTAAAACATTTATCTGGGGGGGGGGGGTAAAAAACACAAGTCCCATCACCCAGAACAATGAACCACACACGCAACAGGAGCTGTGCCAGAAAATCCATTCAGAAAGATTGCTTCTCCCATTCAGGGGGGGCTCCCAGCAAGTCAGCTCAGTCCCTCTGGCAGGAGGCCAGGCTGTGGGAAAAGCGTGCCTGTTCTGATAAGATATGGACAAACTGTGCTAAGAATTTCCACGGCTCTGCCCTGGAATCCCAGTTACTTCAGCACCCTATAGAGAGACAGAATTCTTACAAATGTAGGTCTCCTGCTGCTAATTGGAGTATATTAGCTGAGTGTGCTAAAGGAGGGCGACTGAGGGGAAAAATAACATTGTCAGAAAATACAATAATGGCTTTGGAAGAATCTCACTTTTTCAGAATCTCACGCCTCTCAAAACCAGGCCACTTCTCACAAAGGAGAATTTTCAATATGGGCTGCTGAAATTAATTCTTCAGAAGGCAGCCTGGGAATTAATAACTTACCCTGCTTTCAGCAGCTTTTGCAGGTAATCCGAATTTGTAATTGTTACATGGCTTTCGCTGGGAAATAATGAACGGGAGGACAGCTACAGGTAACTCCTGTCAGGGCTCACAGCAGGGTTTGGCCACATCCCCTCCCACAGAACCTCCTGGCTTTGATGCCTCAGTGCCTGGGCAAAGCCCTGGGGAGGCAGCTGAGCTCAGCTCTGCCCTGGCCACGCTCCCTTCCCCACACCAGGCTTCCCCCAGTGCTGTGGAGAGAGAGTGGGTCCCCCAAATCCTGCCCAGGCAAACCTGAGGTGCACCAGCAGCTCACAGAGCATGGTCACACTGCCACAGCTCCTGACGCCTCGGTTCCTGCTTTACAAAGCATTCCCAGGAAAGGCAGAGCCTGTCTGTCTTGCCATAAAGACACCTCATGGAAAACCAGCTTTCAGAAGGGTCCAAACAAGCATGAACTGCAGGCACACATCTTCCTGCAAAAGGGAAGCAGATGAACCCAGTATGTGTGGGATGGGACAGCTAACAGCAGCAGCCATCAAAACTGTAACTAGTCCTGGCTGAAAAACATCATATTCCTGTCTCCTGGCAGGGGAATAAAACAAGACTTCAGGATGCTTCTTTCAATTCGGTTCGGGGCCAAAAAGTTATAAATTCTGACATTTGTGCAAAACAATATACTCCGAGTGATTTACTTCAACCAAAGCCATAACTTAAAACCAAAAGGAAGAACGTTGACTTGATTAAAATTGTTCAGTCGTATTACTCGAAAACGTTGATGAAACCAGTGTGTTCCCACAGAAGATCTAGACCTTGTAAATGTGCAACTCCTTTAAATTAAGAGGAGCGTTTTATTGGGAGATTCTTTCTCCAGATGGTTTCGTTTCAGTGCTGAAGCAGAAAGCTTTCTCTGGGTAAGCAGAGGTGACAGGAGGCCCTCTCCTTCAAAGGTTTCCCACAAAGACAAGCTCTCTGTGTGAAGGGTGCCCCAGAGACAGGCAGAAGGTGGGCACATCTGGAGCAGAGACCACAGGAGCAACAGCATTCTCTCAAACGTTCACTGAGCAAAAAGAGACAGGCAATTATAAACAAAAAGCAGCCAAGAGAATAAGTCCAGTTTGGCCACATCCCCTCCCACAGAACCTCCTGGCTTTGATGCCTCAGTGCCTGGGCAAAGCCCTGGGGAGGGGCACTGCAGGAGAACCCACTGACTCCCATCTTTGAGCTGTACCTGTGATTTCACCAGTTGCAGCTCCCTGTGAAGAGGTGTGGACAGAACCATTCTTCTCTCTGTCCCACCTCTTGGCCCCTCACTGAGCTGCCACTGTCGAGGGTGACAGAAAGAGCAATGCTGCTTTGATCTGTGCCTGCTGCTGCTGGAAGTGAGCAGGGCCAGACACCAGGCTGCTGCAAGAGCAGGAGGTGGCAATCCCTCCTGTGCTGGGGGCACAAGCCCTGCTGGGTGTGCCATGGAGCCACACCTGAGGTTCAGACACACAAAAAAAAAAGGGAAAGCCAGTGCAGGGCTGGCACCCACCACCCGTGCACACAGCAAACTCCTCAGCCTGCAGAGCTGCCAGGAACCATCCTCCTGGTGTCCCAGGGCCAGCCAGCTGCAATTGCCTCTGAAGCTGTATATCAGCAGGGAGCAAACACAGCCCTGCTCCGTGCTGGAGCATCCTCTGTTGATGCTGAGTCTCTTTTCACGTCAGTGGAAGCTCTGCAGAAGGCAGGGCAGCAGCAGCAGCAGCAAGGGGAATGTGTTCCCCCGGCCGGAGCATTTTCACACCTCTCCCCAGCCAGAGCTCCGGGCTGCTGCAGCTGCCAGCAGCTCCTCTCTGCCTGCGGTCACCGAGGGAGGAAGGAGGGAGGGGACGGAAGGAAATGACAACTTGAAAACAATCGCCTTTCAAAGGCAAGAGAAAAATGGAAATCGGTGAGAGCATTTGAATCTTGTATAAAAATCAGGAAAAAAAAAAACCCTAAACCCAATAAACCCCTGTGCCAGCCCATGGATTTGATCTTCCTTTCACACCCTCTCCATCCGGAAACTTGTGATCTCACCAGGGATGGGAAGGGATTGAGAGGGAAGGGAAGGGAAGGGGTTGCTGCTCACCGGGAGGATGAATGGAAAGGGAGAAGCGTTTCCATCCCTGCTCTTACACAACATTCAGGCCCAGGGCCCATCATCTCTGCCTGCAAATTAAAGGAATCTGAGCTGAACCCCTGTGCTGGGCAGAAGGAGCAGAGGGGTAGGATAAACCTCAGGGTAAATCCCAATCCAACGAGCTGCTTTTTGTTATTGAAAGTAAAGCGCTCTGGAGTTGTCAACGCTCTGGTTTCTTGGCTAAACAAGCCCGTGTTCAGGAGTCACAGCTTTTGCAGGCAGTTTTCCTCAGCTTTGTTTTCAATAAGGAGTCAGTTATCATTAACCCCCTTTGCATGGAAAAGCTTTTAAAAAATGGACATTTGGGAGTCTGGAGGATTTTTACTTTAATTCAACAGCGAACTCAAGAGGAGGCAAACGAGAAGAAAGCAGGGTGGGATCAAAACTCACACAGCCTCTCAAAAGAACTGCCTCTGATAAAAGCTCCCTGCCCAGCAGAAGCACCCCGAGGCAGAGATGCTCCAGAAGCTTCCCAGGCCATTCCCCACACTCAAACCCAAACAGGAACCTGACACTGCACTGATGGAAAAGCATCACCCGAGGTGTTTCAGCTGCAGGAGCCAAGCACTAACAGAGGTGACCAGGCAGTGTCACAGTCGACATGGACACTGCACTTAATGTGCTTCATTAGAATCATCAGAAGGTTTCAAGCAGCAGCACCTTGTTATTCAAAACTCTCCCAGTTCTTTTCTCTGTAAATCCCAAGAGCAGCTCCACACAGCTCTGGCTCTGTCTCTTCTTCAGTTCTGGCTCACTCCATCCTGTCCCTGGCACAGCCCCCTCACCCTGTCTGTCCTACACACATTGTCTCACCTTTTCTGGCCTTTTGCACAACCTCCTGTCCCTGGCTCCTCACAGCCCAGCCAGCAGACTCCAACTGACCCTTCCCAGCTCACTCACTCTTTATCACACCCATGGCTGTGAGGGCAAGGCTGTTTCTGCTCTAGGATAATTAACAGAGATGTAAGATATCAGAGGGGAGACTGCCCTCAGCAGCATCTCCTTTGGTCTCCCCACAGGGCAGCTCTGGGATTTATTCTTCAGAATGTGCAGCATTTGAAGGCTGTCTGAAGTCCTGGAGAGCGAAGGCAGCCTTTCCCAAGGGAATGACAGAGCCAGGGAGGGGAGAATCATATCTTGGGGCTCTTTGTCAGTGCTGCCCTTCAGCCCAGCAGGGCAGGTACCTGGATTCCAGAGGAGTGAAGTTCTGTGTCATTGGGAGTGCAGCAGATCCAAGGTGGCTCAGTGGGAGCAGGGCAGCTGCCAGGGAGGAAGGGCTGACATGGGACAGGAGAGCTCAGCACGGGGCTCTGCAGGGATCAGGGAATGGGGGACAGGCCCAGGGCTCTGCCACAGGGACCCTGAAAAACCAACCACGGGGACCCTGACAAACCAGCCATGGGGTCCCTGACAAACCGACCACAGGGACCCTGACAAACCAGCCATGGGGTCCCTGAAAAACCAGCTACGAGGTCTCTGACAAACTGACCACAAGAACCTTGAGAAACCAGCCACGGGAATCCCAACAAACTGACCACAGGGACCCTGACAAACCAGCCATGGGATCCTTGA
Organism: Phylloscopus collybita; assembly: GCA_027886175.1. Lineage (NCBI taxonomy): Eukaryota > Metazoa > Chordata > Aves > Passeriformes > Phylloscopidae > Phylloscopus > Phylloscopus collybita. Next base: position 21,239,181 of record JAJNNQ010000005.1, on the reverse strand, counting down.
TGAACTGACCATGGGGTCCCTAAAAAAACCAATCACAAGGACCTTGAAAAACCAACCATGAGGTCCCTGAAAAACCAGCCATGGGATCCCTCACAAACTGACCACAAGACCCTTCTCAAACTGACCACTGGATCCCTCACAAACTGACCACGGGATCCCTCACAAACTGACCACAGGATCCCTCACAAACTGACCACAGGATCCCTCACAATCTGACCACAGGATCCCTCACAATCTGACCACGGGATCCCTCACAATCTGACCACAGGATCCCTGACAAACTGACCACAGGATCCCTCACAAACTGACCACAAGATCCCTCACAAACTGACCACAGGATCCCTCACAAACTGACCACAGGATCCCTCACAATCTGACCACAAGATCCCTCACAAACTGACCACCAGGTTCCTCTCTGGACAATGCCCAGGGGGCTCAGCAAGTCCTGGCAGCTGGGCCAGGGTCTCAGCTCTGCTGCAGAAGGAGCCAAACTCTTACCCTGGAGTGAAAATAAACGTGTTTGCTATTGCTACACGGGGTTTTTTTTTTCCCTCTTCTTTTTACATCACCAAGTTTCAGGTGACTATACATACTCCTCAAAAAACACAATTAAATAATCCAGCTATTTCCACGCCAGCCAAAGAAATCTGGGAAAAGATTAAAGCCAACTCAGCAACAGCCACTCAAAAATGTTTCCCAAGGCACGGCCAACAAAAACTTGTCAAAGCTCATAAGTTATGAACTAATTTGCACAGGGAGAGCTCTTTTGGCAGCAGGCAGGTCCCTGAGCTCCCCAGCACCTCGAGCAGGCGCACACATGTGGAGACAGCCTGGAGATGGGGCAGCACAGCTCCCAGGGGCCAGCACCAGCTCTGGGCTCTGCTGAGCACTCTCAGCACTCGAGGCTGCTCTGGTGAGTGAAAGAAAGGATTTCTCCTCATTTATTTAAAGAGCTGCACTCCTCTCCTCCCTCTCAGGAAGGAACAAATGCCTAGTTTCCAAGATGTTCCCCATTATTTAGAGATTTACCATTTCCCACCAGAAATAACTCCAGCACAACCCCTGCACAACCTCACAACCGTGCCCCTCAAATACATCCTTTGGAGATCCTGAACTAGATTTCTCTCTCTCTGCTTCCTTTCTCTAATCTCCCTCCAGGATGCTCCAGCCCCCTGCCCCTTCCCAGAGCTCCCATCTGCAGGGCTGCAGTGCCTCTCAGCAAGGAAGGAGCCTGCTGCAGCCTCAGGGGCACCCAAAGCTGAATGCCATTCCCACTCCCCTTCTGAGCCCCTCTCCCCATTTCTCCTTCCTTGCATGAAAGAACTCTGGCAGAGTTCTACTGAGTTCTACTCAGACCTCTCTGCAAGCAGCAGATTTAAGTTTGGGGTTTGTTTCTTTTTCAGTCCAGTCTTCTGTTGCACCCTTGTCCCTAAGCAGTGAGAGGAATACAGAGCTTTTGTTGGGAAATGGGTTGGTTGGAACATCTGGGCGCTCCCTGCCTAGTGCAGGCAGCTCCTTCCCAAACAGCTCAAACCGAAAATTCCACCCCCCCCCCCCCCCCCCCCCATCTAAAATCCAAATTAGGCCACAGAAAGCCTGCTATTTACCTGACAGCTTAGCAAGTGGCCTTTCCTGCCCTGTGGAAGTAATTACCAGCGGTTTTCCCGGAGGGGAGGCTGCAGGGGAGTGCCAGGCAGCTCTGCACAGGCACCTGTGAGGCACAGCCAGAGAGCAGGGCTGCCTCCATCACCTGAACTGGGCAGTCACACTGCAGACTCTCCAGAGGAGCTCAGAGGGGCTGCTCCAGCTGCCAATGAACTCCAAATCAGCCTCCAAACGAAACGTCAGTGCAGCAAGTTCGCAGCGAATCTGCTTTTTCCGTGACTGCGTCCTGACTTTGTCACCACCACCATCAGTGGGCAGAGCCTGGCTGCTGGGCATGGAAAAATGCCTGAGCACCTGCCCACCTACTCCTGGGTGTGAAGAAGAGGAGCTCAGGCTGGCTCCAGTATTCATGCCCATGGCCTCTATGCACTGCAGACAAGAGCATGTCTGGAGTGCTCACTGGACGCACCACGAGGCGTGCTGCCAATTACAAATTAATAAAATGCAGAAAAAGCAGCAGAGATCGCTCCCTGGGAACAGCTTCCTCTCACATGGTGACAAAAGAAAGCCCGTGTCAGGGTTATTACAGATAGCAATTAAATCCTCCAGCTAAAGCAAAAAAATTATTATTTTAATGGGGGAGAAACTAGAACGCTTGGTTAAAATGTTCTCATAGAAATGTTAATTACCACAGGCATTAAACAAACAGGAATCAAAGCCTGCTGTTTGTTGAGCACTTTGAAAAGTTCTAAAGAAAAAATAAAAAAAAAGTGCTGGAAAGAAACTTTCAATGTTTCCTCATGAATGAATGTAAATCCCTGTAAATGAAGCTGCAGCTATCAGTCAGCAGCCACAGATGTAATCCATCAGTCCAGAGTGTTCCTGCACAAACTTTCCATAAAAGACAATGGAATTAATTTGGTTTGGTGGGTACCAGAGTGAAAAGGAGCTCCATCTGAGAGCCCCTGATGCAGGGACATCAATAGCTGCAGGTGGAGGGAGCAGAGGTCACACGTGTGCTGCCTCCATCCTCCAGCTCAGTTCATCCCTCACTCCTGCCTGCAGCAGATGTGGGGCCTGGATCTTGACTCCTTCCTTTGACAGGGAACAGACCCCAGCTGTCCAGGAGAAACCTTAATTTGCACAATACCTTCCTGGAGGTAGGAGCAGGGGTTTACCTGTTCCTGCAGACAACCCTGAGCTGGCACACTCAGCTGCTGAGTGTCCAAAGGCACTGAGACACTTCTGCCCTCAGAAGTGCCCTGCTTGTGTGCAGAACAATTCCTGGTTCTGCACCACATTCAACCTACAAGCCAGAATGAGACGAGAGAAGCAGCTCTTGTTTATTCAGTAAATTGCACACTGCATTTTTTCTAATGCCACAGGAAGTTAGCAGGATCTGCCGTGTGCAACCCAGACTCTGCAATATTTAAAGCTACTGATCGTCATGCAATGCAAGTAAAGCCCTGATCACTTCCAACTCCAGGTGGAACACTCAGAATAGAAATCCCAGCAAACCAGATGACACTGCATTAACAAAAAATGCTGATGGAATAATTGGATATGTTACCTTATAGACACACACATAATTTAAACAAGAAAACTTTTTTTTTTCCTTTAGCATCATCTTGCTTTTGTTGAACACATTGACCAAACAGTAAATTCAACCTGATTTTCATCACAGCAAACAACACTCCACCTACAGTGCTATTGACCAGTAGGAACAATTTCTTTGGTCCTGGCACATTAAAATACACATTTATGTTTTGGCCAATGATCTTCTGCAAGGGAAGGAAACTATTTCATTTTCCAGCTGAGGAAATCCTCTAACTGTAAAGATAATTGATACAAGGGGAAGTAAATAATTAGTACAAGGGGAAATGAATAATTAGTACAAGGGGAAACGAATAATTAGTACAACAGAAGAAGAATGAGGCTGTAGTCCCTCATTCCACATTAGCTATGCACAGTCCAGCACAGGACTGAGAAGGAAAATTAAGATGGAAAAGTTACTACCATGAGAGATGAAATAAAGTCTCCCAGGAGTGCAGCACATTCAGTATTTAAAGCAATAAAAGAAGGACAAAAAGCCCCAGCAAGGGCAGCAGGGGAGGTGCACTGGGAGGGAGGGATGGAGGGATGGAGGGAGGGATCTGAGCTCTCCAGCCTCTCCTGTCAGTGCTGTGCCAGGCTGGGCTGAGCACCTGCAGAGAGCCTTCCTGTGGCACGGCCCTGCCTGACCCCGCCGTGACTGATGGGCTCTGGCAGCCCAGCCAGACGTGCACACCCAGCTGCTGAGCTGGGGCTGCCCCCAGAGAGGCTGCCCTGGCCTCCAGGAGGGACTGCACCTCGGCCCTGCAGCCTCCCTGCCCTGGGCAGCACCACCCTGGGGCTCCAAAGGACAAAGACAGAACCAAGAGGTCCGTGGGTCACCTCCCCAGGAGGTCACTGGTGCAGTTTAACATCAGCTCTCCAGGAAGGCACCTCGCTGGTGAGGTTCTCTGCAAGCACTGGAGGGGTGGGTAGGACTTCAGAGGGCAATTAATGCCCCAATAAACTGCTTGGGATGGAGGGACTGTCCCTTTGCTGGTTTGGGCTGGAGAAGACCTTACAGATAATCCAGTCCCACCTTCCAGCATCCCAGCTTGCTGTGAGCCCTGTCCAGCCTGGCCATGGACAAGTCCACGACTGTGCACCATTTACAGCATTGATTACCTTATTCTGGGGTAGATAAAGCTGCAGAGCCTGGATCTTTCACTTTGCAAAGGAGAACTCTATGGGCAGCGTGAACAAAGCTTACAGAACTGTAAGGAACACAAGTAAACTGAAGGGGATGTTCCTCCACCCAATGTGGACCACAACAGTGCAGAGGCAGGGAGGAGAAGGCAATCCTTCCCTTGCAGGTCAGCTGGGAGAATCCCAGCAAAGTGATGGATTCCATCATTCCAGCAGTTCACCCAGAGGAATGGAGAAGGGAGGTGGTGCAACATCTGACAGCTCTGCCAATCCTCTGTCCCACCTACAGGACAAACCTCAGCGAGGGGTGCAGTCTGCACCCCAGGGGAGATGCTCAGTGACCTGGGGGTGGCACATGGGCAGGGTAAGGGCTGTCAGGAGCTGGATTTCCATGGTTGCCACGCTCTTCTCAGAGAGCCAAGGCTCTGTAAATCAAACCAGACACAAAAATACCGTGTTCTTGTTACACACAGGCTCCTGTCAGTGCACCCTGACCACCTCACACCCTGCCCACTGCCTCCAAGGCCTGATAAATGAGATTTCCCACTGGGATGTTTCACCAAGAGAAGTGCTCACCTTTAAAACAGTACTAAGCAGTACCTTTGGCCATTACCTTTCAATCCATGGAACTGGAATTAACTTCCAGTCTGTACTCAGCAGCACCTTTGCACATCACCTTCCAGTCTGTGGAACTGGAATTAACTTCCAGTCTGTACTCAGCAGCACCTTTGCACATCACCTTCCAGTCTCTGGAACTGGAATTACCTTCCAGTCTGTCCTAAGCAGTACCTTTGCACATCACCTTCCAGTCTCTGGAACTGGAATTACCTTCCAGTCTGTACCACCACCTCAGCCCCCAGGCACTGTTTTTCCTTCAGTAGGAGATTTTGGGCCGTTTGATTTTATCTTTTTTACTTTACACAAATGCTGTTCTTTTCTTACAGATGGATATGATCTGTTGAAGACCTGGAACATTTTATCCCATAGCAAAACTCAATTCAAAAGTGCCATCTGTTCTTCCTGCAGGGGCACAGTGATGCCACAAACTGTTTAACATTCCATACATTAAGCCCCTATAATGGATAGCTCGTTGTTCAAGTGAAGGAAGGCATCGTTTGGAACCTGGTGACAGACATTTTGGGGGGTTTTGCCTTAAAAGCAGTATCCAGTGTATTATTTTTGGTTTGCTTTTAGAGCTTCACATTGGACATTAAACAGCAAAGGTGGGTCACAACGTGGCTTTAATGTCTGGCTTAATCCCCACTTGCAGCAGGGTCCTGTGTAATAACTTCAGGGAGAGGGAGACCCAGAGTGGGCCACTGGGATTGTTAAAAAATCCCACTGCAACACCGAGTTCTGTGCTCCTTTCCCCTGGTGTGTGTCTGCTGTAGCTGCAGCATACACTGCCCAAGAGAACAGAATCCAATCCTCAATATGTCTTATTTTCTAGCTATTGCAGTTACTGCACTCACACACAGCTCCACACCCACTGACTGGTCAAAAACCCCGGCCAGAAATGAACATTTGCCATTCCTTTCCACACCCCAACGCTAAGACATTTAATCAACAGAAAGACTGGACATAAAGCCCTCCTATGAGTATGGATCATCTGAGTCAACGCTAAAGCAGCCTCCATCTGCCACTCATCCAAGAAAACCACAAAAATAAAGAGGGGAGGGGGGGAAAGAATTACAGAAAAAAAAAAACCCAAACAAACAAACAAAAAACCCAAAAAACAAAACAACAACAAAAAAAAAAAAAAAAAAAAACCAAACCAAAACAAAACAAAAACAAAAACAAACAAAAACAACAACAAAAAACAAAAACAACAACAAAAAAAAAACAAAAAAACCACAAAAACAAACAAAAAAAAACCAAAAAAAAACCAAAAAAACCCAAAAAAAACCCACAAAAAACCCACAAAAACCCAAAACACACACAAAAGAAATCAATAGTGTTTAACTGGGGGGAGAAAAGGCTCTGTAGAGTGCTGGCCCCAGAGTGGGACAGAGTGTCCTGGGGTGTCCTGGGGCTGGACAGCCCCTGTCCCCTGTCCCCCAGAGCTGCACAAACCCATCAGCTCACACTGCTGGCAGCAGGAGCCCGTCCCAGGGACACAAACCAGCACACACAGCCCTTGCACAGCAGCGATCCTCCCCAAACCCGGCTATTCCAGCCCGGAGAGGGGTGGCTGAGGAGCCTGTGAGTGTTTATAATCATTGCCATCCCTCGGGGAAGCTGCTGCGATAAAAGCGGCGGGGGCAGAGCGCTTTTAGCCCAGCCACTCCTCATCCCATAGACAATGCCCACGTTTTTCCATCACATCAGGTCCTGGATGCTGGGGGGGAAGGGCTGGGGTGCGAGGAGAAGCGGGGGGGGGGGGGGGGAAATGCAATTTGAGAAGTGGTAAGTGTGTCAAAATCCAAATTACCGGGAGATCTTTTGCAGCACAATCCCCCCATTTATGCCCGTGCAGCTCGGTTCATATGGCTCGCATTCAGGCTGTCACAGTGAATCACTGCTGCTCCTTGACTTGCCTTAACAAAAACAAACCTAACTTTTCGCTCCAGCCTGCGAGGTGAAAACTTGGAATTCCCAGCCCAAAGGCCAGAAGTGGCATTAAAAAGAATTGGTTTTTGTAAGGGGCTCGCTTTGAGGAGGAAACAAATAAAAAAAAAATTAAAAAATAATCATAAAAAAGCCCGTGAAGATCTGACTAACAGCACGAACACATCTGTTGCTTACGGAGCGTTTTGCGAAAAAGCAAAAAAAAAGCTTTGTCCACGAGCAGCAAAGACCCAGCTTTAGCAGCCTTAACTAACAAAGCAAACCCGCCCCTCTCGACTTAAGGCTTTAAACTGCGCCGAACCGGAGCTATTTAACAACGGCTTTAGAGCCTAAAGAACAGTTTAAAAAAGTCAATCTGCGAAACAAAGTAGGAGAATGGAAGTGAAAGGCAGCCAGATGCAAGGAGCGGGACGCACGGCACAAAGCAAAGCCAGAGCTCCGACCAAGTGATTTTGCACTTCTCCCGGGAAAATGGGCACGAAATGCCCGGTTGGGGAAGGTTTCTGCTGACCTGTGTCCGAGCAGCGAGGCAGATGTGGCGAGCTCCGCTGTCACCTTTTGTCCCCGGCCATCCCAGCTGCGCTCTGCTGCCGGCGCCGCTCGCACTCCCCGATCCCCTTTCTCCAGCCCTAGCCCAGGAACTGCCCAGATTTCCTCGTGTAATCCGAGCAGGGAACTATACCATGTGCCGATGAGATGGTTAATTCGCTTTTTTACCCCCCCTGCAAGGCTGGAGGAAGCTGCTTCGCATTTCAAAGCTAAGCCCGGGGGCTGCCTGCCCCAGGTAGAGCGCTGGGGCTGCCCCCTGCCCCTTGCCCCCTGCCCCAACAGGGCTCAGCTCCCCCTCCCAGACCCCAGCGGGGTTCAGGGGCTGCTGAAGCCCTGCTCTCCCTTCCCCTGGGTGCCTGGTAAGCAGGGACTGCAGTCCCAAGGCAGAGGGACCCAGCCCTCCCTGCTGGGAGCCACCACCAGCATCCCCATGGCCACAGCCAAGGCTCTCCACTGAGGCAGCTCTGGTGAGACCCAGCAAAGCCCTGGGCATCCCCTCTGGGATCCCTGGCAAGGAAGATGGCACACAGGCTGGGCTGGCAGGGCCCCATCTGCTGCTCCTCTGCAGTGCTGCCATCAGCCGAGCAATTAATGGCCAGTGCCCCAAACACCGAGCCTCCAAACTCTGCCCATCAACTCTTCTCTTCATATTCTTCCATTGCTAGTGGTTTGAATGTGCCAGCACCACCATGCTTGACCAGGACACTACCCAGAGCAGAGGGAAATGCCTCTTCTTTCAGACTTAACTGGGTTTAGTAAACTACACCCCAGGGAAGACAGAGCTGTCACCTTTGCTTTCGGATAAAGACCAAGAGTTTGAAGGCAGGAAAGCTCAAAGATGCAGAATGCAGTTGTTAGAAATCCCACACAAGGTATTTGTAGATGTTAAATCTGTAAAAAAGATGGCAGAAAAGCTCAGGGGGGAACCTTAACTCTGCCCAGGGCAGGGTCACACCCACTGTGATGCTGCCAAGCCCTGCACTGCAGGAGGTGCAGAGGAGAAGAGGGAGAATCATCCTCCAATCCTCTGCCACAGCCCCACACTCAGGTCCAGCCCGGTGGTACCAACCAGCAGCAGCCTGGCACAGGCATCTCCTGAGCCTGTGCTCTCGGGAAGGGAGAGGTGCAGCCTGCCGAGGGCTGTGCACAGTCTGCAGGGGCTGTACACAGTCTGCAGGGGCTGTACACAGTCTGCAGGGGCTGTACACAATCTGCAGGGGCTGTGCACAGTCTGCAGGGGCTGGGCACAGTCTGCAGGGGCTGTGTACAATCTGCAGGGGCTGTACACAATCTGCAGGGGCTGTACACAGTCTGCAGGGGCTGTACACAGTCTGCAGGGGCTGTACACAGTCTGCAGGGGCTGTGTACAATCTGCAGGGGCTGTGTACAATCTGCAGGGGCTGTACACAATCTGCAGGGGCTGTACACAGTCTGCAGGGGCTGTGCACAGTCTGCCAGGGGCTGTGCACAGTCTGCCAGGGGCTGTGCACAGTCTGCAGGGGCTGTACACAGTCTGCAGGGGCTGTGCACAATCTGCAGGGGCTGTACACAATCTGCAGGGGCTGTGTACAGTCTGCAGGGGCTGTGCACAATCTGTAAGGGCTGTGCACAGTCTGCAGGGGCTGTACACAGTCTGCAGGGGCTGTGTACAATCTGCAGGGGCTGTACACAGTCTGCAGGGGCTGTGCACAGTCTGCAGGGGCTGTACACAGTCTGCAGGGGCTGTGCACAATCTGCAGGGGCTGTACACAGTCTGCCAGGGGCTGTACACAGTCTGCAGGGGCTGTGCACAATCTGCAGGGGCTGTGCACAGTCTGCAGGGGCTGTACACAGTCTGCAGGGGCTGTGTACAATCTGCAGGGGCTGTACACAGTCTGCAGGGGCTGTACACAGTCTGCAGGGGCTGTGCACAATCTCCAGGGGCTGTGCACAGTCTGCAGGGGCTGTGTACAATCTGCAGGGGCTGTGCACAGTCTGCAGGGGCTGTACACAGTCTGCAGGGGCTGTGCACAGTCTGCCAGGGGCTGTGCACAGTCTGCAGGGGCTGTGCACAATCTGCAGGGGCTGTGCACAGTCTGCCAGGGGCTGTACACAATCTGCAGGGGCTGTGCACAGTCTGCAGGGGCTGTACACAATCTGCAGGGACTGTGCACAATCTGTAGGGGCTGTGTACAATCTGCAGGGGCTGTGTACAATCTGCAGGGGCTGTGCACAATCTGCAGGGGCTGTGTACAATCTGTAAGGGCTGTGCACAGTCTGCAGGGGCTGTGCACAGTCTGCAGGGGCTGTGCACAATCTGCAGGGACTGTGCACAATCTGCAGGGGCTGTGTACAATCTGCAGGGGCTGTACACAATCTGCAGGGGCTGTGTACAGTCTGCAGGGACTGTACACAATCTGCAGGGGCTGTACACAATCTGCAGGGGCTGTACACAATCTGTAAGGGCTGTGTACAGTCTGCAGGGGCTGGGCACAGTCTGCAGGGACTGTGCACAATCTGCAGGGGCTGTGCACAATCTGCAGGGACTGTACACAATCTGCAGGGGCTGTACACAATCTGCAGGGGCTGGGCACAGTCTGCAGGGGCTGTGCTGTTCCCCAGCTTTGCTGCCAGCAAATCCCACGCAATCCCAGCCCCAACCCTGCCCGTGACCCAAGCTGGGGAGCCCGAGGGACCCCCCTGGCAAGGGGGAGGGAGGAATCTGCTGCTCTCCCCAGCAGCCCCGGGCAGAGGGGGGAGCTGCTGGAGCTGCTCTTCAACAGCCCAGAGAGGGCCCCTGAAGGAGATTAAAGGGAAGAAAACAGTCAGGGATCTTGGAAGAGGAAAAGATGCAAGGCAAAAAGATGGCAGAAAAGCTTAGGGGGAACTTTTCACTCTTGGCCAGGAGGCAGCAAAGCAATTTCAATAAGGAGCCTGCTTTTTAAATCCTTGCCCTGGTATTTAACATCTACAAATACCTGGCGTGGGATTTCTGACAACTGCATTCTGCATCTTTGAGCTTTCCCGCCTTCAAACTCTCGGTCTTTATCCGAAAGCAAAGGTGACAGCTCCGTCTTCCCTGTGGTGTAATTTACTAAACACAGTTAAATCTGAAATTAGCAGGTCGTTGAGGTAAAACCTGGAACAATGCAATGGACTATTTCAGAGAAAAAGAGATATTCTTCAAGGGTGAATTCAACATCTCAGAGATTTGATCTCCATCGGTTATAACGACAATTGCTTACAAAAAAAAAAAAAAAAAGAAAAAAAAGGCAACACAAAGGAAGGGAAGTGACCTGGAAGGTTAGGAATGGAGGCCAGCAGTTGTCTCTGCTGCTGGCTGTGTATCACAACCATGGGATTGAGTTGGAAGAGACCTTAAAGCTCATTTCATCCCACCCCTGCCATGGGCAGGGACACCTCCCACTGTCCCAGGCTGTCCCCAGTGTCCAGCCTGGCTTTGGGCACTGCCAGGGATGCAGGGGCAGCCCCAGCTGCTCTGGGCACCCTGTGCCAGGGCATCCACAGCCCAGGCAGCACCTCCCCTCAGCCCAGCAGCCCCCCTGGCCTCCCCTCAGCAGCCTGGCAGTGCCCCAGCCCTGAGTGGTGCCCTGAGCCCTGTGCCCCCCAGGTGAGGCAGGCGGGGCTGCAGGGCACAGCTCTCTCAGGCACCCAGCTCTTCACTGCCTGATCCCATCAGCCTGCAGAACAGGCTGTGAGTCGCTGAAATGATGATTAATCCAATCTCATTTTTTTTTTCTCTAAGGCAGCTAATGAACAGCCAATTAAGTGTCTCAGTAACTCTCAAAGGGATACTCAGGGAGTGACAACAGAGCAGTGCAAGGCAGCCTGGCTGGAAGGGCAGAGCTGTGTCACCCCCACAGCCCAAAGCCACCTCTGTCCCCACTCCTGAGCACCAGCACCAGCCCATCCTCACTGCCTGCTCCAGCCCTCTGTGCCCACTGCTGGGGGGGGGACAGGGAGCCCTCCTGGTGCCACAGAGCCAGGGGACTGGGATTGGGATGCCCAGGGGACTGGGGTGCCCAGGGGATTGGGATTGGGGTGCCCAGGGGATTGGGGTGCCCAGGGGACTGGGACTGGGGTGCCCAGGGGATTGGGGTGCCCAGGGGATTGGGGTGCCCAGGGGACTGGGACTGGGGTGCCCAGGGGATGGGGACTGGAATGCCCAGGGGATTGGGATGCCCAGGGGATGGGGACTGGAATGCCCAGGGGATTGGGATGCCCAAGGGATTGGGGTACCCAGGGGATGGGGTTTGGGGTGCCCAAGGGATTGGGGTGCCCAGGGGACTGGGGTGCCCAGGGGATTGGGGTGCCCAGGGGATTGGGGTGCCCAGGGGGGATTGGGGACCCCACAGCACCCCCACATCCAGCTGGAGGAGCGTGGCACCCAGGCCCTGCCAGCTCCTCCTGGAGCTCGTGGTTCAGTTCCCATCCTTCCCAGACCCCAAACAAATCCATCAAGGCTTTGTTTTGATCATGGAAATCGGGCTGAGATTAAGGCACATGAACACAACTCAGCAGCACAGTTACCCCGAAAAGCAAGGAGGGACGTTTTTAAGAGAATCCATAATCTTTGGTTTTTTTGAAGTATTTCTTCAGTGGGAATTGTGTTGGAGCAAAGAATGCAAAACCTAGAAGCTTCCAAGAGGGGGTCATGTGAAATTACTCTATTTCCAGATTTTTCCAAATTGCTAACATTTTGACTCTGAATGTATTTGTAAGAATCTGCCAAAAAAAATCAAACAAGTCAATTTTTTATTTTTTTTTTGCAGTTTGCAACTCTCTCCTATTTCTCCAGGTCTTAAAAAAAATGGTTTTTTTATGCCATTTCTGCAGACACTTCTGCAATCCACGATGACATTGCACATTTTATTTTTTTTTTCCAACTCAAAAGCAAGCCTCCCAATAAAGAACAAAGAACATCCTTTGTTTCAGACGAGGAATTTCAGGAGAAACCACAAAATGTTCAAGCAAAACATTAAACATTTGATTTTTTTTTTTTCCACCCATTTTGCCAACAGCCTAAGTTTTCCCATACTTCTAATATCAGTGTCAATAGGGAGGGGAGGGGAGGGGAGGTCAGATGGATGACAGTCACTCTGCAACTTAAAACCTGTTAATTGCAAAAAGATGAAAACAAGATGTTTCGCAGCAGCGAGCGTTTTGCTCCTTTTAACTTAGCTTTTCTTTTTCAATGAGGAAACGAGACCTGCTTGATTTACCCATCAGGAAAAAAAATTTAAAAAAAAAAAAACCAAACAAAAAAAAAAAAAACCCAAAACAAAACAAAACAAACAAACAAAAACACCCCCAAAAAACAAACAAACAAAAAATCAACAACAAAAAAAAAAACAAAAACACCAAAAAAAAACCAGCACTGAGGGAAAAAACTGGAAATTGTTACTGGAGAAATCCTGGCTCTGCAGCCACCAAGACACCAGCCCTGCCCTTTGCTAAAGCCCAAACATCACTGATGGCAGAGGTGATTCAGGCTCTTCAGATTTAGAAACTTAAATTTGCTTACAACCCAATGGGAACATTGCATTTTGAACCCAGCAGAGGTGATTTGAAACACACACACACAGATGCTTGCCTGACACACTTCACTGCCTGTTTGCACAGAGTGCTTTGGGTTGGAAGGGACCAACACAAGCACTGAGCTCCAGCTCCCAGTTAGTGGGGTTTTTCTCAGTGCAATAATGGGGTTTTTCCCAGTGCAGCAGTGGGGTTTTTCCCAGTGCTATAATGGGGTTTTTCCCAGTGCAATAGTGGGTTTTTTCTCAGTGAAATAATGGGGTTTTTCCCCAGTGCAATAATGGGGTTTTTCTCAGTGAAATAATGGGGTATTTCCCAGTGCAGCAGTGGGGTTTTTCCCAGTGCAATAATGGGGTTTTTCCCCAGTGCAATAGTGGGGTTTTTCTCAGTGAAATAATGGGGTATTTCCCAGTGCAGCAGTGGGGTTTTTCCCAGTGCAGCAGTGGGGTTTTTCCCAGTGCAGCAGTGGGATTTTTCCCAGTGCAGCAGTGGGGTTTTTCCCAGTGCAGCAGTGGGATTTTTCCCAGTGCAATAATGGGGTTTCTCCCAGTGCAGCAGTGGGGTTTATCCCAGTGCAATAATGGAGCTTTTCCCAGTGCAGCAGTGGGGTTTTTCCCAGTGCAGCAGTGGGGTTTTTCCCAGTGCAGCAGTGGGGTTTTTCCCAGTGCAGCAGTGGGATTTTTCCCAGTGCAATAATGGGGTTTCTCCCAGTGCAGCAGTGGGGTTTATCCCAGTGCAATAATGGAGCTTTTCCCAGTGCAGCAGTGGGGTTTTTCCCAGTGCAACAATAGAGTTTTTCCCAGTGCAATAATGGGGTTTTTTCCCAGTGCAATAGTGGAGTTTTTCCCAGTGCAGCAGAGGGGTTTTCCCCAGTGCAATAATGGGGGTTTTCCCAGGGCAATAGTGGGGTTTTTCCCAGTGCAATAATGGGGTTTTTCCCAGTGCAATAATGGGGATTTCCCAGTGCAATAATGGGGGTTTTTCCCAGTGCAATAATGGAGTTTTTCCCCGTGCAATAGTGAGGTTTTTCCCAGTGCAGCAATAGTGGGTTTGTTTTTTTTTTCCCAGTGCAAAGACATCCCCCAGCTGTGGCAGCAAGGTGGAATTCGGTGCAGCTGCCTGCTGGAGTGCCCCAGAGCCCAGCACTGCACAAACACCTCAGAGAGGAGCATCCCCTCACCACAGAAGCCTGACCAGGAACTAAATACATCAGCTGCCTGCTCCAGGCATACACTTCTTCATGGCAAACATCCTAACCTGCTGATTTGGTTTTTTAAGTCGTTACAGAGAGAGAGGTTTTAGCAAATTTAAGCCAACCCCAGTGAGTTTCCCTCTCTTCAGTCTGCTTCAATGCAGGGATAGAAGTGATGCACTCCAGTTAACCTCTTTGCCCAGACTGCAGAGAACATTATTAAATGTTCTTGTTCTTTTACACATCCTAAATATTCAGACACTTGCAGCACCCCCGGGGCACGGTGTGCTGTGTCAACACCTCGAGAAGAATGCAAACATCCCCCTGAAAGCAGGGAGAGATTGCTTATCGTGCACTCTGGCTGTTAACATCTGCCTTTTACAAAAGCTCATGAATTACTACCCACACTTTGCACAGGACACATCCCCCTGGCTGTGCAGATCCCAGCAGTGTGGCAGACAGCAGGCTGCATTGCTGGTTCTGCTCTGGGGGAATGTTTCAATGTTCTGCAGCTGCCCCTGAGCAGAGCCACTCCTGTTGGATCCCTCTGGGGAATGGTTTTTTTCCCCAAACCATGTAGTTTGACCCCATCTTTCCCCTATCTCTGGCTCAGTGCCAGCTATCTGCCCTGGGACAGAGGCTCTGGATAAACCCCTGCTCTTCCTTGTTCATCCTCTTTGCCTCCAGACCCCTTCAAGAACAAAGCCTTGGAACCCCCTGAGGGAAGGATCCTCTTTTGGATTTCTTTTCCCTATCCTGAAGCCTACCTCGCCCAAAGCCCCCCCAAATCTGAGCCAGCAGCCCGGCCAGGGGGGCAGAGAGGGGGGAATAAAACCTCAGTTGGCTCACACTCACTCTGCTTCAACCAGCTCAGAACTGAGGGGGAAATCCCCCAAACCAACCTGCTCTCTGTCCCATTACCTCCTTCCCACAGGGCCATCCCAGTGGGATACACTGACCACTGCCCAGATCCCACCTGCAGGCTCAGGAGAGCTGTTGGATTGATGGGATGAGAGAGCTCCAGGCAGCAGGCAGGTGAGACTGGAACAGAAGGTGCCAGGCTACCAGATGTGGGGGTCCTGGTTATGGAAACCCCATCAATTAAAAGTTCTCCTCCCCAGAGCTGGCAGAAGGTGCCAGGCTACCAGATGTGGGTGTCCTGGTTATGGAAACCTCATCAATTAATTAAAAGTTATCCCCTCCCCAGAGCTGGAAGAAGGTGCCATGCTACCAGTTGTGGGTGTCCTGGTTATGGAAACTCCATCAATCAATTAAAAGTTCTCCACCTCCCCAGAGCTGGCAGAAGGTGCCATGCTACCAGATGTGGGTGTTTCCTGGTTATGGAAACCCCATTAATTAATTAAAAGTTCTCCACCTCCCCAGAGCTGGCAGAGCCACGGGGCAGGCTGTGCAGCTCAGCTCCCTCAGGAAACCCTCACTGAGTCATTTCAGGACAGAAGGAGACAACCCCAAAGGCCAGCAGGGTTATCTCCAGCAGCCTGAGCAATGGCTCCAGAGAACCCAGTTGGTTTTGTCTGAAGCAAATGAGGAAATGCTGGTGGGAGCTGTGCAGAGGCCAGCAGGGCACAGGGCAGGGGCAGTGGGGTCAGGGAGCTGCACAAGCTGCCCACGCTTGACCCCAGGCTCAGGGGGTTTCAGGGGGTCCATCCCAGCCCAGCAAGGCTGAGACCACCTCCTCTGCCAAGCCCATTCAGAGCCAGCAATACACTTAGCAAAGCAAAACTGGATTAAAAATAAAACAAAATGGGGCTTTGCTATCAAAACTAAAACCTGGCAGCCCCTTCCCATGCAAAATCCTTCACCAGTGATGCATTGGTGGAGGACAGCTGGAATAAATCCACGACATTTAATGGCACACTGAAAGCAAACCTTGAGCAAACAACTTTAAATCATTTGAAATACTACTGTGAATAGATGGAACTCCACAGCACTCACACGTTACAATAATTAATCATTTCTAAACAGGGGAGTTTAATTTTTTTTTTTTTTAAAAATCGTTTGCAGAAGTGGGGTTTTTTTTCCCCATTCCAAACATATATTTAAAGTAACACTCTCCTAATGAAAAGGTTTCAGAGCTTTAAATGGATTCTCTCATTCTGATCTGATTCATGACACCAGCAAAGGAGTTTTCCCAGCTTTCACCTTAATTATTCCATAAGCAACCTCACCTCCAGAGCCCAGAGCATGGCACAGAAAAGCAGCAGCCCTAGAAGCTTTTTCCACAAAACACTTCAAATGTGATTGCCACAGACACTCAGACACCAAATTGCCTTGTGTGCCTTCAATGGGAACTCAGCTCCCAGAGGCATCCCCAGCCCTCTGTCCCTGCACACCCAGTGCCACCCTGGAAGGCTCCCAGATGCTGAGGGAGGAGAGCAGGGCTGTCACCCCCTGCCTGCTCAGGGGGAACCACTCAAGATGCCCTGAAGGATTCCAGCTGCCCCACCCTGAGCACCACCCCTGGTGTTGGGGAGGATGAAGTAGCTAGGCCCTGCAGAGATAATTTAATAGTAAAAGATCCTAAAAGTATGAAACCCACAAGAGGAATAGAATTAAAAGCAAAGTTTGAACTGTAAGCATGGACAGGAAGAAGGTGATTAAGCAGCTGAAAGGCCTTGGCTGGGTGAGTCAGTGACACCCCTGCCAAGACAAAAGGATGAATAAAAGGTTGGACCTTCTCAGGTATCAGGGATAAGGTGGGTTTCACAGGTTTTGGTCTGTAGAGTAGTATTGTAATGTTGTAGTTCCCATAGGCTGTATGTAAATTCTATAGGTTTTGTATCTTAAGGTGATTGGTTAATGCTCATTAGAATATTCACAATAGAAAGGGTTAAAATGGAATGCAACAAGGAGTTCAGTCTCTTTTTGCGTGCCTTCCCTTGGACCCTCTTGGACTTTGCACTGGATCCCTGGACCCTTCCCCAGTCAGGCTGCCTCCCCACGACCAATAAAGCACGTGTTCCAGAGTATCCTGATCTTCAGATCATCTCTCTTGCCAGACTTCCAGCGTGTTTTCTAATACCCTGGGATCTCCCAGCCAGGAGCTGGGGCACAGGCACCACCCTGAGCTGCTCTAGGGCAGCACAGACAGAGTGTGAGGGGCACATCTCAAGCTGCTGCTGGCCAAAAGGCCCAGCTGCCACTGAGGGAAGCCTGGGGACAGGGCGTTTCCTGGCCCTGGCTGCAGCAGGAGCTGGCTGGTAGTCCCCCACCACATGTCTGGCAGGAGGGACAGAGGGAACATTCACTGTGCTAGTGCAGACTCAGCTAATTCGAGTCAAAAACAAAGGTGGCTTGAGCTAACCTGGCTGGATTTGCAGTGAGGTGGATTAAGAACACCCATAAGACCCCTTCTGCCAGCTCTGGTGGGGATATAATCTTTGCTGGCTGTATTTTCAGTTTCCAAAATGTCATGTATGCCTGCCCCAGGAATTGGTTTTCCTCTCTCTCTCCCCATCACCAGTCTAGACAGAACTGCATTAAGATCCTTTCTCGACTTCTGTGTACAGGTGTGAGGGGTTAGCAGGCACTAAAAGGTTTTCTGGATACAGGAAAAAATGAGCTCCTTGCCTCGGAGGTATTCTCAGTGAACAGAGTCAGGGGCAAAAAGCAGAACTGAACTAAAAGAACTTTTCTGCCAAGGATCACACACACACGCACACACACAAAATCAAAGAAAAGAAAAGAAATTCCTACCAGAACGGGCAGAAAGTCTGTGAGGTGTGGAGGGGCAGGTGGAGGGGCACCCCCTCAGCCTCGGGGTCACAGGAAGGAGGGGGTGAGGTGCTCGGTGCTGGCAGTTCCAGCTGCCTGTCCGTCTGTCTGTCTGTCCGTGCAGCTGTGCCAGGGGCACCGGGCTGGGCTGGGCTGGGCTGGGCTGGGCACTCCCTGCCTGCCTTCATTCAGAGACACGAGTCTGAGCAAAGGCACAAAGGCTGCAGTGCAGCCAGGTGAGCGGCAGGGACACCTCTGCCCCTGCCGGCCACACCTGCACGGTGAGCTCAGAGCACCAGGGACTGACAGAGCTGAGAGCACCAGGGACAGGGCTGAGAGCACCAGGGACTGACAGAGCTCAGAGCATCTCAGGGCTCAGAGCACCAGGGACAGGGCTGAGAGCACCAGGGACAGGGCTGAGAGCATCTCAGGGCTCAGGGCACCAGGGACAGGGCTGAGAGCACCAGGGACTGACAGACCTCAGAGCATCTCAGGGCTCAGAGCATCTCAGACAGGGCTGAGAGCATCAGGGACAGGGCTGAGAGCATCAGGGACAGGGCTGAGAGCATCTCAGGGCTCAGAGCATCTCAGACAGGGCTCAGGGCAGCAGGGACTGACAGGGCTCAGGGCATCAGGGATAGGGCTGAGAGCATCAGGGACTGACAGACCTCAGAGCATCTGGGACAGGGCTGAGAGCATCTGGGACAGGGCTGAGAGCATCTGGGACAGGGCTGAGAGCACCAGGGACAGGGCTGAGAGCACCAGGGACTGACAGAGCTCAGAGCATCTCAGGGCTCAGAGCATCTCAGACAGGGCTGAGAGCATCTGGGACAGGGCTGAGAGCATCTGGGACAGGGCTCAGGGCACCAGGGACAGGGCTGAGAGCACCAGGGACAGGGCTCAGAGCATCAGGGACAGACAGAGCTCAGAGCATCAGGGACAGGGCTCAGTGCATTAGGGACAGGGCTCAGACTTCTCCCTGCCCTGGATCCAACCCACAGAGCTCCTCAGCAAACACGACAGGCAGGGATCTTCCTCTGCCTTCCTGCAAGGCAAGGGATGGAATTCCTGCAGCTTCCTTTGCATCAGTGATAGGTCAGGGTTGTGACAGGCAGGAATGAAAAGGCAGCTCAGAGGGTCTGCTCTTGCCCTGGCCAGGCCAGGAGTGAGCTGCATTTTTTCACACCTGTGTTTGTCCCCACTCCTTGGCTCCCAGCAGAGAGAGCACAATGACACAGCAGGAGAAAACAACCAAAGAAAACAAAGCACTCTTTGGAAAGCGCCTTTCCAAGTCTCTTTGGTTGAACTCCTGGTCTGTGTGAACATGGAATTGGAAGGGACTTGTTGGGATATTAAACACAGGCCCCTGTTATTAACATGTCACTTGCAGCAGAAAGAAAGGTCAATGGTATGCCAAGGAGCTGGAAGGAAATCCAAATTTCTAATGCAAGAGAATGGGGGGAAAAGCTAAACAAAAGTGAATGCATGAGCCCCTATCACGAGATCAGAGCCTTATTCTAAACATATGGGCTGGTGGCACATCCAGGAGGAGATAAGAGGCACAATAATTAAGAGTCAGGGTTCTTTCTGTCACTGGGGATCTGCACACAGCTAAGGAAAACACCCCAGCACACTCAGCCCTGGGGCAGAGGGGGAAGGGGAGCTCCCAGGGCACCTGAGATCGCAGTGGCCCCAAGGTCAGAGGCTGATGGAAGAGGCAGGCAGGCCTCAGGCAGCTGCACTCTGGTTTCCCCTGCTGAAAAGGAAAAGGAAAGCGTGAGCCCACTGCAGCTCCTTCAGCAGGCACCAACACACCTCAGGGGCTGAGGAGTTCTCAGGGCTGAGGAGCTCTCAGGGCTGAGGAGCTCCCAGGGCTGAGGAGCTCCCAGGGCTGAGGAGCTCCAGGGCTGAGCAGCTTCCAGGGCTGAGGAGTTCCCAGGGCTGAGGAGCTCCAGGGCTGAGCAGCTCCCAGGGCTGAGGAGCTCCCAGGGCTGAGGAGCTCCCAGGGCTGAGGAGCTCCCAGGGCTGAGGAGCTCCAGGGCTGAGCAGCTCCAGGGCTGAGGAGTTCCCAGGGCTGAGGAGTTCCCAGGGCTGAGGAGCTCCCAGGGCTGAGGAGCTCCCAGGGCTGAGCAGCTCTCAGGGCTGAGGAGCTCCAGGGCTGAGGAGTTCTCAGGGCTGAGGAGCTCCAGGGCTGAGGAGTTCCCAGGGCTGAGGAGCTCCAGGGCTGAGGAGTTCCCAGGGCTGAGGAGCTCTCAGGGCTGAGGAGCTCTCAGGGCTGAGGAGCTCTCAGGGCTTTGCCATCAGTTCCTTGCCTTCAGTGGAGAGGTGAGAGCTCCAAGCTCTGCACCAAAGCCAGTGCAGCCTGCTGGGACAGGATGCATTGATGCAATTAAAATAACATGGCTCTTGAGGAGGGAGGCAGCTCTGGGAAGGCTCTGCCAGCAAAGCCATGCCAATTAAGAGTGTGATTTTTGGATTGTATTCTCAGGCCAACATCAGCCCTATTAATGCTGGTATAAATGTCTTCAGAGTGATTCTGAAGGCCCAGCTGTCGCCCCTTGGGAGAAGAACCAGTTGAAAGACGAGGGTTTGGCCTCTGTAGGCTCCATTCTGTCATCAGGGGAAAGTCTTTCCTGACGAAACTAATTTCATCCATTCCACTAATAAGGGAGGGTTTGTGCCCAAAGTCGGCTCAGACCCTTTCACCCCCATTCACCAGCTGCAGGTTTTGTTGTTGTTACGTGCCCCAAGCTACAAGGAAAGCCGCGTTTATGGGATGTGCCCACAGCTGCCGTTCGCATCTGAAAGGAGCGGGATGCCTGAAGCCAGGATGGGGCAGGAGAGACCTCAGGTGCTCTGCCAGAAACCCACACAGACCCCAACCCCGCCCCTCCGCTCAGCGCCCGTGGGCGCAGAGAAACCCAACCCGGCAACCGCGGCGCCTTTCCCTTCCAAAGGAAACCAAAGGTGGAGAGAGAAATTCCATCCCAGCGGCTGCGGGACCCTGCCCTGCCCTGCCCTGCCCGCAGGTGTGCCAGCCCTGTGTGCCCAAACCTCCCGCTCGGAGCTCACCCGGGCGGCTCAGCCGGGCTCAGATGGGCTCAGCCGGGCTCACCTGGGCTCACCTGGGCAGCTCAGCCGGGCTCACCTGGGCGGCTCAGCCGGGCTCAGCCGGGCTCACCTGGGCTCAGCCAGGCTCACCTGGGCTCACCTGGGCTCACCTGAGCAGCTCAGCCGGGCTCACCTGGGCGGCTCAGCCGGGCTCACCTGGGCTCACCTGGGCTCATCCGGGCCCGGAGCGACACGGGCAGGACCCCCCCGGGGTGCGGGCAGGACCCGGGGTGCAGGCAGGGGGCGGACACAGCAGCGGCTGCCTGTGCTCAGCCCCGCAGGCATCAGCGATGCTGCCGCCGGCAGCGCCATCCTCCCCCGGCCCTCGGAGCCCCGAACCCCCCGGCACAGCCCCGGGGGCTCGGAACGCCGGGAGCCCGAGCACACCAGCAGCAGCAGCAGGCAGAGAGCGCCTTTCTCAGCCCTGCCCGGGCTCTCTCCTCTCCTCTCCTGTCCCCCCGGATCCTGCCCCGCGCTCCGGGAGCGCTCTCCCCCAGCGCCAAAGGACATTGCTGCTGCTCTCATTGCCGGGCTGCTCTCGCCTCCTCCGCCCAGAGACTTGTTTTCAATGAAGCAACAGCTCCGAAAACATCCACGGCAACTTTTTTTTTTTTTTCTTTTTCCTACGGCAATTTGCCACTTTCAAACTAACAGGGAAAAAAAAAAAAAAAAAAAAGGAGAGAAGGAAAAGGAGGAGGAACAGCGCAAGGAAATCTCCGCGTATCTGTCCCGAAAGGACAAAAGGACAAAAGGACGAAGGCCCGAGGGCTCGGCGGGGCTGCCCCGCACTTACCGGGCTGCGCTGGGCTCCGCTGGGCGGGGAAGGGAGCCCGGGCCGGAGGGAGGGGCCGGAAAGCTGCGGCGGGGCCGAGCGGCGCCGGGGCTTGTCCGAGCGGGCACCGGCCCGGGGCACCGGGGAGCCGGGAGTGCGGCTGGAGACGGCGGGACAGCGGGGTGGGATGGGGATGGGATGGGATGGGATGGGATGGGATGGGATGGGAATGGGGATGGGGATGGGATGGGAATGGGATGGGAATGGGAGTGGAATGGGAATGGGATTGGGAATGGGGATAGGATGGGAATGGGATGGATTGGGAATGAGAATGAGAATGGGATTGGGAATGAGAATGGGATTGGGAATGGAATGGGAATGGGATTGGGATTGGGATGGGATTGGGATGGCAATAAGGATGGGATTGGGAATTGGGAATGGGGATGGGATTGGGAATGGAATTGGGATGGGAATGGGATTGGGATGGGAATGGGAATGGGATTGGGATGGGAATGGGATCGGGATGGGATTGGGATGGAAATAAGGATGGGATTGAGAATGGGATTGGGAATGGAATGGGATTGGGAATGGGAATGGGATGGAATTGGGATGGGAATGGGATTGGGATGGGAATGGAAATGGGATGGGATTGGGATGGGATTGGGATGGAAATAAGGATGGGATTGAGAATGGGATTGGGAATGGAATGGGATTGGGAATGAGAATGGGATTAGGATGGGGATGGGATTGGGAATGGAATGGGATTAGGATGGGATGGGATTGGGGATGGGATGGGATGGGATGGGATGGGATGGGATGGGGTTTTTTTGCACTGCAGGGCTGGGGTGTTTTTGCCCTGCAGGGCTGGGGTGTTTTTTTTACACTGCAGGGCTGGGATGTTTCTGCACTGCTGGGGTGTTTTGGCACTGCAGGGCTCCTCTGCCCCCCCAGGCATTCAGTTGTGGGGAGGACAGAGCCTGCTTGGTGCCCTCCCAGAGCTGCTGGCAGGCCAGCTCTGCCCAGGGCTGCAGGGAGGGACAGCAGAGCATGGCAGGGTCCCACCAATGCCACCCGTGCAGCCTGGGCCCTGTGGGCAGCTGCAAACAGCTGCAAACAGCTGCAAACAGCTGCTGGAGGCACCAGAGCATCCATGGCCTGCCTGCCAGCTTTGCATCTCCCAACAGCCAGGGAGGCAGCACAATCCCCTGCTGCCATCAGGGCTGGCAGCTCCCTACAGTGCTGGGTCACCTTCCTCCTCCTCCTCCTCATGGCAAAGTCAGCCTGGCCCAAGCTGTGACATTTGGAGGGAATTTGGAGCTGGGCCTGGCTCTCAGCCCCCATCCAGGGGCAAGGCTGCAGTCTGCACAGACAAACTGTGCACACAGTGAGGGGAAAGCAGCAGGGTCAGAGTTTCCATTTGTGACATGTGCTCTCCTGTCCCCAGCACAGGCAGGGCCTGGGAGAGTGGGGCTGTGCTCTTGTGGGGCTGCAGTGAGTGAGGGAAGGGCCCTTTGCTGCTGGCCACCCTGAGGGATGCACCAACCCCACGAAATCCTTGTGTAGCTTCAGCCAGAGAGAAAAATGATGCTCCACTTGGTAAGCAAACAATCAGCCCTCCCAAAATGTCCCTCCACAGTCTGGGATTCCATCTGGAGTGAAAAGGAAGGCAGAGAAGGAGCAGAGGGCTGTGATTTGGCTGTCCCTCTGGGGAGATGCAGTGGGAGCTGAGGGCAGGGTGACAGTCCCTGACACGCTGTGGTGACACCCACGGGTGCCCCTTGTGCCCCCTGCAGCAGCAGCAGGGCTGGGACAGTGCCTGCTCTGGGCTGTGCAGCAGGACTGAGCCCAGAGCCAGCCCTCAGCACCCTCAGCTGTGTGTTTGAGGAGAGACCAGAGCACTCAGGACTCAAAACCACGCCAGGAGTGACTCCCCAAACCACTCCAGCAGCTTTTCCTGCAAAAGCCACTCTGCCCTGAGCAAGGCAGGGTCTGTAGGCAGGTTTAAACTCTCTCACCAGACCAGCTGATGCACATGGGAGATACTTCAGCAGCTTTCAGGCACCCAAATCCCTCCTCAGATCAAGGAGGGGGTGCAGGCTGCACCTCACCAGAGCTCCACACACCTGGATAAACTCAAGAACTCCTTAACCTAACCCAAAATTGGAGCCCTGTGCTGGTGACCTGTCCTCAGGCAGTGCTTTCACTCCATTTATCCAAGGAAAAAAAAATTATTCTGTTTCTCAGCCACAATTTTAACAACATAAGATCACTTAAAATGCTTTGCTTCGACTTCAAGTGACACTGAAGAGCTAATAGATCCAGGGTTTAATGAAGTGAGGCTAACTGGAAATATCCATCATTGCTGAATGAAAGAAAAACCAACAGCATTGTCTGGGGGCTGAGAGGGTAAGGCAGGTCGTGTGAATCCTCACAAAGACACAGCAGCCATATCCACTCAGGGACTGGCTTTGGAAAGCAAAATGAACTCTTTGGAAGTCTGATTTCAGGGGAAGAGTTTGGACTTGAATCCAGCCTGGTGGCTTTTTTTTGTGGTGTTTGGTTTTTTTTAGTTTTGTTTTTGTTTTTTTGTGTGTTTTTTTTTTGTTTGTTTGTTTTGGTTTTTTTTGTTTTGTTTTGTTTTTTTGGTTTTTTTGTTTGTTTTTTTGGGGTTTTTTTGTTTTTTCTGGTTTTTTGTTTGTTTGTTTTTGTTTGTTTGTTTTTTGTTTTGGTTTTTTTGGGGTTTTTTTGTTGCTGTTGTGGGGTTTTTTTGTTTGTTTTTTTTGTTTTGGGGTTGGGTTTTTTTGCATCTCCTGCTCTCGTGAAGCTCCGAGCTCTGCGCTGTGCACCAAGGGGGAGAGGGCAGCACTGCCCCCTTCCATGGGACAGGCAGGGATCCAGAGCACAGAGAAACCTCTGCACATGGGGTGGGTAATCCTTGGCACACCTAGAAACGACTTGTTTTCCACAGGAAAGCCCCACAGAGGAGGAACCAAAGCAGAAGAGAGAAGATGTGCCATTTAAAAATTCCAGAGAAGAAAAAGAAGGAGAAGGAGGAGGAGGAGGAGAAAAAGAAGAAGAGAAGAAGAAGAGAAGAAGAACAGAGAAAGAACAGAGGAAGAAAAAAGAAGGAAAAAAAGAAAAAGAAAAAAGAAGAAAAGGAAAAAAAGAAAAAAGAAAGAAAAAAAAGAAGGAAAAAAAAGAAGAAAAATAAAAAGAAAAAAAGAAGAAAAATAAAAAGAAAAAAGAAGGAAAAAAGAAGAAAAAAAGAAGAAAAAAGAAGAAAAAAAGAAAAAGAAAAAAGAAGAAAAAATAAAAAGAAAAAAATAAGAAAAAAATAAGAAAAAAAGAAAAAAGAAGAAAAAAAGAAAAAAAAGAAGAAAAAAAGAAGAAAAAGAAAAAGAAAAAAAAAAGAAGAAAAAGAAAAAGAAGAAAAAGAAAAAGAAGAAAAAGTAAAAGAAAAAGAAGAAAAAGGAGTCTCTAGTGATTCCTAAACAACAATTTCCTAATTGCAGACGAGTAGAACGACTCCCCCAGTGTCCTCTGCCCCTTTCTTCTGCCCCTGTGAATTGCAGGATCTGTTTGGCCACAGCTCTCCCTCCCACATGGCTCTGGCATTCCCACTTTGAAGTGGTGCCACTCTGGTTGAGCAGCCGTGGAGCAGAGCAGGCTCAGGCTGAAACATTTGTCTGCGTGTCCTCATCCCAACCACAGCTTTCCCAGAATTTGGGAAGATGTCACAAAGCAACAGCAAACAATGTCCCCGTGGCCAAAGCCAGAGCACTCCACAGCCTGGCTGAGGGACATCAGGAATGCAGAGCTCACCCAGGAAAAGCTCTCAGGAGATGCCAGAGGGTCACTGCTCCAGCAGATCTCATCCAGGAGAGATGGGCCAGCTCAGCCCAAACACATCAGGCCCAGTCTCTGCATCCTCTGAGCCCCCCTGCAGAAAAGCTCAGCCCATCCTGGGGGCTTCTGATCACCAGGACTTGGGAAGGTTTGCTGGCACCTGCACAGCTCAAGTGGTGGCAGGGGAAAGGGAAAGCAGCAGCAGCAGCTTCCAGAAGGTTCCTGCAGTGTGGAAACCCCCCACTGCAGCAGTTCCAGGAGGGAAAGAGCACCTCCCTTTCCTTATCACCAGCCAGTTCTTCTGCAGGTGCTTGGCCACAGTCACCCACCCAGTGCCCTGAGAGGGAATCAGGTTGTGCCTGTGAAACAGAGCAAAAGCTAATCCTTCAGGGCAGGAGCAAGTGTTCCTGACAGTGCCTTGCCATTAATTAATTCAGTGTTCTGGCAAGGCAAAGGCACCACCAGGCAGCATTTGGGAAGGTATTCCTGCAGGTTCTGGTCTTTTACTGCCAGTGGCTGAGAAATGTACCCAAATCTAATCCCAGCACCCTTTTAACGAGGCTGTGGCTCTGTCTCATCCCCTGCAGTCCTCACACAGGAGCCTGCCCCAGGCTGCATTTTTGAGAGGAGCCTGCTGTGAGCCCAGCCAGGGCACACTCAGGGCACAGGAGGGGCTGGCACTGCTGGGGCTTCAGCTCAGCCCACACAGGCAGAGACCTGCCAGTGAGTGAGGGTCCTCACTGCAAGGTCCCTCCTGACAAAGGAGTGCAGAAACCCTTCAAATCACTCCTCACAGATCCTCGTTGTCCTCTGGTGAATGGCTGAAATAAAGATGTTTGCACTGAGGCCAAGAACGCAGGGGCTGGAGCCCAGCAGCATCCTGCTGTCCTTGAGGTGACAAATGGTGACAAATACCTGCTGCACAAATAAACTACCAGGATGGCTCTCTCCCCAGATGTCACCAGGTCACCCTGTGCACAAACTGCTCTGCCAGCCCAGCCCCAGGCTCACAGCACCTCTGCCACACAGAACCTGTTAAAACCAACCAGGCAGGAGAGGACCTGAAGTGCTGTCACTGAACTGGGCAGTGGTTGTCATTGCCACTGCCTCAACTTGTTTGAAAATGCAAATGATCCCAAACAAAAAGGTTTGACTGCTGTGGGACAAGGGGTGACAGTCACCAAGTGCTGGCAGAGCAGCTCCCTCCTCCAGCCAGAAGGAAGGACTCACATTAGAGGCTTTGCAAATCAGCGAAGGTGTGGAGCTAACACAAACTTGCAGCAGCCTGGAAAGCTGATGATTAAATCTTGGAAAGCTGAAGGCCACGTGAGCTGGTGATTCTGAAAAATAACCATTCTGCTGCGATGGATCCCTGACAACATGTGAAAGTTATCATCTCAGCAGGCAAACATCCCCGTTGTTGGGCAGCACACGCAGCCAAGTGCTGAACAAAACCAGCTCACCAGCCCCACAGGGACTGTTTGGCCATCCCATCCTGCACAAACATCCCCAGCTCACACACAAGTGTCTCAGCTCAAAGTTAAAAGCTGCTCCTGACGTTTACCTGCCCTGGGAAAACCCAAGTGTGATGTTTCATTTGCTGTTTTTGCTCAGCTGCAGCTTTTGGATCCACACGAGAGGCATCCACAGACAGCCTTGCTGAATTTGATGGGTGCTGCTGTGCAGGAACAGGACAGGGCTGGAAAACTCTGCAGCCCTGGTTAGTTCATGCTCCCAGGCCAGCACTGCCTTGGATGTGGCTGCTGTTACTACTGCAGGGAATAGCTGAGCCCATAAATCAGAGGGAGCAGCAACGCCCCTTTCACAGCTGCCTCCAGCCTCCCTCCCTTGAAATCTGGCTGGCTGTTTACTCTGAGACTCAAAACACACATGTAAGCTGTTTGGGGAGACTCCTACATCCCTGGTTCTCCTTAGAAGTGCCAGAGAGGATGAAAAAATGCGGCCCATTAGTGCTATAACCATCAGAGAGAAAAAAATAAATAAATAGGGGGAAAAACCCCTGCAGAGAGAGGGTTTGACCTGTAACAGCCCAGCCTGGCTCCCCAGCACCTTCCAGCTCTGGGGCAGTGCTGCTCTGGAAGGGTTTTCAGGTCTCACTTCAGGGTGAACACCTCTGGGGAAAAATAAAGGGCCATGGAGGAAACTGTGCTTGTTTATTGTTGTCCCACAGGTGAGATCTGAGCAGGGGGATTGCCAAAGCACTGGGAGAGCTGCTCCTCAGGACAGAGCCTGCTGCTTGCTGTCCTCTTCTTCTTTCTTCTTTGGGAACACCTTCAGAGCAGCATGGCAGTTTCCATTTCTTCTTTTCCACACACAAACACGATCCCTTTTCCCTGGTCCCGAAGCTGAGGGAGCAAGGAGAGGTTCAAGTGCCAAGGGCTGTGAGGAGAGAAGTGTCAGGAGCAGCCCAGTGACACCCAGGAGAGAGGAGGGGGAGGAAGGTGTTTTATCTTTTGGTTTCTGACCCTCTCTAGCAGTAAATTAAACTGATTTCCCCCCCACGCTGCAATGCTAATGCTCCTGTGGCAAATCAGCAGCACTCAGAGAGGAACTGGGAAAGATCCTGGGTGTTCCCTCTTCAGTGTCACCTGCACAGCCAGGAAGGATGCCACAGGCACAGAGCCTGGTGACACTGGTGATGAGAGAGGTCACAGCTCCTGGCCCCAGGGCCAGCATCCTGCATCCCACCCCAGGCATCCCTCAGCTGTGGCTGTGGGGAAATCCCTTCTCCAGGGAGCTCTGATGTTTCACCAGAGCTTGGGGATCCTCCAGAGCCAGAGCCAGTCCCATCCCCACCCCTGCCCCAGGAGCTGGTTTGCAGCAAGAGGTGTTCCAGGAGAGCTTCAGCAGCCCCCACGTGAGGCTCAGAAGGGCTGCATTTAACCTTGCTGTTAGTTAAGGATTTTTTTTTTATTTTAATGAGACTTATCTGTGGGGAAAAAAAAAAAGAAAAAAGCTCTTTGCAGGAAGAGTGTGTGGGTTTGAGGAGTGGGAGAGAGCTGAGAACAGAGTCAAGTCCTTCAGCAATAACCAACAGGCTGCTGGAGATGGAAATCCATCCTTTTAGCTTTAGGGAGATCTTCAGGTTGTGCTGAGACCTGAGCTGATACTGGCTGCTTTTTTATTACTATTATTATTCTGTGTAGACCTTTCTCTTCAAATAATAAACCAACACTTTGCCTTATGCAAGGCAATGAAGAGAGAGTGAAAATATCCTTTATCACCTACATTCTTAATGTAATGTGGCACCAAGACAGCATTTAATAAAAAGCATCTTGATACAGTAATAGCTTAAAGTTTATCTCCCAAACAGAGCTCTTGTTTGCCTAGAGTAATGTAAATTTGCAGTTCTCCTTTACACTTCACAGACAGCGAGAGAGAAAAAAGACTTTGGGATCTCCCCGAAGGAGAGGATTAATTGCAAAACAAAGCACTAAGTATGACATTTAGCTGAGGCTGTAAAGGCTCCAGTAATTACAAAAGAACTCCAACATATGCTGCACTTCATGAGGCTGGTTAACAGCAGCTCCCAAACTCAACCTTGTTGGGAAGAAACAGAAATGCTCCTCCATCCTGAACCACGAAAAAAAAACTTTAGGAACGACACTCCCATCTTTAATCCCTTCCTCTGGAGGAGAGGGGTTTCTTTCCTTCCACCTTCAGGTGGGAGATGAGCAGTGATGTGTGGATGCATCCAGGACAGGGGAGGAGGGGAGGAGATCGCCTTTGTTGTTTTTTAGTGCCTGGCAGCCCCTGGCAGCCCGGGATGGTGCCAGGCTGGGCTGCAGGAGGCTCAGATAAGCAGCACTTAGGGCACACTTGTCTCAGGGTCTCTGAATGAGGGTGGGCGCTGCCCTTGGTCCTTCGGGAAGCCCCGAGCTGCCCACAGAAAAGACAAGGAGTCTTCAGATGTTCTTTTTCTGGGTTTTCCTCCTTGTTTATTTTATCTTATCTCTACAATTCTCTCTGAGCTCTGCCAAGGTCTGGACAGCACGGGCAACAGGTGATGACTGCCCCGCCTGCCCACAGCTCGTCATCTTATAGACAGATAATTAATTACGTGTACATTATTTACAGTTGTGACCCAGTGCATGCACTTGACACTAAACAGGTGTTTGCTACTTTGTCCCCATCCCTCTAAATCTACTTCATGTCATCACCACTGTGCAAGATGGAGACAAAGAAGAAGGAGAAGACTCTAGGGTAACGCCCAGAATCCTCCATCTTGTCTCTGGTCTTATCTTAAAACCCCAAATGTGAAAATATTAATACTTTCTACTACCTTCGAGGGCTTGCAATTCCTCCCATAGTGTTGGTAATTTTTCCCATGGGCTATAATCGAGACTCCTGGGGTCCATGCCAGGGTCTGCAACCCCCCTGCACATATCTCAGACCCCCCTGTACAGGTTTTAAACCCCCCTGGACAGGTTTCTGCTCATTCAGGGTTTCCAGAGGAACACCCTGGACTCCTACAACTTGGAGCAGGCTCCCTGATCCCCCGGGCTGGGTCGTGTTCCAGCCATCAGAGGAGCACCAGGAGCCCTCTGCAGCAGGCACCGAGCTGGAGATGTTGCAATGTGGTTCAAATCCCAGGACAGCAGAGATAGAAACAAAACAACCACGAACCACAACAACAACTTGTGTAATCAGATCCTTCAGGGGAGCGGGGAGCCAAGGCCCTGGCTGGTGCTAACCAGCAGAACTCTTCCTACACTCACTTTCTCCATTTGGGCTTCAGGTTATCATCATTTCCTAGCTTCAAAGCTCTGCCTTCCCACTCCAACAGGCACAGGGTCTACAAACCCTGGGCTAGCAGCCTGGAGCTGTGTTTTGTGAAGATCTCTGTGACACCCACCAGTGCCTTTCCCAAACGTTTCCATCTCCTGCTGCAGTGGGTGCTGGGTGTGGGCTCTGTGTGTCCATCCCTGCTGCCCAGCACAGCCCTCCAGCTGAGGGGGCACTGGCACTTGAACTCACTCTGAGGAGCTCTCACAGCTTTTTTTTTGGCCTTTCAGGAGGATGGTCCAAAAGGAGGCCAAGGGAAAGGGGAGTCTCCTTTTTTTTTTTTTCTCTTCCCTGAAAGGGCGGTCAGAAAAATAAAAATACTTTTCTTTACATCTCTGTGTCTTTTTTGCCTTTTTGTCGAAAGGCAAAAAGACACAGAGATGAGAAGAAAAGCAGGTAAGGAAACACATCTGAGTGCCCTTGAGCCAAACACTGTTTAGCACCCTCAGCTTGCCCCCCTAAGCCAGGCACATGAGGTGTTGGAGAATCACAGAATGTTTGGGCTTGGAAGAGACCCTTAAAGCCCATTGGCCTCCAATTAGATGTTGGAGAGGAGGAAGCAGGAGGACCCTGCAGAGATGGTTTATTAGTGAAAGATTCTAAGAGTATGAAACCTCCAAAAGAGATGGAATTGAAAGCAAAATTTGAACTGTAAGATGCTGGGCAGGAAGAAGGTGATTAAGCCAGTTGAAAGACTGGGCTGGGTGAGTCAGTGACACCCCTGCCAGGACAAAAGGATGAATAAGGGGTTGGACCTTCTCAGGTATCAGGGAAAAGGTGGTTTTTCAGGATTTTGGTCTGTAGAGTAGTATTGTAATGTTGTAGTTCCCATAGGCTGTATGTAGATTCTGTAAGTTTTGTATCTTGAGGTGATTGGTTGATGCTCATTAGAATATTCACGATAGAAAGGGTTAAAATGGAATGGAACAGGTAACTCGGCCTCTTGCTCCTGGATCCCTGTCCCTTTAGACCTTTGGACTCTTCCCCAGTTAGGCTGCCTCCCCACGACCAATAAACCACGACCAATAAACCACGACCAATAAACCACAGCCAATAAACCACGTGTCCCAAAGAGCGTCCTGGTCCTCAGATCATCTCTCTCGTCGGACACCACCAGCGCAATTCCAATAATTAGCAATTCAAATCTTAAATTTGTGCCATCACAGGGTGTGTATGCCAGCCTCTCCCAGGCAGAGTGGCTGCTGCACCCCACACAAACCCAGCTGGGGGCTCCATCCACCCCAAGGGGCACCTTGAAAGGCAAGGGGAGGCATTGGGGCACCTTTCCCCAGGTGGGAAGCCTGAAGCTCCCAGCCCTCGATGAATTAGCCATCATTTGTCTGATTCAATTGTGTCACTGGTGAGAAAGGTGGGGCTGATGCTGCAGCCCTGAAAAGCAATAAATGTCAGTTCCAGCAGCAGCAGAGAGCAAGTGCATTGCAAGGAGTAGCCCAAGCCTTTGACAGAGGAGTGAAAATTCTCCCTGAGTTCCACCCCTACTGAAAAAATAACAGCAAGCTCGTTAAGGCTGGTGCTTTGTTTTTCTCTTTTTTCTCTTCTGTACAAGTAGCATGGAAACAGAAGAAAGAGGATAATTTCTCTGGTACTGAAGTGCTTTCTGACTGCAACTATTTCTGGATTCCCCAAACCCAGCATCTGCAGTTTGATCCCAGGAGAAAAATGTGTGGTTTGCATTTTTAGGAAAAAAAAAAAAAACAAAACCACGATTAATTTGTGCAGATTTGCATATAAATGACTTTCAGGCTCAGCATCCATCGAGATGGCAAGCCTGCTTTGTGACTCCCAACTGTCTGTGGTCTCCAGGAATCACAGCAGCCTCCAGGCTTTCTCTCAAGTTGGGTTTGCTTGGTTTGAGTCTGGGCTTAAAGGCAAAATGTGTTCTCTTCTACCTGTGCTCTCTTGTTTAGACGTGATTTACACACAGGAGAAAGGGTGAGAAGTACCAATGTTTGCACTTTAAACATGATTTCAGGGTGTCTGCCGTGCTTCATTCATCTGCTTTCTGCCTCTGGCATGCATTTGGTTCTCTCCTCTGTGACTGCACAAGCACATGGCTCTCATTAGCTTAATGACACACTCATTTATCCTTCACCCCTGCTGGCACTTCTCATCTGCAGCACGGGGCTGTGGGGTTTACAGAATCCAGGGCTGTGCTGATTTTCAGGATTACAGAATCCAGGGCTCTGCTGATTTTCAGGATTACAGAATCCAGGGCTGTGCTGGTATTCAGGAATACAGAATCCAGGGCTGTGCTGGTATTCAGGAATACAGAATCCAGAGCTGTGCTGGTATTCAGGAATACAGAATCCAGAGCTGTGCTGGTATTCAGGAATACAGAATCCAGGGCTGTGCTGGTATTCAGGAATACAGAATCCAGAGCTGTGCTGATTTTCAGGATTACAGAATCCAGGGCTGTGCTGATTTTCAGGAATACAGAATCCAGAGCTGTGCTGGTATTCAGGAATACAGAGTTCAGAGCTGTGCTGATTGATATCCAGAATTACAGAATCCAGGGCTGTGCTGATATTTAGGGTTACAAAATCCTGGGCTCTGCTGATTTTCAGGAATACAAAATCCAGAGCTGTGCTGATATCCAGAATTACAGAATCCAGAGCTGTGCTGATATTCAGGATTACAGAGTTCAGAGCTGTGCTGATATTCAGGAATACAGAATCCAGAGCTGTGCTGATATCCAGAATTACAGAATCCAGGGCAGTGCTGATATTCAGAATTACAGAATCCAGGGCTGTGCTGATATCCAGCCTCCCCCCCACCCCCAACCTTCAGATTTCACCCTGGGGTCTCTCACTTGACCCTCCTGCAGTTCCCTTGCTGCTGACAAGCTGTGACTGCAGCAGGTTGTAGGGATGGAGAGGTGGCTCCAAAGCTCCACAAACCCCCTGCCACTGGGGCTTTCCAGCTTTCCTCCTTGTGCCTCCCAAATTCCATCTGGCAAGCCAAAACCACCTCCTGATTTAAAGTCTGCTTTGTGCACGGTACACAAGAGCAGCATTTCCATTAAAAAAAAAAAAAAAAAAAAAAACAAACTTTGCAGCAGGAAGAGAAATAACACATGAGAAGGACTAAACAGGTTGTGTTTCAAGAAATTGGTGCCTTGACAAAGAGCCACCAGCTCCCAAAAGCAGAGGTACTTTCCTTTCAGACTCCTGCATGCAGTCAGCAGGGATATCTGTAATAAGTAATTCCATTAAAATATATTAAAAAAAAAAAAAAAAAAAAAAGCACCCTCCAAACTAAAGTTTTCCATATGCAAGGGCAAATAAAGATGATGAGTTTTTACAGCAAAATTCACTCTGCTGCAGAAGGAATGTCCCTGGGGCCCAGGGATTACCTGGCTTATCCAAGCTGTCCTGCTCCCTGTTCCCTGCTGCTCCTGCAGCTCCCACAGGAGAGGCTGCAGCAGCTCAGGGGCTCACAGGGGGTTTTGCAGTCCTGTGGCAGCTGGGGAATGCTCAGAGCCATTTCCATGAGCTCAGAGTGAGGAAGCAGGGTGGTGAGGTTTCCTCACGGGGCTGCCTGGGTTTGCACACATCCCTGGTGCCATCCCAGGCAGATCCCAAGGGCAGGAGCTCTCCACTTCTCCCAGGGTTCCTGTGGGAAGACAGGCAGCTCCTGGCAGGCCACTCCTGCTGCAGACACCCAGCCTCCTGGGCACTGCAAGTCATCTTCAGCTGACTGCCCCTCAGGGCAGAAATGGCCATTTTTGCCAAAGGCCCTTGCCATTTCTGTTGCCTTCCACGTCCATCTAGGGCTGTAATTAAATCAGTATTCACCTACAAAGCATCTAAAATCTGGAGAGAGCCATGAAATAGGACACAGCTCTGGCAGTGGGAGCACATGCTGAGCTCAGAGCAGCCTCTCCCTGGGCTCCCTTCTCCTGTCATTTACCAATTCCACTCTCCACCTTAACAGATGATCCTAAAAGGCAGGGGAGAGCTTCAGCCATCCAGAAGAATAACTTCCTGGAGCAGTTGGCTGCTGTCAGGCTCCCAGCTTCTCTCAGATCTGAAGGGTTGTGCACAGCTCAGTGTCACAGGAGCTGGGACACCAGCAGGGCAGCTCTGGGCAGCATCACCCTGGGCAGCACAGGGAAGAGAGGAAATGGGGCTCACTTGGGGCTCACTTGACACTCTGTGCTCCTGGGCAGGGCAGTAACAAATGCACTGAAAGGGCCAGGGCAGCTCTCAGCCCTGGAAAAGAGGAGAGTCTCACCAGAATGGCAGGAACTTGTCGCTGTGGGACACAATGAATGGAGGCAGGGAGTGGACAGAAGGCTGCAGTGGAGCCCTCAGCGAGGAGGAGCCCCCAGTTTATTTTCTGGGTTTCTTTTATGCTTTTTACAGATGTGCCCACCTTAGAGGTGGGACCTTTGGGAACCATTGGTCAGTTCCAGAGACCACCACGTGAAATCCCTCCTCTGGGAAAGTGTTGCCATGCTCGTGCCTGCCTGTTTTGATTTTGGGAATTCCATTCCCAGGCACGGTCTTGATGCACAAGGTCATGTTCTGCAAACTATCAAAGCTCCCACATCTGTTCCCAGAGGAGGGGCTTCGGTGATGGTCTCTGGAAAATGACCAGTGGTTCCCAAGGGTCCCACCTCTGGGGTGGGCACATCTGTAAATGTACAAAAAGAGTCAGAAAAATAAAAGAGTGGTCTCTTGCTTGCAAGAGCTCCACGCAGCCTCACTGATGCACTCCCTGCCTCGTTCCTGAGCACCGTCATCAGTTATAGGAAAGTATGTGCAAAACAAGGTAGTTTACACTATGTGACCTTGTGTACCAAAAGAGTGCCTGGGAACAGAATTTCCCAAAACCAAACCATGGCAGGCACGAAGCGTGGCAACAGGAACTCAAACCCAGAAGCAGTGACTCTGCTGTGCCAGTGCCACTAGTGTCCTCTGCAAACTCAGGCAAGGTCAGCAGTGGTTTTAGCTCTGGATGGAATGCCCAAAAAGAGCATTAAACTGGCCTGCTGTGACAGCAGAGGAGCCTTGTGGTGCTCACACTGCCTGGGAGTGAGCAATGTGAGCACCAGCAGTGAGGGGCTGCAGCTGGGGGCTGGGTAAAGGTGCACAGCTCCAGCCTGCAGTGTGGAAATGGGAACCTGTGCCAGCACAGCCAGCAGCCCCACCTGGGCTCCTCCCTCCCCTCCTGGCCTGGGGCCTGCTGGACATCACAGCTTAACCTGAGCCAGCTGCTCTGTGTCTCTTCAGCAGACTGCAGCCCAATAGTAGGAAATGTTCCCTTAATATTTGGAGAATGAATGGTGCATGAGTAATGCAGCAGCCTGCTCCAAGAAACGCTCCAGTGTGCTCTCAGATTGTCAGGTTTGCCCAAACACTGAGCTCCAGGAGTACCCACAGACTCCTGCAAGTGCCTGGTGCCCACCTGAGGAGGCAGTGGCTGTGACTGGAGCAGCTGGGGCTGTCCTGGTGAGACATAAAGGATTTTAGGGAAATTAAGATTTTAGTTAGAAATAAGCCTTATGGTTGTTGAAGTTAATTAAAAGCTTTTGTAGTTAGCTAAGGAAGACTGGGCTTGAGTTAACTTTTTCCAAATAACTGCATTAAAATATTTAATTTTAATTAAAAATTAAATATTTTTAATACATGGTTGTTCTTTTTCAGCAATGAAAACCAGGAGCTATTCCCTGTGAAAATGCAGGTGATTACTAGAATTGCAGCATCACTGATGGATTCCCCACAGCTGCTCAGAGTGGCTGGATAAAAGGCAAAAGCTTGGACAGAGCAAAACCAAAGGCTTGCTTTGCCTCTCTCGTTTCCCTGCCTCAGCCCCAGCCTCACTTCCCAGCCTTTGCACTGCTCCCCAAGGATTTTACCTCTGATCTGAGTTTTTGGTTTTTCTCTCAGACATTTCACACCCTGAGCCTCAGCCTCTCTCTTCCCCACCCTTTCTAGGCTTTGGATGTGTAAAATCCTCTCGCTGCTGCCCAAAGGTAAATGCTGTGGCTCTGCTTCCACCCACCCTGCTCCAGCTGCCAGGCTGGCAGAGCAGTAAATACACAAATATTTCACTTGGCAGCCCTGGCTGCAGTAAGAACATTGTTTTGTAAACTGAATTTAATGCCCAGAGAAATGAGTTCCTGTTTACAATGCAATACACGCTACACAGGAATGTATGCTCAGATTTCTGTACCTGTTATGGGAAGAAAATTGCTATAAAAACCCATAAAAATATTAAATGAATGTCTGAGCTGGAGGCATTGCTCCTGGAAGATGAGGGACAGGCTGGTAGCTGCAGTTGGAATATATACATGTGAAAATCACACCTCATTTTATTCATAACTAAGGAAATGAGATTATCTGAACAGACCCTTGAAGTGCAAAACAAACTCGCCCTTTTTTTACTGTTAGACAGAGATGACAAGTCAGTAAACAGTTGGGTTTTAAAGAGCTGTGCCAAAAAAATGCTGAAGCTGCTCTTGTACCCTTGACAGGCAGACACAACCACGTCGACATTTCCCATAAATCCTTCTGTGGGGTGAAAAATAAATGTGGTTTATCCAGCTCCTGCAGAGCTACAGAGAGAATTGCTCCACCTCTGTCCCACGCTGTTGTGCAATGGAAAGACACTCCAGCACCTTGGGGCTGGATTTCAAAAATGCTGGGCCCTTCCTTCGTGGTTCCTGCTGCTGTTTTGCAAGGAGCAGCACCAGTGGGGTTTCACAAGAGGCAGGAGGGGCCTTCTTGCCCATCCTTTGGTGTAACCAGTCCCAAAGGGTCACGAGGCAAATTTAGAGTGGAGGGCAGTTCAGCCAACAGACAGCAACTCACAAAATAAACAAACCAACCAACAAACCAAACCAACAAACCCCAACACTGTTTCACTCCTCTGTGAGTGTCTCTGACTGGTACTTGACCAGAACACTCATGGCCTCAATAAAATCCAGGGCTGCCAGGTCAAGTTCTTATTTCCAAGGAGCCAGCTCTGTGCAAGATGTCAGAAATCAGGGAGGAGAGGAGAGGAGAGGAGAGGAGAGGAGAGGAGAGGAGAGGAGAGGAGAGGAGAGGAGGGGAGAGGAGAGGAGAGGAGAGGAGAGGAGAGGAGAGGAGAGGAGAGGAGAGGAGAGGAGAGGAGAGGAGAGGTGTCACAGTGGATATGTGGGGCAGTCCACACAGACACTGCACTTAAGGTGCTTCATTACAACCATCAGATGCTTCGAGCATCAGCACCTTGTTATTCAAAAGTCTCCCATGCCTTTTCTCTGTATCCTCTAAGAGCAGCTCCACACAGCTCTGGCTCTGTCTCTTCTTCAGTCCTGGCTCACTCCATCCTGTCCCTGGCATGGCCACCTCACCCTGTCTGTCCTACACACATTGTCTCACCCTTTCTGGCCTTTTGCACGACCTCCTGTCCCTGGCTCCTCACAGCCCAGCCAGCAGACTCCAACTGACCCTTCCCAGCTCACTCACTCCTTATCACACCCATGGCTGTGAGGGCAAGGCTGTTTCTACTCTGGGATAATTAACAGAGCTGTAAGATATCAGAGGGGAGACTGCCCTCAGCAGCATCTCCTTTTGTACCACCACGGAGAGGAGAGGCTGTTGTGAGGCAGAGAACAGGCTGTGACAGTCACTTCAATCATCTCCTTCCCAGAGCTGCTCCTGCCATCCCACCAGGGCCCTGGGGTCCTCACCCTGACATTCCCCAGCTGAGCAGGGCTGTGCTGGGACCCCTTCCAGCCCCCAGGAGAGGGGCTTTTATTAATAAGAAATATGCTCAACAGTGATGGTGAAAATCAAGCAAACACATTATTAGCAAGTATTACTCCACCATTTCTAATTGAGAGGTAAAATGTCCTTTAGCTGTAGTTTCTCTAGAAAGTGCAGAGTCAATTATTCAGGTAACAGCACCAGAAATAGTTCACATATCAGAGGCAAAGGATGCAAAAAACAACACCAATGAAACCCATTCTGGCTAAAAATTGCAGTATTTGCCTTGGGGTTTCTGCTACTTTCTAGTTATTTTGCATTCTTAATTTGGAGTAATGCTTACACAGAATACCAACAGGAATTTGACAGGAAATCAGAGCCCCCAGGAGAGTTCAGACTCTCCCCAAAACAATCCCTCTCCTCCTCCTCTGTGCCCCTGGGCTCGCT
Source organism: Phylloscopus collybita (assembly GCA_027886175.1). Lineage (NCBI taxonomy): Eukaryota > Metazoa > Chordata > Aves > Passeriformes > Phylloscopidae > Phylloscopus > Phylloscopus collybita. Next base: position 21,200,564 of record JAJNNQ010000005.1, on the reverse strand, counting down.
CCCCTCCAGCAGCACACACAGTTCCCCACAGGGTTCCCCAGAGCCTCCCTGGCTGCAGGCAGGGAACACATTCCCTTGGATCTGCTGCTGCCCCCAGCTCCAGCCCTGGGGAGGCTGCTGGGACCTCGTTCTACCTGCAGCACCTTGGCCTTCAGTTCTGCACCTCTCCTTCCTCACTGCTCAGCTCCTCAGAGAAATTCTACATGGCCAACTGATCGAAACAAACACTTCTCAAGGTGCTTTTGGGGCCTCGTGTCTCCCTGCACATCCTGGGCTCACCTCCCCATCCTGTTCTTGCTGCAGGCTGGCTGCTGCCCATCCTTGCAGGCTGGACTGCACTGTGGCCAGTCCTGGGACAACACAGCCACCACTGTCACTGCTGGCAGCTCAGGCAGCCCCAGGAATGAGTGAGGAGAGTCTCCTTGTGCAGCCAGAGGAAATGTTCTGTGGCCACAAATGATTTCATCCAGCTCGCCTGAGGGTTGGCTTTGCTTGTTTCTCCATGTGGTGTGTGCAGGACAGAGAAGTGTGACCATGCAGCTGGTTCTGCAGGCACAGAACCTTCTGGAGGAAGGAAGGAGCTGGAGCTCTGCATACAGCAGGCTCCGAAATTCTCCTTTATCACACTCACATTCCCCACTAACAGCAGAGGCATTTCTGACACAGCAGTGGCCAACTGGCAGGCACACACAGAGATCAAAGGCTTTCCTGTGGTCCCTGCCTCTCCAGCAGATCTCTCTCCACAGGTCAGGCCAGAGCTTTGTGCTGTGAATTGTGTGACCCCCGTGAACCTGCTGAATCAGGGCCAAAGAAATGTTTGTCCCATCCTTGCATCTGTAAAGCCTACAAAGAGCAAAGCTATTTTTCATTAATTGCTAACTATTCCTCTTGGCAAGCCAGTTTGCCTCCCACTTTAATTCACTTTGGAAAAAAAAAAACCAAAAAACCTATCAAGAGCCCTTTTTAGTCCAGCACTACAATGGGCTGATAGTATATCCCCAGTTTGTCTTCCAAATTCCCATACAAGCTATCAAATGTTGGCTCAGAGCAGCAGCTCATCCAGCCTTTCATCTGCTGAAACTCCTGACTGCTTTTTGTGACAGCCTGATACGTCCATCCATGTGGGGATGTTTCCCATACAAAACCTGCACTTCCTTTTTTTCCTTCATGTCAGGCTGATTTGGCTTTTTTGCTTCAGGTAATTCATTTCTTCTCACTCGTGTTTGCAAGTTTGAAACATTTGCTCTGGTTCAGCCATCCTTTAGGAGGGTGAAGTTTGCCTTCAGTGAGAGTGGGAAGCAGCACAGGCATTGCCTTGTTGCTTGGGAAACTCATCCAAGAGTTACCATCACCAAATGAAGATCCTCTGGCAGGCACTACCCAAAAATAACCTTTTTTTTTTTTTCTTTTGAGGATTGCAGCAGACTTGCAGCACATGTCTGAAATTCACCCCTCCACTTCTTCTCAGGTGTGAAGAACCTCCCTTCTCCCAGCAACTTAAGTTTTGATTGTGATTTGGTAAATTTGGGAGAAACGTTCCTATTTTAACTTATAAAAACCTTAGCAGAAAAAAAAATATATTAATGAATTACTGCAAATCCTGAGCCCCTCATAAAGCACCCAGAAAATGTGGCCTCTCCAAGGTGAGAGATTGGCAGAGCCAACTCTCAGCCCTTTCTGGGCAGCTGGCTGCTCTTTTCCCTGGATTGTCAATCCCAGAAAAGGTCTTTTAAAAAGCAGTGACCCAGGATAAACTTGTCATTAGAAATGCTGTCTGTTTATGCAATGTCATTTGATATTCCTGAGAGACAGAATAACCTCTTTTTTAAACACCCATTGATTTTGTCACTGACCTGAACATTGGCCTAGTGATAGAATTTGTGTCTCACAGGTGATATCATATCAGGGCCCATGAGTAGGAGCAAAAACCTCTCCAGATCTTTCAAGACAGTCGTAAATAGAATTTCTTCATTAAATGATTGAAGCAATCCAAGTTGGAAATAGCACGATACAACACAGAGCATAATTACATAGAGAAGAGATTTAATTTTGTATTAAAATTTAATGCAAACCCAGCATCACTACCCAAGCCCAAACCAGCACAGCAGTCTGGAAGAGCACACTGTGTCCATGTGCAGGAGTCTTACCTGCACAGCTTTGGGGAGAGAAAGGCACTGGATGGTGTTTCACCACCAGCCACCACCTTTGGGCAACATTCCCTGCTCCTGTCAAGTTTTACATGAAAGGTATTGCACCTAGGGAATGAGAAAGAGGTAAGAGAAAAATCTTGATGATTTAAAAAAAAAAAGATGTACTTTCTTTTGAGTCAGTAGTTCAGGAAACGCCTTCAGGAGCTCAACTTCAATTCTGTGATGCAACACTGGAAGTTCATTCAGCCAAATAAATATTTTTTATATTTATATAAAATATTCCATATATCTTTATAAATATATAAAATATTTTATATATTTATATATAAATATATGAAAATATTTCTATTTTTATATTTTATATATTTATATAAAATATAAAGTTTATATTTATAAATATTTATAAATATAAATATATTTATATATTTATATTTCATATATAAAGATACATAAATACATATATAATATAAATATATATAAATATGCGTGGAGCCCCAAGTAGTGTCAGAGAGCCCAAGGCAGCATTTACCAGGCAAGAGTGGATTTGGCCTTTCTGTTTTATTCCTTTTCCTCTTTCTCTTTTTGTTTTTCCCCTCGTAGCCATGGGATCCTCTTGGCTGACCTGCCCCTGCCCCAGGGCACACAGGAGCTGCCCGCTGAGCACCAAGCAGCCCCTTCTGCCTGGAGCTGCTGGCAGGAAAGCACAGGGGAATCTCTCCATCTGTGGGGAATCTCTCCATCTGAGGGGGTCTGTGGCTGTTGGACACAATCATGGAGGCAGGCAGTGATTTAGAAGGCTGCGTGGTTGTTGCCATGCTCGTGCCTGCCTGTTTTGATTTTGGGGAATTCTATTCCCAGGCACGGTGTTGATGCACAAGGTCATGTTCTGTAAACTACCGAAGTTCCCACATCTGTTCCCAGAGGAGGGGCTTCGGTGATGGTCTCTGGAAAATGACCAGTGGTTCCCAAGGGTCCCACCTCTGGGGTGGGCACATCTGTAAATGTACAAAAAGAGTCAGGAAAATAAAGGAGGGGTCTCTTGCTTGCAAGAGCTCCACGCAGCCTCACTGATGCACTCCCTGCCTCGTTCCTGAGCATCCCCCACAGTGATACGTGGTCCCCTTGCAGGAAGGAGACCCCGGTTTATTTCTCCAGCTACTTTTATGCTTTTTTCAGATGTGCCCACCTTAGAGGTGGGACCTTTGGGAACCATTGGTCAGCTCCAGAGACCACCACACGAAGTCCCTTCTCTGGGAACAAATGTGGAACAACAAGGTAGTTTACATTGTGTGACCTTGTGTACCAAAAAGTGCCTGGGAACAGAATTTCCCAAAACCAAACCATGGTAGGCACAAAGCGTGGTAACAGGTGTCAGCAACCAGCTCTGCTGCAGCCTGCCAAAGCCTGGGAGCTGAGGCTGGCTCCAGGCACACCCAGCCAAACAGCAGCACTGAGCTGGAGGGCATTTCACAAGGAGCCACTGCTGTTGCACTGTTCACCCCGATGCCTGCAAGGCCAACCCTGCAGGTTGTTTTGGGTGCTGGGGTTCTCAGAGGGAACTTGGCTTTTTGAAATCCCCCCAATAACTGCACTGAGCTGTTCAAGATCACAACGACACAGACTCTGACTCAGAAGGTGACAATGACTCCCTTTATTTCTGGTTATTTCTTCCCTTTTATCCTGTTCTACAGAGAACAGCCCGATGTGTGACACAAACTCCTTCCATCACATTGCTCAGAGCAGAGGGACAGCAAGGAGAAGTCCCTCCCAGGGAAAGGAATGCAAACAAAGGTCACAGTCAGGAAAACGTGTCTCTTGGTGACAGAAAACTCTCTGGGAAAAGAGTTTCAGAGAAACCCAGGGACAAAAAGCATCATTTCGCAGCAACAGAACATCAATGCACGCGGATAAACCTTGGGATGAATCATAGACTCATGGGGTGCTTTGGGTGGGAAGGGACCTGAAGCTCATCCCATGCCACCCCTGCCGTGGGCAGGGACACCTCCCACCATCCCAGGGTGCTCCAACACTTTCAGGGATGGTGCTCAGCTCCTCTCTGCTCCTGCTCACTATGGCTGTAACACAAGGTTTGTTCTTTAATGAGACTGTTGCTTCTTTTCCATCATCTCCAACCAAGTTAAACCAATTAAACTGAAAATGCAGATTACACTGGAGGCCCATGGGTTTGGGTTGTTTTGTGGATGGTATTTGACCCTTTTCTTCCTCACCCACCTTTCATTGCATTGCAGTGCTGGGGAGTGCTGTGTCAGAGCTTTCACCCCCCCCTTCACTCCCTACCCACCTTTGAAGTGGTTGTGATGCTGCAGCTCTCCCCAGAACAAAGGCATTCTCATCCCCTGACACACTGCACTGCCAAGGAATTTGGTCTCCCAGACAGACTGCAAAGGGAAGAATCACCACAGCCTACGTGCAATTTATGGTTTCATTAATTCCTGCCACCAACCACACCAAGGGGCATTTATCAGCAAGGAATGCATGATCAATTAGCCACAGGAATAAAAACGAGGGAGTAGACTCTTGAAATGAAAAGGGGATTATTCCTGATTAAACATCAAAAATGGTGCTGGCTCCTCTCTGGATGATTAGGTGGAGGATTTATAGGAGATGATGTCAAATGCTCAAAGGTTTCCCATTTAACTGTGGGAGAAATGGCAGTGGGTGCTTTGGTGGGTGCCAGGAGACTGCTGCCAGGGTGAGACCTTCTCTCCAGATTTAGGCAATGGGCAGGAATTGCAGTCAACTCTTACTGCCAAACAGTCATTAATTGGTACAGTTATTGGGGGGATTTCAATGTCAAAGATGCTGCAGCCCAGCTCTGGGGCAGGCAGACAGCAGCACCAGCCCCTCCTGCATTTCCTGAGGGGCCAAGTTTCCAGGATCTCTGCTCAGGAAAGGCTGTGCTGAGGTTCTGCTGCCCTGCAGGCACTTCAGCCCCACAGAGCCCAGAGCTCATCTCAGAGCCCCCAGGCCATGCACACCCTTCCCCTCTCCCAGCCCCATCCGTGTCCCAGCCCCACACACACAGCGCTCTCCATCCCAAAGGTTCTGCCGATTGCCCCAAATGAGACCCAGGGCACGGCGCTTCCAGGTTCAACGATTATAGCTCTAAAAATGTTGATATGAGAGAAATATTCCCGGTGGGGTTTTGAAAGCATGACAGAGTCCTTCCCTGAACTGTGGTTTATATTGTTTCCCTAATGGAATGCAGCTGGCTTAATGAATGGAAATAGTCGAGAAAAATGTATTCGGTGACTGATGGGCGGGGGAGGCATCCTAAATAATTTATTTATATTCTGTGACACTGATCTACTAATGAAGGCGTTTATTAATAAGAAATATGCTCAACAGTGATGGTGAAAATCAAGCAAGCACATTATTAGCAAGTATTACTCCACCATTTCTAATCGAGAGGTAAAATGTCCTTTAGCAGTAGTTTCTCTAGAAAGTGCAGAGTCAATTATTCAGGTAACAGCACCAGAAATAGTTCACATATCAGAGGCAAAGGATGCAAAAAACAACACCAATGAAACCCATTCTGGCTAAAAATTGCAGTATTTGCCTTGGGGTTTCTGCTACTTTCTAGTTATTTTGCATTCTTAATTTGGAGTAATGCTTACACAGAATACCAACAGGAATTTGACAGGAAATTAAATGTAGAGACTCCCCCCAGAGATCTTAGATGTTGCTAAGCCCATTTTTCCTTACCCAGAGTTAATGAATAATCATCTCCTTGGCAATGGCTCCTGGAGTAGAGACTCGTACTTTGGTTTCTGGTAAATATAGAAAAATGGAAAGTGGCAGATAACGTCGGCATCACGGGGATTTATCCTGGGTGAGTAAATACCCTCCGTGCGCTGAGTCACGGCTCCGAACGGCTCCCACCATTGCTCCAGCTAACTTCACCTTTGGGAAAGCTTTCTCTGCAAAGAAGGTTTATCCCTTTTCAGTCTAAAGATACTTTGATGTCACTTTCACATGCAAAAGCAGCACTTCCTCCTTTCTCAGTCCTACAACCGACTCCTAAATCCAGGGATTTCCTTTATTTTTCCTTCTCAAGCTGCAGGACAACTTCTTTCATAGGTGCTTTTCTGGTATTTCATCACTTACTTTCTTGCCAGCACCAAAGCGAGGGCTGGGAGTTGTTTTCCTGCTGCCTTTGTGCTCGGGAGCAGCTCAGCTCTGGGGCAAGGAATAACCTGAAACCCTGAGCTGGAGCTTAACATCCTTCAGGAGATGGATTCGGCTGCCCCAGGAGGGAACTGGGGCTGGAGCTGTCTGTGGCTCCCAGAAGGACTGGGAGAGTCCAGGAGGGAACTGGGGCTGGAGCTGTGTGTGGCTCCTGGCAGGACTGGGAGTCCAGGAGGGAACTGGGACTGGAGCTGTCTGTGGCTCCCAGCAGGACTGGGAGTCCAGGAGGGAACTGGGACTGGAGCTGTCTGTGGCTCCCAGCAGAACTGGGAATCCAGGAGGGAACTGGGGCTGGAGCTGTGTGTGGCTCCTGGTGGGACTGGGAATCCAGGAGGGAACTGGGGCTGGAGCTGTGTGTGGCTCCCAGAAGGACTGGGAGAGTCCAGGAGGGAACTGGGGCTGGAGCTGTCTGTGGCTCCCAGCAGGACTGGAAATCCAGGAGGGAACTGGGGCTGGAGCTGTGTGTGGCTCCTGGCAGGACTGGGAATCCAGGAGGGAACTGGGGCTGGAGCTGTGTGTGGCTCCTGGCAGGACTGGGAATCCAGGAGGGAACTGGGGCTGGAGCTGTCTGTGGCTCCCAGCAGGACTGGGAATCCAGGAGGGAACTGGGACTGGAGCTGTGGGTGGCTCCCAGAAGGACTGGGATAGTCCAGGAGGGAACTGGGGCTGCAGTGGGAATGACAGAAGCAGGGAATCACAGATGGGTTTGGGTTGGAGGGGACCTTACAGACCATGCCCATGAGCAGGGGACAGCAGTGAGGGAATGGCAAAGGCCAGCAGTGGGGAGTGAATGTTCCTGCCCAAGCTGCCTTTGGGGAGGATGGGCAAAAAACAGAGTTGTTTAAACAAAGGTGTTTTCAAGTTCAGCCATCCCCAAACACAGCTGTGTCTAAAGCCAGCCCTCTCATCAGGAACAGCAAGGGCAAAAGGAATCAATCCCTCCAGCCCAGTGGGGACACTGTGGGCACTGCCCATATTTGATAAGCTCTTACTGACATCATCAAGTCCAGCTCTCTGTTTGGAGAGTTTGGGCTCCTCCTCAAATAAAAACCAAAATCAAACAAAAAGGTAAATGTACAAAGGGATCTGGCTTATCCTAAGCTCTCTGGTGGGCCCTCAAAACGTTTCAGAGGGCAGCCCTCCTCTGCCACACACAGGGAATCATCATCTCTGCAATGACTTCAGGTGGCACTCTGAATTTCTGCAATGTTTCTGCTGTTCCTTAGACTCCCTTGCAAATACCAGCAGGTTCAGAGCCCAAAGGGTGCTTTGTGCAAGGACTGCAAGATGAAGCAGGCAGAGCTTGCCCAGATGCAGAGATAAAATCCAAATTCAAACGAGTCCCTTGAGGTTGCTCCCACCTGTGACTGAGGGCACTGCTAAAGGAGAGCCCATCCATCCTCCCTGCAAGAACATTTGTCACTGCAGGAGCCCAGGTTTCTGAAACAACTTGGGGAAAATCTTGGTCATGAAGCCACTCCACCAAAGGTGGGGCTCTCCAGGTGACATCAGCACACCTTTAGGGTGGGCAGGTGCCTTCCTGTGCCCAGAACTGTCTCCCCAGCCGCTGAGAGAGGAGCACAGCTGAGCCTGGGGGCATTCACTCCACAGCAAAGCCAAGATTTGGGCTGCAGCAGGAGGATGAGCTGTGCTGAGTGAGAACCTGGATCAGAAGCCTCAGAGTGCTCAGAAAGCCCTCACAAGCTGGCATCTGTCAGTGGGGATGTGGATCACTGCTCTCTGGCCCAGGTGCAAACAGGGCATTTTGAGTAACATTTGCACCCTGTGCTGGCTCCCTCGGGCCTTACACAGCCCAAGGCAGCAAAGGAAGACTTGGGAAAAAAACATTAATTCCATGAAAGTGGTGTTGGGAAAGCAGGAGGTAGCAAAGCACTGGCAAAAGCACACGGGGTATATGATGTAAAATGATTGTTTAATTGATATACTGCGAGATATTGTTCTAATGGCAGGAGGGAAAAGAAATAATGATCAGTTAACTCATTATTAATGTTCATTTTCTTTTCCAGTATTGCCAGTGGGGTGAGTTAATTATTGAGCATGACAGTTGGGCTTTAATATATCAGCTATAGATTCCAGTCACAGCAGTCTAGTTTAATAATTGGGTTTCTTTCGCCTTCATTTTGACTAATAGCATACTTATAGCAATTATTAAAATTCATCATAGCACAAAAATAAACCATTTGAAACCCCACCAAAAATGGCAGCACGGCAGAGCTCCGCTTAGCATTTGGTGGAGAACTCAAAGCAGCTTCTTGGAAAACATGGAACAGCTCCTCTGATAACTTTTCAACAGGCACAATGTGAACGTGGCCACTCAGCGAAAGCCAAGAGTGCTTCAGGTGAGCCAAGGCAGTGTTGAATAGGCTGCTGTCACTAAAAGAGTGCATTCAGACTTGACAGGAAATTCCCCCTGAAAATGCACATTCATATGTGGCTCTTTAGCTGCATGGCTCGTTCAGCCAAGCCATGGCAGGTTCCCAGCACTGGCAGAAAGTTGTGTTAACACTGCATCATCAAACTGTTCTGGAGACTTCACAGTCTGCCTTGGAATGGCTGTAGGTGCCAAATGGACACAGCTTCTGCTGGGAGGAACTTCAAATCCTCCTTGCTGATCTTGCAGACTCTTGAAAGACAAAGTTTAACTTCCAGCATGAGCACAGCTCTGCATAAGCTCACTGAGCCCAAAACCTACAGGCATCAGGGCACCCAGCAGAAATCCTGCACGTTCCCACCATGCCAGAGAGGAATGGGGCTTATTCCAGGGCTGGCAATTAGGCAAGAGTTTAAGGGGTGAGAGAATTAATCATAAAAATATAGAATGAAAATAGAAAACTTGAGAAGAGCCTGGTGTTTATAGTGCCTGGAGAAAGGACAGCAGGAGTGTGAGCTCACCATCTCCTCCTCCAAGTGCACACGGCAGTGGAGCAGCCCTGTGTGTGATGCAGGCATTGAAACCACTGTGGGCTTGCAATCTGTTCACAAGTGAAAATAAAGACAGAATAATCACAGAATCCCAGACTGGTTGGGGTGGGAAGGGACCTCAGAGCCCATCCAGTGCCACCCCTGCCCTGGCAGGGACACCTCCCACTGTCCCAGGCTGCTCCCAGCCCCAGTGTCCAGCCTGGCTTTGGGCACTGCCAGGGATCCAGGGGCAGCCACAGCTGCTCTGGGCACCCTGTGCCAGCCCTGCCCACCCTCCCAGGGAGGAATTTCTTCTGAACACCTGACCAAGTACCTGGTTACACAGACCCTGGGAGCTGCCCCACTCTGCAGCAGGCTGCAGTCAATGTCTGCTGAAACATGACCCACAGAATCCAGCACAGGTTCCTCCTGCACACGCTGCCTGCACTCCTCTCAGGAGAGAGCTCTCCAAAGCAGCCCCACAGTGCTCCTGCTGCCCAGGAGGAGCTGGCAAAGGGCTGTGCCCTGGCTGCAGCCTTGGCAAGAGCTCAGCAAGAGCCATAAGTGTCACCACAGCCCAAGAGAAGGAACAGGGAGAGAATTTCTATTTGCCCTTTGAAGCTGAGAAGGGGCCAGCTGGTGTCTGAACAGCACTTCCTTCACATCTCCCCACATGATCTAAAAAGTAGGAGACTTAGCAATCAAGCAACCCTCAGATTAATAACTGGGAAAAACTAATGACTGGGAAGATACCAATGGCTCCCCTCCCATTGGGGTGGTGGGGCTGATGGGCTGTTTGGGAATTGCAGATAAACCAGGCCACAGCCAACCTCATCCTCTGGCCATTATTTAATGACTGGGAGCAAGGAACCACCAGCTTACTGGAAGTTTTGCTCTGAAACTCCTCTGGCACAGGAGCCCCAGGCTTTTCCTGCATGATGCTTTATCATTCCATGTGCTCAGCTGCTGCACAGCCCATCCATTGCTCAGCTGAGCTGCCTGAGCCTGGGAACACCAGAGAATATTATCAGAGCACTGGGAATGCTGCTCTAATTGTTGGTTTGCAGAGTTGTCTGGATAAAAGATCGTCTGGGAAAAGAAACATGATGTATGTATAATTAATCTACTTAGAATTTGTTGTAAATTAATCATATTGAATATTAAAACTAAATTAATCATACTGAATATTAAAACTATTTCCTATTCTCTTGTTAAACAAAGTAATTCCCTCGGTATTTTCATCTGATCTTACTAGAAATGATGAAGCTGGACTTTGCTATCCACCTCTCCTATTCTTACCTCCTGCACTGTCAGGAAAGTGCTAAGCAGATGAATTGCCAGCTCCCTGCAGCAGAGAGCTGATCTTCTGGGCCCTCTGACACACAGATGAGGGAGTCAAACCACCAGAGATCTTTGGAGGCTAAAACCCTGTGTCTCTGGGGTGTTCACAGCAGCTGGGCCCAGGTGAGAGCTGAGCACAGATGACCTGAGGTCCATGGAGAGCTTTAAATCCCAGGTATTTTATTCATGTGTCAAATCTGGGCTCTGCTTCCTGTGCTCACCCCATAAACTCTGTAGCTGAACTCACTACAAATGGCAGCACAGAGATTCCCTGCAGATCAGGTAAGTGCAGGCATCAGGTCAAAGGTTGGACTCTCTGGCCCTGGAGGTCCTTCCCAGCCTTCGTGATGCCGTGACTCTACAAACAGAAGCTGCTGCTTTGCTCACGCTGCATTTGTGTCATAATTTGGGACTCAATCCCTTCAGAACATCAGCTGAGCAAGGACTGCTCTGCAGGCAGCTTCTCACACAGCAGAGGGATGGGCAATAGAAACCACACAGGTTTTTCACCAAGGTGTATTTGTTCTTCTCTAGGAAAATTTTGGAATCAAGTGCTGTAGCACAAACACGTTTTTTTCAGGTTTACAACAGCCCCTCACCTTTACTGATTCTGCAAAGCAAACTGGGTGCTGAATGCCACCCACATGTGAATTAGTGGCCAATTGGCCAAAACTTCTCTTTCTTGGCTCAGCTTTAGCCATGACTCTGCACACTCAGAAATCATAGGGCAATGGAAGATGTTATCCTCTTAACAGCAGTAATGCAAAATCATTGCAGATGAAATTTTACATCCTAATTAATACCTGGTCCCCAGAGATGCTCCAGGCTGTTCAGAGGTGTTCCAGCTCCCTCAAACATGACTGCACCAGCCAGGACATCTCATTTCATGGCCCACAGCAGCAGAAACCCACTGCTACAAGGCTCTGATGCCAGTGGGGCCTCACTACAGAGCAGATAATCCTGGCCAGGGGCTGGAGGAGGAGTTCTGCTTTGAACTCACCTGAAGCTGATCAATAGCTGCAACCCCAAAATTGGTTTTGTTGTTGCCTATCAGAAGTTGGAGAAGGATTTCTCAGGTGAAGGAGCTCCTGCCAGCCATCCATGAGCTATTTGAACTCGTGTCCTTGTCCCTTTCCCAGGTCTGCTGTGTGAGGAGCCATCTCCACAGTGCTGCCAGACACCCTGGGGCCACCAGCCCCTTGCTGGAAGGGTCCCAGGCAGGTACTGCCAGCTCTGCCTGTGCTGGGGATGTGACCTCCTGTAAACACACCTCATAAAAGCCTTATAAACCCCTGGCACTGGAGTGGGGTGTGTGCATTGCTATCAAGTTATGTCACTGCTTCCATAATAAAATTATTTCAGCGGGTTGTAAGTCAGGTATAAAACTCTCTCTGGGCTAAAACTTGGCGTGTGCACATGTGCAAACACGCTCACACAGCCTGATTTCTGGGAAGGGGAGAGACTGTGCATTACTTCTGGATTCTGCACAGGGGCAGAGGGTTTTCCATGGGGTATTCTCACGGGGAGAAGCTGCAGAGCTCCCGCAAGGCCAGTGGGGGCCGGCAGAAACTGCTGGAAGTGGGACAGCCACAAACCCCTTCACTGCCTCCTCCTTTCCACCTCCCAGCTCCGGGAAAGGGGGAGGGCATCTTGCCTGCTCTTAAGGATGGACAGGGAAGGGTTAGGTGTTTTCCAGGCTCTGTCTGAAACTCGGAGGGTACAGGGACACTTCAGACCCCCCTGCGTTTGCTGCTTCAAGGGAGGAGCCCTTGGGAGCTCACCAGAACTAAACCCATCCTTTAAAGGATGCAAGAGTTTGGATGCTGCTGACTGCTGCTGCAAAGTGCAGAGGGAAGATGTGTTAGCAGTGCCAGGACTGTCCTGGGACATGACTGCAAAGAGTGCAAATCCCACTGCTCACAGAGGGCCCTCCTGCCAGCCCGGCACCACACGGGAAGAAGGAATCGTGCCACTGGAAGCTGCAGCCAGCTGTGCTAGGATGCTTAGAGGGAAGAGGGGAGGGATTTTTAAGAAGCACAAAGAAAAGGAGAGCCTCCTGCTGTTCTCTTGAAACCTCCCCCAGCCTGAACAAGCTCTGTTTGGGGCTAGAGACTCCCAGCAACAGAGTGGGGCACTGCCTGGTGTGACCGCAGCATCCTTCAGCTCGTCGGCAGCTGCAGGTGTTTGTACACTTGACCTTTTGTAATAAACAGTAAGGACATTTCCTTCATGCTCACTTCACAAGTCTATTAAGAAGCACACCAAACTCGAGGCAGTCATTGGCTGTGACGTTTTGTTCCCTGAATAACACAGCACTCCACCTTTATGTCAGTGTTCCTCTGGTTTGCTGGGTCAAAATCCACATCTGGCCCGAGGGAGGTGAGTCATTTCCCCGGGTGCTTCCACTCCTGCTGCAGCTGCAGCCCCAAGATGATCAACATATAGAAAGAAAAAATGTAAAGAAAGAACTGTAACAACCTATTACCATATAATCAAGTAATAAAAAAGGGGAGTGATTAACAGTGAGGGTATTCTTATTTAATCTCATGCAACTCTATTTAGTGATATTAGTGGTTTGAGCATCACTATCCATCCTCCCAACTAGAAATGATCTGGTTACTCCGTATGGACTCAGGAAAATGTAACAGCTCCATTTTTTTCAGGGAACAGGCAGCACCTCAGCGACTGTTTCACACAGCAGACCTGAGCATACAGTTTGCTCCAGCTCCAAGCACAGGCTGATCCCAGCCTAAGAACTCCTGAAGGCTAAGTTATTAGAAACACCATTACAACAGGACCTCTGATGGCTATCATGAGATAATCCTCACACATCTGGATTTTTAAGACACGGGGCACAGTCTGGTGCTTTCCAGTCCCCGCTGACATGACCTAATAGCAACACACCCCTGGAGCTGCGCTGACAGAGCGCTCTGTGCTGGGGGAAGGAGGCACTGCTGGCCTGGGAGAACACGCCGTCGGCAGCTCCTGGCTGTGGTTTACACAAAGCAGTTTGTGTCTTGTAAACAGATTTATTTTCCTTCAGTGCTAGGGAGCCAGAAGATGCACTAAGCAGCAGCAGAACAGAGAACATCTTGGGGCAAAGCAGGGGCGGAGGAAGGACGAGCCTTCCAGCACAGAGTGCTCCCGTGGTGCCTCTTGAAATGAAGAGGTGTAGTGAATGTGGAAGGGTAAATAAGGCCAGGAAATCTTCTGCTGTATGAATGAACTCCTACTATTTGTGTTGCAGAGGTTCCAGGGATGGTGCTCTGGAGCTGGGCTCCTGCTGGGCAAATAATTCTTCCCTAATGGAGGTGGTGCCACGTTTTCATTCCCTGGCTCTGCCTGTCACTGTCTGGCTGCTCCCCAGAAGCTCCGGCTTCAGGCCAATCCTCTGCTTTCTGAGCAGCAGCAGCGACATTAAAATGGTCCTTATCATTTAAATCAAATGATTTGACTATTTTAACAACTGATTAAATCAGCTCCCTCTGATCTAACCGTGTTGGTGTCTGGGAAGAGTGCAGCCAGGACCAAGGTGCTCAGTACAGGTTGCAAAACCTGCTGGAAGCACACAGCAGCAGTATTTAGGCAGTTTTTTTACACTTAACCTCCCATTTTCCTCATGCTCTTCCTGCACCTGTGCTGGGTGGGCCAGGCTGTTTATCCCTTTGAGCAGAGATGAACTTTTGGGATCAGCTGCCTAATGGAGAGGAGGTGCCAAACTCTCTGTGTCACCAGTGTCCTCTGCCTGCCCTGCAAATTCGCAGCCACAAACCATTTCTCTCTCCTCTTATTCCTTCTCCCTGGTACCTCTGCCACTACTTCAGCTTCTCAAACCTTTTTTCCTGTTTCTCTTCCCCTCTAGAAGTTGCAGAATCTTTTGTTCCCTTGCCAAGGAAAGTGCTGTGGGCTCATTCTCCTTCTCCAGTTTTCACACCTGGTTTATTCCTTCCATGTGCTGGAAGATGCATTGGAGGATGGACGTGGAGAAAACATCAGAGAGTGACCCCAGTCATTTACACGAAGAGAAATTAGGTTATGTTATCACTGGGTTGTTTAGAATCATAGAATCACAGAACCCTTAAGGTTGGGAAAGATCTTTATAATCACCAAGTCTTTACAACCAAATACAAGATCTTTACAACCATCAACCACCACCACATTCACCACTAAACCAACTGCCATGTCAACATGTCTTCTGAACACTTCCAGGCATGGTGACTCCACCATTGCCCTGGGCAACCTGTTTCAATGCTTTGCAACCTTTTCCATGAAGAAATTTTCCCTAATTTCCAATCTAAACCTCCCCTGGTGCAAGCTGAGGCCATTTCCTCTTGTCCTGTCCCCTGTTCTCTGGGATCAGAGCCCCACTTGGCTCCACCCTCCTGTCAGGGAGCTCTGGAGAGCCAGAAGGTTCCCCCTGAGCCTCCTTTTCTCCAGGCTGAACACCCACAGTTTGAGTTGATTCAGAGGAACTAACAAAACCACTGTAGGCTCTGTTAAACGATGCCTGGCTGTTCTTGGTCAGTAAAAATCATAAAACAAACCAGATATGCCCAGCAGCTGAACATGGTGAGTTGTGCTAGGAGAGAGCCCACTCCAGACCCCAACAGCACAAGCACCAGTACCAGATTCTGCCTGGGGAAAACTCTGTGAATTCCTCCCTCAACTTCTGCAGCTGAAATAATAACTGACCTGCATTAACCAAATCTTCACAGTGGGCACATTTTTTCTCCTACTGTTTCCAAACAAAAATCAAACGTAAACTGTGAGAAATTATTCCATCTCTACTAACGAGTGGCAGCACGAGAACATCAGCAATGTGTTAAGAGAAAATCTCCCTGGTACACTGAATTACGCTTTTCCTGGAGTGAAGCAAGAACCCTTGTGATTGAAAAACTCTCTTTCCAGACTCAGAGATTGTTTTTATAAAGTATTAAAAATAGTATAAAGTTCCAAAAATCAGCCAGGAAAGCAGCGGTAATAATTCTTCCCCGATGCCTCTGAAATTAAGCTACACTTTGCCTGAATTTTTCAATTTGGAGTGTGTGTGTATACACAAGATTGCAAACATACCCCTGCAGCAGATGTGTGCAGTGTGTGCTGTGCTGCCCAGCCTCTGTCATGCCAGGACCTGCTGCTCCACACCCATGGGCTGCAGGGGCGTGGGGGCTGCTCCTCTGCATGGGCTCCCCTCCACATCCCTGCCAGAGCCGTGGGCAATGCCAGGTGTGCTCAGGGACTGACCACTGCTGCTGCAGGTCTTGGTGCTGAGTCCCTGAATCATCTCTCACTCGGATGTGCTCCCAAAAAAAGGAGGAACAGGGCCTCAGTGGCCTGAAGAGCTGCCCACAGAACCAGGGGGACCCGGGCAAGTGGGACTGCAGAAGTGGCACAGGGAGGACATCCAGGCAGGCTGCGGGGAGGTGAGGCTGGGGCAATGGAAAATCCGCAGTGGGAAGGAAACAACACAGCATCTGGTATTTTGAAACACAGCTAAAGTTTTCCTGTGCGTTCTGACCATGAGTCACCAATGGTAGGCTGTGAAATCCCTGATACCCATCTGGCCCTTGGGGCTGAGCCATGGGATGAAGGAGACCTGGGAGAGATCCTGGAGTTAGCCAGGGTCTCCCATGTCAGAGCAGAGCCCTGGGGTGGGATCCCACCCCCCAAACACAAGACCAGAAGGCTGTTCAGGAGGGATGCTGCAGCAGTGCCTGCACCAGGACCCTCCTTGGAGGCAGCAGCCACATGCAGCGATTGTCGATTCTCTCGGCACCGCAAGGTGAGCGGGAGGAGTTTGGCTCCAGCAGCCACAGATGCTGAGCCAGCCCAGCCTCATGCTGGGCCAGGAGGAGCAGGACAGCACAAATGCTGGGAGAAGAGGCCCAAAGTGGATGTCTCAGCAACAGTAGCAGAGATGCTTGTGACCAACTGGGCTCTGCCTCCCCAGAAGAAAGGAACAGCCTCAGGCAATGCCCAGGGAGCATTGGCCCCGGGGGGCTGCAGACCCTCCCTCCCCTGTCCCTGCAGCCAAGCACCAGGAAAAGAAAGCAAACAGGACAAGCTGTGGCCAGGGCCAGCACGGTGTGGGCAGGCAGGAGCCAGGCAGGGGCTGCTGTGACCAGCGGCGGGGCCCTGAGGGGCTGGGGGAGCCCATGCTGAGTGACCCTGGCCTGAGGGCACATTTCCTGCAGGGGGGTCACCTGGGCCAGGACCTCCTCCAGTGGAATGGCCTGGAAAGGAGGGGAGCCAAGGAGAGCATCTCCAGGGGCACAGCCTGACCAGCAATGTCAGCAGGAAAAACAAAGGTTTTGCTAAGCCATGGCCCTTTGATGGAGTCAAGCATTTCCAGTCAAGGCAGTCCATTAGTACAGATGGGGTACACTCTGGGGGTACAGCTGAGGCCCCGCAGCTCTGAGGTCACAGCAGCTCTGAGGTCACAGCAGGCTGAGGTGACAGCAGCTCTGAGGTCACAGCAGCACAAGGTCACAGCAGCTCTGAGGTCACAGCAGGCTGAGGTCACAGCAGCTGTGAGGTCACAGAGGTGCCAGAGCCCCGTGGTTGCACAGCAGCACAAGGAGCAGGCAGTCGCTCCTGGAGCACAACTGCTGTGGCAGCAGCGGCGGCGGCAGCAGCGGCGCTGACATTGGGACAGCGGCGTCAGGACAGTGGTGGCAGCAAGAGCTGGGCACTGGCAGAGGGCAAGGCAGCATGGCCCTTGCTCTGCGCCTCGGGCTCCTGCTCCTGCTGGCAGTGGCCCTGCCTGCCAGGGCTGCCCAGGCTGCTCCGTGGCCAGCGCGGGGAGCAGGTGAGCCGGCGGCCTGGCTCCCCTTGCCCGGGACAGCGCTCCCTTCTCCCCGGGAAGCCTTGGGCGAGGTTTGCCCAGGGTTTGGGGAGGGTTTCCTCTGCCAGGGAGAGAGCCCCCAGGGACACAGGGCTGCTCCAGTTTTGTCTCCAGGGATGGTGCACAGGGGCTGCAAAGAGTGTGCAGAGTGACCAGAGCCAGCCCAGAGCTCCCCAGGCCCCTGGGCAGCTTTGGCCATGTCCATTGACATCTGGCTCCCATGGCCTTACCCAACCCCCCTGCAGTGCCCAGAGCCCTGAGGCAGAAGGGGATCCCAGCACACCATGGAAATGCTTCTCATCTCTGCTCTCTTCTAGACCAGGATAGCAGGTTACATTTTCTGGATGCCCTGTTGGACGATGGCTTGAAATTCTTGAGGGCTGCTGGAGGCAATGCTGGAGGCAAGTTCTCAGTGTGCCTTTCCTCACAGAATAATCAGTGTCACTGTGGCAAGAGCTCACCCATGTGCCATTTCCCTTCACATAATCTCAGGGTTGAAGGGTTCTGGAAACCTTGCCCTGCTCCCTTCTGGAGCCCTGAGTGATCCCCAGGATGGTGTCAGTGGGAGGAAGGAGCATTTAGCTGTCAATGCCCTGCCCTGAGCAGTGCCAGGGTGTCCTTCCGTGTGCTCTGTGCAGCCACGGAGAAGAGCAGAGAGGGAAGGGGCCGGGCCCAGGGCTGTGCCCCGGGGCTGTGCCTTGTGCGGCTCCTTGGCCGGCCCAGGGAGCCTGAGCTGCTCCTGCAGTGCCACGGGAGCTCTTCTGTCCTGCCTTTCTCTGCAGGTGAACCTCTTCACAAAGGTGATCTGGCTTCACAATCCACGTCCAAGGCTGAGCCTGTGGGAGATGGTGAGGGTAGGTCAAGGCCTTTGTCCCTGGGAGAGCTGCCAGCTCAGAGCCAAAGCTTGACCCGGGGGGCAGAGGTGACAGGAGCTGCTGTGGATTTTGAGTTACAGGTGTGCCTGCAGCGAGGAATTCTGCAGCTCCTTTCCGGGTTAATGCAGACAAGCCCAGCTCCCGTCGCAGGGGTGAGTCGTGTGTCCCTGCTGAGCCCACAGGCTGAGCCCTGCGTTTGTGGGATCCATTCCTGGGAAATGGAAATCCTTTCTGTTCAGATCCTCCAAGAGGGAAGTACAAACCCACAGGACACAAGAAACCCGATGACCCATCTGAACTCAGGAGGCAAATGAAGGAAATGCTGCAGGGAGGACAAGGTGGGTGGATGTCCCTGAGGCTTCTCCTGAGGCTCAGCAGCCGGGGCCTTTCTCTGCACACCTGGACACGCCGTGCCCGGCACAGCGGGAAGGGATCCATGGCAGCCTGGCTGCCCCGCTGCTGCTTTCACAGCCTGCAGGGCTGTTTGCCAGCCTGGCCTGGCTGCAGCTTCTCCCCAGGCTCTGCAGGAAGGCACTTGGCATCAGCTGGCAGGGAGCCCAAACTGCACCACGAGCCGTGCACACCCTGAGATCCCTGCAGTTTCATAGTCCCCAGACAGAATAGAAATGGCAGCTCTTGGGAGAAGAAATGCCCTTGAGAATCTCAAAAGTTTATATGAGTGCCTGATACTTATCAATGTCTTTGACAAGCACTGTCTCCTGAAAATGCCACCTCCTGTTTGTGGATTGTTTCCATCTGATCCACCTGTAACACTTTCTTTCTCCAGA
The DNA here is from genome assembly GCA_027886175.1 of Phylloscopus collybita. NCBI lineage: Eukaryota > Metazoa > Chordata > Aves > Passeriformes > Phylloscopidae > Phylloscopus > Phylloscopus collybita. The sequence continues at coordinate 21,181,435 of JAJNNQ010000005.1, read as the reverse complement.
GAAGGACCAAAAAGCTGTGCTGAAAGCCGCATTTCCTGGAGGAAGCAGTGGCTCTGTGGCAGCCTCTGCTGCAGGAAGGGAGGCCATGCCAGGCACAGTCACTGGAGGTAATTGCTGTGCCTCTGGGCCCTGGGCCCTGCTGAGCCTTGAGCTGCCATCTCTGCTGCTTGGTTGGTGCCCCCCTCGCAGGGATGGTGCACAGGGGCTGCAAAGAGTGTGCAGAGTGACCAGAGCCAGTCCAGAGCTCCCCAGGCCCCTGGGCAGCTTTGGCCATGTCCATTGACATCTGGCTCCCACGGCCTTACCCAACCCCCCTGCAGTGCCCAGTCCCCTGAGGCAGAAGGGGATCCCAGCACACCATGGAAATGCTTCTGATCTCTTCTCCCTTCTAGATGAGGTTCCTGAGAATGCTTCACCATTAGATTGGCTGCAGAAAGTTTTGAAGCCCTTGAAGCCTCCTGCAGGTATGTTCTCACTGTCACCCCAAGCAATAATCATTGACAACCTGGCAGGAACCAGGTGACAGAAGCTTCTGTGGCTGTTGAGTTACAGGTGTGCCTGAAGAGGAGAATCCTGCAGGTCCTTTCCTGGTTAATGCACACAAGCCCAGCTCCCATCACAGGGGTGAGTCGTGTGTCCCTGCTGAGCCCACAGGCTGAGCCCTGCGTTTGTGGGATCTGTTCCTGGGAAATGGAAATCCTTTCTGTTCAGGTCCTCCAACAGGGAAGAACAAAGCCACAGGACAGAAGGAATCGCTTGAGTCAAATGACATCCTGAAACATATTGTGAAGGAACTGCACAAAGAGCAAGGTGGGTGCATGTCCCTGAGGCTTCTCCTGAGGCTCAGCAGCCGGGGCCTTTCTCTGCACACCTGGACACGCCGTGCCCGGCACAGCGGGAAGGGATCCATGGCAGCCTGGCTGCCCCGCTGCTGCTTTCACAGCCTGCAGGGCTGTTTGCCAGCCTGGCCTGGCTGCAGCTTCTCCCCAGGCTCTGCAGGAAGGCACTGGGCATCAGCTGGCAGGGAGCCCAAACTGCACACCCTGAGATCCCTGCAGTTTCCCTGTACCTGGGCACATCAGGAGGGGTGGTGGTTGGGACAAGAGAGAGTCCTGTCACAGCCCCAATATCCTGGGCCTTTTCCTAATCCTTATCCATGTCTTTGACAAGTGTTGCATCCTGAAGATCCCTCCTCCCCAGTGTGTAATGGTTCCATCTGATCCAGCTGTGTTTTTTCCTTCTTCAAGGGATGGACAGAGAGGCTCTCTGGAAGGCAGCATTTGCTGAAGGAAGTGAGGCAATGCCAGGCACGGGCACAGGCACAGTTACAGGAGGTAATTGCTGTGCTGGCTCAGCCCTCACTGGGGCTCTGTGGCAGCAGCTCTTTCCCCAGCACCCGCCCTTGCACGGCCCAGCAGCAGCCAAAGCTGGAGGCACCTGTGCCTCGAGGCCTCTGGAGCTGGCTGACAGCCCCTGGCAAAGGGGACTGGTGGCCCAAGGTCCCTCCCGCTGCAGCTGCTCCCGGAGCTGGCCCTGAGCACCCAGAGGCCCAAGGCACAGGAGCAGCCCCGAGCGGGAGCCACGAGCCCAGGGCCAGAGCCAGCCCTGGCTCCCGGCTGGGCAGGGGCTGCCCTGGCTCCTGACAGGGCCTGGCTCCGTCCCCTTGGGCTGGGGGAGCTGTCCCACCAGAGGGAGAGGTGAAATAAGGAAAACTTTTAAAACAGCCTGCTGTAGATTTTCTCAGGGCTTTAGGGAGATAAATTCCTCAGGGTTCCTGGGCTGTACCCTCAATCCTCCAGGGATGGTGCACAGGGGCTGCAAAGAGTGTGGAGAGTGACCAGAGCCAGCCCAGAGCTCCCCAGGCCCCTGGGCAGCTTTGGCCATGTCCATTGACATCTGGCTCCCACGGCCTTACCCAACCCCCCTGCAGTGCCCAGTCCCCTGAGGCAGAAGAGAATCCCAGCACACCATGGAAATGGTTCTGATCTCTGCTCCCTTCTAGATCGGCATCACAGGTTGCATTCTCTGGAAGCGCTGTTTAATGGTAGTTTGAAGACCTTGCCAGATGCTGGAGGCAAGTTCTCAGTGTGCCTTTCCTCACGGAATAATCAGTGTCACTGTGGCAAGAGCTCACCCATGTGCCATTTCCCTTCACATAATCTCAGGGTTGAAGGGTTCTGGAATCCTTGCCCTGCTCCCTTCTGGAACCCTGAGCTCTTCTGTCCTGCCTTTCTCTGCAGGTGAACCTGTTCACAAAGGTGATCTGGCTTCACAACCCACATTCAGAAGAGATGCTGAGGGTAGGTCAAGGCCTTTGTTCCTGGGAGAGCTGCCAGCTCAGAGCCAAAGCTCAGCCAGGGGGCATCACTGCAGGTGCCAGGACAGAGCTGTGCACATGTGTGCCCTCGCCCTGCCCGCTCCCCTCACGACTTCTGCTGAGGACTGGGGCTGTTTGGGTGGGGGAGAGCCCTGGCCCAGCCACAAAGCCCAAAAGTTTTGTGAATCATATCCCCATTTTTGATAAGCACGACTCCCTGAAAATGCCAGCAGCAAAATGGGGAGTTGTTCTATCTGATCCAGATGTCCCTCTTCCTTTCTCAAGTGATGGACGAAAATGCTGTACAGAAGATGTTTCCCAGAGGAAGCAGTGGCTCATTGGCAGCCCCTGTTTCCGAAAGAAGGGCGATGCCAGGCACAGAAACAGCCACAATTAGAGAAGGTAATTGCTGTGCCAGTCTCAGCCCTCGCTGGGGCTGTGTGGCAGCAGCTCTTCCCCCAGCACCCGCCCTTGCACGGCCCAGCAGCAGCCAAAGCTGGAGGCACCTGGGCCTCGAGGCCTCTGGAGCTGGCTGACAGCCCCTGGCAAAGGGGACTGGTGGCCCAAGGTCCCTCCCGCTGCAGCTGCTCCCGGAGCTGGCCCTGAGCACCCAGAGGCCCAAGGCACAGGAGCAGCCCCGAGCGGGAGCCACGAGCCCAGGGCCAGAGCCAGCCCTGGCTCCCGGCTGGGCAGGGGCTGCCCTGGCTCCTGACAGGGCCTGGCTCCATCCCCTTGGGCTGGGGGAGCTGTCCCGGGGCAGGGAGGGCCGGGGGTGGCAGTGGCTGCTCAGGGATGGCTCTGGCCCCTGTCCCTCCAAGGAGCCACTGCCCAAAGAGCTGCGCTGGCCCCGGGCTCTGCTCCCGGCCTTCTGGGCTTTGCTGGGTGGCACAGCCTGTGCCAAGGGGCACCAAGGTGCCTGCAGGCCCCAGCTCTGGGGGAAACACAGAACCTCCTGGAGTATCCACCGTGCTGCCAGCTCAGCCCTGGGGCACAGCACGGGCTCACGCTCCCATTGCTCCCACAGATGCAGCCACAGCACGTGTTCCTGACTCCCAGAAGGGCACTGGAAGGGGTTCCTGTCAGGGAACACAGGGCTGGCTGCTGTTAATGGCAGGCCTGCTTTTTCTGGAGCTTGTCTTCATTTTATGCTGCGTTGGACTCTGGTATTGCTGGAAGAGAAAACAGTGAGTGTTCACCTTTCCCTCAAAGAGCTTCTTTGGAAAGTCTACTGCAGGCAGGGAACATTCCCAGTGAGGCTGCTGTGGAGCTGTGGACAGTCAGTGGTTGCCCAGATAACTCTGCTGAGGGTTCTGCTGCTGCCCAGTGCTTGAATTGGCCTCTTCATTGCTGGGCCTTGTCCTGGGGAGCCCGCTGGGGCTGCAGCCAGTGCTGCCTCCCCCTGAGGCTGCCTGGCCAAGAGCAGCCCCAGGGGCAGCGGGCAGAGGCAAAGCAAGGTGGGGAGCAGAAAGAGCAGGAGCAGCTTGCCCTGGCAAGGCAGAGGCGCCCCGGGGCCCGCTCCTGGCCAGGGCCCCTGCCCAGAGCCAGGCCCTGCTGGCCGGGGCCTTGAGGGGCAGCTGTGCAGCTGGGCCAAGGTGTGCCAGCAGCTCCAGCCGTGCTGGGGCTGGGCCAGCTCTGGGCCCTGCTCTGCAGGAGGGTCCCTGTGTGCCACCAGCAGCTGGGGCCTCTGACACCTCCTCTCTCCACAGGAGCAGCCCTGCAGCTACACAGGAGCAGCCGAAGGCCTTGGTCAGGGAGAACAGGACCAACCATTCTCCGTGTCCAAGGCAGAGTCCAACATCCCTGTCACAGCTGCATTATAAGCTGATTGCTGCGCCGCCACCAAGCAGAACAGGAGGCTCTGTCCCTGAAGGTGCTGGCCGTGGTGCCCGGGCAGGACAGGAGGTGCAGCCCTTCTACCAGGGCACAGCCTGAAGACCAGCACCCTTAGACTTCGCCTGTGGGGCCCGGATGGTACCACCTGCAGTACAGGCAGAGCTCCTTGTCTGCGCACAGCCAGGGCTGCGGAGGCAGTAGCCCTGCATGGGCCTCCAATAATATCTTACCCTTTCATTTTTAGAAATTAAAAATATTTAGAAATTAGATGTTCTTTGAAATGTTTACTTTTTTTTTTAATTTCTTTTGGTAAAAACAAACCTGGAAATTTTCCTTCCCTTTTTGCAAAATAGTTCCAAATTATTCAAAGTAGTTTTAGAATTCTGAGAAATTTTTTACACTTCTAGAATAAGAAATAAAATTGCATTTAATTAATAATTTTTACTCTAGGAAGAACTAAGACACCCCAAGCCACCCAGCCTACTGGAGAGGCTCTTTTCCCACCAGAGATTTGTACCTAGTCCCAACCAAATTACCTAAAACCTTTCCCCAGATATTTTCTGGGATTTCTGACAAGCTCTTAGTCTTCAGAGGCAAACTTTGAGTACAGTGGGAGTCTCTTAAAGTCACCATCTCTGCTTCTGGAAGAACTCCCTCTGTTCTAGGGCAGGGGGTTCTCTCAGCTTCCTGCTGTCCCGGGGCTCTGCTCCCGGCCTTCTGGGCTTTGCTGGGTGGCACAGCCTGTGCCAAGGGGCACCAAGGTGCCTGCAGGCCCCAGCTCTGGGGGAAACACAGAACCTCCTGGAGTATCCACCGTGCTGCCAGCTCAGCCCTGGGGGACAGCACGGGCTCACGCTCCCATTGCTCCCGCAGATGCAGCCACAGCACGTGTTCCTGACTCCCAGAAGGGCACTGGAAGGGGTTCCTGTCAGGGAACACGCTGTTTGCTTGTGATAAGGGCAAGTTTGGGCATCTATTTCAGCCAGGAAATGATTTGGAAGTGCTCAAATGAACCTCGACTGAGAGCTTCCAGGAGCAGCCCTTCTAATCCAATAAAGAAATGGAGTTGTCACAGCTCTGTCTGGGTGTTTACCCCCAGCAAACCCCACAGGGCAGCAGCACCAGCACCAGCTGAGCTCCGTGTCCAGGAGCAGCCGTGGATGTCCCCAGTGTGGGCAGGAGCCAGGCAGGGGCTGCTGTGACCAGCAGCAGGGCCCCGAGGGGCTGGGGGAGCCCACGTTGAGTGACCCTGGGCTGAGGGCACATTTCCTGCAGGGGGGTCACCTGGGCCAGGACCTCCTCCAGTGGCATGGCCCGGAAAGGAGGGGAGCCAAGGAGAGCATCTCCAGGGGCACAGCCTGACAAGCAATGTCAGCAGGCATTGGTTTTGCTAAGGTTTTCCTAAGCCATGGCCCTTTGATGGAGACAAACATTACCAGTCAAAGCATTGCCCATTAGTACAGATGGGGTACACTCTGGGGGTACAGCTGAGGCCAGGAGGTCACAGCAGCTCTGAGGTCACAGCAGGCTGAGGTTACAGCAGCTCTGAGGTCACAGCAGCTCTGAGGTCACAGCAGGCTGAGGTGACAGCAGCTGTGAGGTCACAGAGGTGCCAGAGCCCCGTGGTTGCACAGCAGCACAAGGAGCAGGCAGTCGCTCCTGGAGCACAACTGCTGTGGCAGCAGCGGCGGCGGCAGCAGCGGCGCTGACATTGGGACAGCGGCGTCAGGACAGTGGTGGCAGCAAGAGCTGGGCACTGGCAGAGGGCAAGGCAGCATGGCCCTTGCTCTGCGCCTCGGGCTCCTGCTCCTGCTGGCAGTGGCCCTGCCTGCCAGGGCTGCCCAGGCTGCTCCGTGGCCAGCGCGGGGAGCAGGTGAGCCGGCGGCCTGGCTCCCCTTGCCCGGGACAGCGCTCCCTTCTCCCCGGGAAGCCTTGGGCGAGGTTTGCCCCAGGGTTTGGGGAGGGTGTCCTCTGCCAGGGAGAGAGCCCCCAGGCACACAGGGCTGCTCCAGTTTTGTCTCCAGGGATGTTGCACAGGGCCTGCAAAGAGTGTGGAGAGTGACCAGAGCCAGCCCAGAGCTCCCCAGGCCCCTGGGCAGCTTTGGCCATGTCCATTGACATCTGGCTCCCACGGCCTTACCCAACCCCCCTGCAGTGCCCAGTCCCCTGAGGCAGAAGGGGATCCCAGCACACCATGGAAATGGTTCTCATCTCTGCTCCCTTCTAGACTGGGATCAGGACATGGATTATTTGGAAGTGTTGGCGAATGGTAGTTTGAAGACCTTGCCAGATGCTGGAGGCAAGTTTGCAATGCACTTTACTTGAAAGAATCATGAGTGTCAGTGTAGCAGGAGCTCAACCATGTGCCATTTCCCTTCACATAATCTCAGGGTTGAAGGGTTCTGGAAACCTTGCCCTGCTCCCTTCTGGAGCCCTGAGTGATCCCCCAGGATGGTGTCAGTGTGAGGAAGGAGCATTTAGCTGTCAATGCCCTGCCCTGAGCAGTGCCAGGGTGTCCTTCCGTGTGCTCTGTGCAGCCACGGAGAAGAGCAGAGAGGGAAGGGGCCGGGCCCAGGGCTGTGCCCCGGGGCTGTGCCTTGTGCGGCTCCTTGGCCGGCCCAGGGAGCCTGAGCTGCTCCTGCAGGGCCACGGGAGCTCTTCTGTCCTGCCTTTCTCTGCAGGTGAACCTCTTCACAAAGGTGATCTGGCTTCACAACCCACATTTAGGATCAAGCCTCTGGGAGATGCTGAGGGTAGGTCAAGGTCTTTGTCCCTGGGAGAGGTGCCAGCTCAGAGTCAAAGCTCGGCCAGGGGGGCAGAGGTGACAGGAGCTTCTGAGGCTGTTCAGTTACAGGTGTGCCTGCAGGGAGGAATTCTGCAGCTCCTTTGGTGGATGCTGCACGCAAGCCCAGCTCCCGTCGCAGGGGTGAGTCGTGTGTCCCTGCTGAGCCCACAGGCTGAGCCCTGTGTTTGTGGGATCTGTTCCTGGGAAATGGAAATCCTTTCTGTTCAGATCCTCCAACAGGGAAGTACAAACCCACAGGACACAAGAAACCCGATGACCCATCTGAACTCAGGAGGCAAATGAAGGAAATGCTGCAGGGAGGACAAGGTGGGTGCATGTCCCTGAGGCTCCTCCTGAGGCTCAGCAGCCGGGGCCTTTCTCTGCACACCTGGACACGCCGTGCCCGGCACAGCGGGAAGGGATCCATGGCAGCCTGGCTGCCCCGCTGCTGCTTTCACAGCCTGCAGGGCTGTTTGCCAGCCTGGCCTGGCTGCAGCTTCTCCCCAGGCTCTGCAGGAAGGCACTGGGCATCAGCTGGCAGGGAGCCCAAACTGCACCATGGGCCGTGCACACCCTGAGATCCCTGCAGTTTCCCGGTCTCTGGGCCTTTCAGGAGAGGTGGCTGTTTTGAGGAGAGACTGCTCTGGCCCAGCCCCATGAGACTGGGAGTTTTCCTGATGCTTATCAATGTCTTTGACATGTATTGCCTCTTGAGATGCCAGCACGAAAATGAGGAACATTTCCATCTGATCCAGTTGTGCTTTTCCTTTATCAAGGGATGGACCAAAAGGCTGTACTGAAGATGGCTTCTCCCAGAGGAAGCAGTGGCTCATTGGCAGCCCCTGTTTCCGAAAGGAAGGCAATGCCAGGCACAGGCACAGCCACAGTTACAGGAGGTAATAGCTGTGCCAGTCTCAGCCCTCGCTGGGGCTGTGTGGCAGCAGCTCTTCCCCCAGCACCCGCCCTTGCACGGCCCAGCAGCAGCCAAAGCTGGAGGCACCTGGGCCTCGAGGCCTCTGGAGCTGGCTGACAGCCCCTGGCAAAGGGGACTGGTGGCCCAAGGTCCCTCCCGCTGCAGCTGCTCCCGGAGCTGGCCCTGAGCACCCAGAGGCCCAAGGCACAGGAGCAGCCCCGAGCGGGAGCCACGAGCCCAGGGCCAGAGCCAGCCCTGGCTCCCGGCTGGGCAGGGGCTGCCCTGGCTCCTGACAGGGCCTGGCTCCGTCCCCTTGGGCTGGGGGAGCTGTCCCACCAGAGGGAGAGGTGAAATAAGGAAAACTTTTAAAACAGCCTGCTGTAGATTTTCTCAGGGCTTTAGGGAGAAAGTCCCCAGAGGGCCCTGGGCTGCTCCAGCAGCCCCTCGCAGGGATGGTGCACAGGGCCTGCAAAGAGTGTGGAGAGTGACCAGAGCCAGCCCAGAGCTCCCCAGGCCCCTGGGCAGCTTTGGCCATGTCCATTGACATCTGGCTCCCACGGCCTTACCCAACCCCCCTGCAGTGCCCAGTTCCCTGAGGCAGAAGGGGATCCCAGCACACCATGGAAATGCTTCTGATCTCTGCTCCCTTCTAGACTGGGATCAGGACATGGATTCCCAGTTTGTCCTGCTTCAGAACAGTTTGAAGACCTTGGCAAATGCTGGAGGCAAGTTCAGAATTTCCATTTTACTGAGAGAATAATTAGTGTCAGTGTGGCAAGATCTCACTCATGTACAAATTTTCTTTCAGAGTCTGAAGGTTGTTGAATTTTGGATATCTTGCCCTGCTCCCTTCTGGAGCCCTGAGTGATCCCCAGGATGGTGTCAGTGGGAGGAAGGAGCATTTAGCTGTCAATGCCCTGCCCTGAGCAGTGCCAGGGTGTCCTTCCGTGTGCTCTGTGCAGCCACGGAGAAGAGCAGAGAGGGAAGGGGCCGGGCCCAGGGCTGTGCCCCGGGGCTGTGCCTTGTGCGGCTCCTTGGCCGGCCCAGGGAGCCTGAGCTGCTCCTGCAGGGCCACGGGAGCTCTTCTGTCCTGCCTTTCTCTGCAGGTGAACCTGTTCACAAAGGTGATCTGGCTTCACAACCCACGTCCAAGGCTGAGCCTGTGGGAGATGCTGAGGGTAGGTCAAGGTCTTTGTCCCTGGGAGAGCTGCCAGCTCAGAACCAAAGCTCGGCCAGGGGGGCAGAGGTGAGAGGAGTTTCTGTGGCTGCCGAGTTACAGGTGTGCCTGCAGGGAGGAATTCTGCAGCTCCTTTGGTGGATGCTGCACGCAAGCCCAGCTCCCGTCGCAGGGGTGAGTCGTGTGTCCCTGCTGAGCCCACAGGCTGAGCCCTGCGTTTGTGGGATCTGTTCCTGGGAAATGGAAATCCTTTCTGTTCAGGTCCTCCAACAGGGAAGTACAAAACTACAGGACACAAGAAACCCAATGACCCCTCCAAATTCATGTGGCAAATGGTGCAGGAAATGCTGCAGGGAGGACCAGGTGGGTGCATGTCCCTGAGGCTTCTCCTGAGGCTCAGCAGCCGGGGCCTTTCTCTGCACACCTGGACACGCCGTGCCCGGCACAGCGGGAAGGGATCCATGGCAGCCTGGCTGCCCCGCTGCTGCTTTCACAGCCTGCAGGGCTGTTTGCCAGCCTGGCCTGGCTGCAGCTTCTCCCCAGGCTCTGCAGGAAGGCTCTGGGCATCAGCTGGCAGGGAGCCCAAAGTGCACCACGGGCCGTGCACACCCTGAGATCCCTGCAGTTTCCCAGTCTCTGGGCAGATCACAAAATGTGGCTCTTTGGAGATGGAGGGCCCTGGCCAATCCCAAGAAGTTTATAGGGATTCCTGATCCTTATCCATGTCTTTGGCAAGCATTGCCTCCTGAAGGTGCTCCCTCCCCAATGGGGAAGGATTTGATCTGATAGAGCTGTCCTTTTCTCCAGAGATGGCACGAGATGATGTGCTGAAGGAAGCATTTTCCAGTGGAAGCAGTGGCTCCATGGCAGCCTCTGCTGCAGGAAGGGAGGCCATGCCAGGCACAGTCACTGGAGGTAATTGCTGTGCCTCTGGGCCTGGGCCCTGCTGAGCCTTGAGCTGCCATCTCTGCTGCTTGGTTGGTGCCCCCCTCACAGGGATGGTGCACAGGGGCTGCAAAGAGTGTGGAGAGTGACCAGAGCCAGCCCAGAGCTCCCCAGGCCCCTGGGCAGCTTTGGCCATGTCCATTGACATCTGGCTCCCACGGCCTTACCCAACCCCCCTGCAGTGCCCAGTTCCCTGAGGCAGAAGGGGATCCCAGCACACCATGGAAATGCTTCTGATCTCTGCTCCCTTCTAGACTGGGACCAGGACATGGATTATCTGGAATTGCTGATGGATGACAATTTGAATATCTTGGAGAATGCTGGAGGCAAGGACTGAATTTCCATTTTACTTGGAAAATAATCTGTGCCAATGTGGAAAAAGCTCTCATGTGCAACTTCCCTGTAAGAGTCTGAAGGTTGTTGAATTTTGGACATCTTGCCCTGCTCCCTTCTGGAGCCCTGAGTGATCCCCAGGATGGTGTCAGTGGGAGGAAGGAGCATTTAGCTGTCAATGCCCTGCCCTGAGCAGTGCCAGGGTGTCCTTCCGTGTGCTCTGTGCAGCCACGGAGAAGAGCAGAGAGGGAAGGGGCCGGGCCCAGGGCTGTGCCCCGGGGCTGTGCCTTGTGCGGCTCCTTGGCCGGCCCAGGGAGCCTGAGCTGCTCCTGCAGGGCCACGGGAGCTCTTCTGTCCTGCCTTTCCTTGCAGGTGAACCTGTTCACAAAGGTGATCTGGCTTCACAACCCACATCCAAGGCTGAGCCTGTGGGAGATGCTGAGGGTAGGTCAAGGCCTTTGTCCCTGGGAGAGCTGCCAGCTCAGAGCCAAAGCTCAGCCAGGGGGGCAGGGGTGACAGGAGCTGCTGTGGCTGTTGAGTTACAGGTGTGCCTGCAGAGAGGAATCCTGCAGCTCCTTTCCTGGTTAATGCAGACAAGTCCAGCTCCCATCACAGGGGTGAGTCGTGTGTCCCTGCTGAGCCCACAGGCTGAGCCCTGCGTTTGTGGGATCCGTTCCTGGAAAATGGAAATCCTTTCTGTTCAGGTCCTCCAACAGGGAAGAGCAAAGCCACAGGACAGAAGGAATCGCCTGAGTCAAATGACATCCTGAAACAAATTGTGAAGGAACTGCACAAAGAGCAAGGTGGGTGCATGTCCCTGAGGCTCCTCCTGAGGCTCAGCAGCCGGGACCTTTCTCTGCACACCTGGACACGCCGTGCCCGGCACAGCGGGAAGGGATCCATGGCAGCCTGGCTGCCCCACTGCTGCTTTCACAGCCTGCAGGGCTGTTTGCCAGCCTGGCCTGGCTGCAGCTTCTCCCCAGGCTCTGCAGGAAGGCACTGGGCATCAGCTGGCAGGGAGCCCAAACTGGACCACGGGCTGTGCACACCCTGAGATCCCTGCAGTTTCCCTGTCCCTGGGCACAACAGGAGGGGTGGTGGTTGGGACAAGAGAGATTCCTGTCACAGTCCCAAGATCCTGGGCCTTTTCCTACTCCTTATCCATGTCTTTGACAAGTGTTGCATCCTGAAGATCCCTCCTCCCCAGTGTGTAATGGTTCCATCTGATCCAGCTGTGTTTTTTCCTTCTTCAAGGGATGGACAGAGAGGCTCTCTGGAAGGCAGCATTTGCTGAAGGAAGTGAGGCAATGCCAGGCACGGGCACAGGCACAGTTACAGGAGGTAATTGCTGTGCTGGCTCAGCCCTCGCTGGGGCTGTGTGGCAGCAGCTCTTCCCCCAGGGCCTGCCCTATCTGACTGTTCCTTGGGCTGTCTCAGCTGCCATAGCAGAGAGACACAAGGAGGAATGGTTTTGGCACTGCCTGCTGCAGTTTTCCCCAGGGATTTAGTGAGTGTTTCCTGTGTAGCAGTGAGAGAGCCCCAGGGGACCCAGGGCAGCTCCAGCAGCCACTCCTGGGATGGTGCACAGGGGCTTGCAAAGAGTGTGGAGAGTGACCAGAGCCAGCCCAGAGCTCCCCAGGCCCCTGGGCAGCTTTGGCCATGTCCATTGACATCTGGCTCCCACGGCCTTACCCAACCCCCCTGCAGTGCCCAGAGCCCTGAGGCAGAAGGGGATCCCAGCACACCATGGAAATGGTTCTCATCTCTGCTCCCTTCTAGATTGGGATCAGGACATGGATTATCTGGAAGTGCTGGCAAATGACAATATGAAGATCATGGAGGATTCTGAAGGTGAGTTCTCAGTGTGCTTTTCCTCACAGAATAATCAGTGTCACTGTGGCAAGAGCTCACCCATGTGTCATTTCCCTTCACATAATCTCAGGGTTGAAGGGTTCTGGAAACCTTGCCCTGCTCCCTTCTGGAGCCCTGAGCTCTTCTGTCCTGCCTTTCTCTGCAGGTGAACCTGTTCACAAAGGTGATCTGGCTTCACAACCCAAATCCAAGACTGAGCCTGTGGGAGATGCTGAGGGTAGGTCAAGGCCTTTGTTCCTGGGAGAGCTGCCAGCTCAGAGACAAAGCTCGGCCAGGGGGCATCACTGCAGGTGCCAGGACAGAGCTGTGCACGTGTGTGCCCTCGCCCTGCCCGCTCCCCTCACGACTTCTGCTCAGGACTGGGGCTGTTTGGGTGGGGGAGAGCCCTGGCCCAGCCACAAAGCCCAGATACTTTCCTGAACCTTATCCGTGATTTTGACAAGCATGACATCCTGAAGATGCCACGTCCCTGAATGGGGAATGTTTCCATCTGATCCATTTGTCCCTCTTCCTTTCTCAAGTGACGGAAGAAAAGTCTGTGCAGAAGGAGTCACTTCCCGGAGGAAGCAATGCCTCAGTGACAGCCTCTACTGCAGGAAAGAAGGCAGTGCCAGGCACAGGCACAGATACAGGCAAAGGCACAGGCACAGCCACAGCCACAGTTACAGGAGGTAATAGCTGTGCCAGTCTCAGCCCTCGCTGGGGCTGTGTGGCAGCAGCTCTTCCCCCAGCACCCGCCCTTGCACGGCCCAGCAGCAGCCAAAGCTGGAGGCACCTGGGCCTCGAGGCCTCTGGAGCTGGCTGACAGCCCCTGGCAAAGGGGACTGGTGGCCCAAGGTCCCTCCCGCTGCAGCTGCTCCCGGAGCTGGCCCTGAGCACCCAGAGGCCCAAGGCACAGGAGCAGCCCCGAGCGGGAGCCACGAGCCCAGGGCCAGAGGCAGCCCTGGCTCCCGGCTGGGCAGGGGCTGCCCTGGCTCCTGACAGGGCCTGGCTCCGTCCCCTTGGGCTGGGGGAGCTGTCCCGGGGCAGGGAGGGCCGGGGGTGGCAGTGGCTGCTCAGGGATGGCTCTGGCCCCTGTCCCTCCAAGGAGCCACTGCCCAAAGAGCTGCGCTGGCCCCGGGCTCTGCTCCCGGCCTTCTGGGCTTTGCTGGGTGGCACAGCCTGTGCCAAGGGGCACCAAGGTGCCTGCAGGCCCCAGCTCTGGGGGAAACACAGAACCCCCTGGAGTATCCACCGTGCTGCCAGCTCAGCCCTGGGGCACAGCACGGGCTCACGCTCCCATTGCTCCCACAGATGCAGCCACAGCACGTGTTCCTGACTCCCAGAAGGGCATTGCAAGTGGTGTCTGTCAGGGAGCTCTCTGCTGGCTAGAGTTAGTGTCAAACCTGCTTTTTTTGGGGTTTGCCTTCATTCTATGCTGCGTTGGACTCTGGTATTGCTGGAAGAGAAAACGGTGAGTGTTCACCTTTCCCTCAAAGAGCTTCTTTGGAAAGTCTACTGCAGGCAGGGAACATTCCCAGTGAGGCTGCTGTGGAGCTGTGGACAGTCAGTGGTTGCCCAGATAACTCTGCTGAGGGTTCTGCTGCTGCCCAGTGCTTGAATTGGCCTCTTCATTGCTGGGCCTTGTCCTGGGGAGCCCGCTGGGGCTGCAGCCAGTGCTGCCTCCCCCTGAGGCTGCCTGGCCAAGAGCAGCCCCAGGGGCAGCGGGCAGAGGCAAAGCAAGGTGGGGAGCAGAAAGAGCAGGAGCAGCTTGCCCTGGCAAGGCAGAGGCGCCCCGGGGCCCGCTCCTGGCCAGGGCCCCTGCCCAGAGCCAGGCCCTGCTGGCCGGGGCCTTGAGGGGCAGCTGTGCAGCTGGGCCAAGGTGTGCCAGCAGCTCCAGCCGTGCTGGGGCTGGGCCAGCTCTGGGCCCTGCTCTGCAGGAGGGTCCCTGTGTGCCACCAGCAGCTGGGGCCTCTGACACCTCCTCTCTCCACAGGAGCAGCCCTGCAGCTCCACCAAACTGGGCACAGACTGCAGCTGCAGACACCGGGAACTGTCCCCACGCAGCCCCCAGCCAGTGTCCAACGTCCCTGCCTCAGCTCTATTACCCCATTGCTGTCGTGGAGACGCAGCCAAGCAGAACAAGAGGCTCTGTCCCTGAAGGGGGTGGCCCTGGTGTCCGGCCAGGAGTGAAGGTGACCCCCTCCTTCACAGGAAGGGCCTGAGCCACATCTCTGGGCTTCAGCTCTGGGGCCTGGGTGGTGCCACCAGCACTGGCAGAGCCCCTTCTCTGGGCACAGCCTGGGCTGGGCAGGCAGCAGCCAGGCTCCTGAGAGCAGCAGCCACTGTGTTCATTTTTCATTTTGTAGGATTTAGGAATATTTTTCATAGAAAGAAATCCCCAAATATTTCTCCCTTTTTCCCACTATAGTTCTGTATTTTTCAATAGTTCTGGACTTTTTTAGAGTTTTGGACAACTTGGACTATTTTTGCACTTCTAGAATAAAGAAATAAAATCACATTTAATTGGTAATCTTTACTCTAGGAAGAACTAAGACACCCCAAGACACCCCAAGACACCCCAAGTGAGGTTCTTTTCCCACTGGAGATTTGTACCTAGTCACAACCCAATTGCCTAAAACCTTTTCCCAGATATTTTCCGGGATTCCTGACAAGAAAAATCTTATCTCTTAGTCTTCAGAGGCAAACTTTGAGCACAGTGGGAGTCTCCTAAAGTCACCATCTCTGCTTCTGGAAGAACTCCCTGTGTTCCCTCGCTGCCCCGCAGTGCTGCGGTGCCACGGAGCTGCTGTAAAACACAAACAGCAGCTCTGCCACACCCCCGCAGCAGCATTGGAGCAGCTTCATGGGTCTGTTTACATCCCGCTGTTGGCTTCTCTAAACACAAGTTTAGCATTTGAATGATATGTTTCACCTGGCACAGGAATTGATGATGCTCCCTTTTTATGGAGGCTGAACGCCCATGAGCTTTAAAACCTTTCTGGCCAGCATAAGGCCTGGAAAAGCATTTCATGGAGCTGTTTAATAGTGAAAGTGGCCCAAGGAAAGAAGCTTGTTTAAATGCTGGAGCCCACCAGAGCAGCCCCCCAGGGCAAATCTTTCTCCTTCTCCTCTCCCTCCATGACTGCCAAACAATCCCTTTGACAGTTCTTTTCTCCAAAGTTGAACAGCACCATTTTATTTGGGGGAGAAAAAAAGAGTTAATATTCTATGAGATCATCATCATCATCATCATCATCACAAATGAGCTGCAAGTTAGTTAAATGACATCAACAACTCAGACTGTGGAGTTATTTCTCAGGGAGGAGCACTGGCTTTACTATGCCTTGAAACTGCAGATGTGCTACAGTCTTTAAAATCAGTTGGATGTAGACATAACTCTGGAGCCAAGCACAGCACAAATCAAAAATAGGTGCCCTTACAGCCCCTGCCCAGCATCCTGCTCCCAGAGAGCAGCCCTGGCCCCGAGCTGCTGTCCCAGAACACAAATACAGGCAATGCAGGCTGGCATCAAAGGGGAAACAGAGGTCAGCTTGCTGCTGCTCCATCCCTCTGCCTTCAAATCCTCACATATTACTTTTAAATTAAAACCCCACAACGTTTACATCTTTTTTGACTTGGATGTAGAAGTTAAAAAAAGTGTGATCCCTGGGATGGGAAAGGGAAAAGCAACCATGTTGTCCCTACAAAGAACAAACACGAGGCTTCTGCTGCTGAAGCTGGGATGTGAGGGGCTGTGAGGTTCAGATTTCCTCCCAGGGTTTCATGTCATTCATTCAGAGTCAAACTCTTTAATAAAAACCAAACCTAGCCCTCTGATAAAAACCTGGTTTCAGCTGTGACCAGGGGAAATGCAGACATGGAACAGAAAACAGTGTTGGACTCAGCTCTGCGGCCAAATCACCTGAAAGCAAAGCCCTCACAGTTCCTGGAGGCACTTGGAAATGTGTCTGTTAACTTAGAAATGAATAATGAAGAATGTCTCTTTTCCTAAAAGAACAGTTATATTGTTGTGTAATAAAGAGCAGATGTCAAAAAGGATTTCAAAGACTTGGTTAAAAAAAAAAACAAAAAAACAAACCTTATGAAAACTGCAGTGCTGTCCCTGACTTTGCCAGAGCTGCTCCAGCCCCCCCAGCAAACATGACATACATGTGTTGTCACTTTGCTTTCATTTGGGAGCAAAGTCCCTGGGAGCTCCAGCATGGCCTGAGCAGGGAATCTCTTCCCAGCAGCAGGGAATTTCCTGGAGTGCAACTGGCAGCAAAGGCCAGCTCTTCTGAGGGGGAAATGGCAGGCCAGATGTGAAGGGAAGCTCATCCCAAGGAACAAAGTGTGAGGCACAGCCGAGTGCAGGGGACATGGGCTCTGGGCAGCCCCAGCTCTGCTCATCCTCAGCCTGCAGGGACACTGGGGCAGGAGCCAGGGTGGGAATCCTCAGCAGATGTGCCACAGCAGCCTCACCTGGGCTTCACAGAGTGTCCAGTTCACCCTGCTGAGCTACCAGCCCATCTCAAAGTGTTTAAAGCACAACACGGAGTTCAAGGTTCATGTGCAATTGTATTAGAGCACAGACTTGCAGCCAACTGTTTATCTGGTGTCTGGCCTAAGTGCTGATAAAGACTTGGCTGCAGTTTATATAATCTGCCATTAATAAATGCAATTTATGGCAGTCTCAGGCAAAGACATGAGCGCTGCTGGCTCTGTTAGTGGTGCACTCAGCACAGGCCAGGAATTTGGTCTGAACAGAGACAAGACTTAATTCATTTCTTGTCCCTAAATGCCTGGGATTTAGGTCAGGCCCAAGGCAAAAGATGGTGTAAATCTCAAAGCTCCATGTCAGAACTGCCAGGCTTTGCTAACACGAGCTCAGTGACTTTAACACAACCCAACACTGCATAATCCCAGCAGCATCTAAAGCAAACTCTGGCTGCAGTAACCACGCTCCAGGCAGGGCCAAGGTGTGTGTCTGGGCTTCCCCCTGCTCCCCAGGAGTAGCTCTGAGGTGCAGCAGGACAGAGCACAGCCCATGAACACCTTCCCAGGACTGCAGGCATCGAGATCAGACAGACAAAGCCTCTCACACCAGGCATGCCAGGACCCTGCCTGCTCCCCCCTCACCCTCATCCCTTTGCCCAAAGCCCAGCCCAGGGCTTTGTGGGGGGAATCTGTGGTGAGCACCCCACTGCAAACTCTGCAAGGACAAACATCTGCCAGCTAAAAAAAAAATACATATATAGGAATAACTCTGAATTCCATTCATGCCTGATTTGAACAGAATTAATTCAAGGAAATCAGTTTATTCGATTCTGGCATATTTAAAACCAACATAATATAAAGGTGAGGCCCTGGCACAGGGTGCCCAGAGCAGCTGTGGCTGCCCCTGGATCCCTGGCAGTGTCCCAGGCCAGGTTGGACAGGGTTTGGAGCAGCCTGGGACAGTGGGAGGTGTCCCTGCCATGACACTGGATGGGATTTAAGGTCCTTCCAACCCAAACCATTCTGGGATTCTGTTATTCTAGGATGCATTGCCTTTAACAGATTTTAAATTTACACTTACAATAAATGAAAAGTGTACAGACCTGATTCTTATGGAAGCTCTGCATATTTAAAAGAACCTATACTTAAATGTACATACACTTTATAGTTCCAATTCATCCTCTGCAAAATTCCATGGGCCTATCTGAAAGCCAAGGGACATTTCTTTTCAAGATCTGTGATGAATGAGATCCAGACCTGGGACTGTTTCGTAAAGTATCATCCATGCCAAAATCCTCATCCAAAGAAAAATTCCAAGAACAATTATGAGGATTCTAAATAACAAATACCTAGCTCTGCTTTATTTAAAGCAAAAGAGAAATTTATAAATGCTCAGACAAAACACTTTAAAAGTATATGTCAAAAGATACTAAAAGGCAGACACCTAAAATAATTTCTAAAATATTACCTAATGAGTGATTTGTGGTTTATCCTTTCAGGACCTAAAAAACTCCACTGTGATTTAGTGCTAAAGGATGCCAATGCATTTACTCATCTTAACCTAGAATTTAATCATCAGAGTTTCAATCCTCTAGCACCTGCCCTGGCCCAGCTCCAGCCCTTCCCTGGGTGCTGCCCCTGGGGAGGAGCTGCAGCCCCCAGGGAGCTCTGCCCTCAGCCTTCCCTTCTGCAGCTGAGCAAACCAAGTGTCCTCAGGCTCTCCCTGCACAGCCCCTGCAGCCCCTGACCCAGCTGAGCAAACCAAGTGTCCTCAGGCTGTCCCTGCACAGCCCCTGCAGCCCCTGACCCAGCTGAGCAAACCAAGTGTCCTCAGGCTCTCCCTGCACAGCCCCTGCAGCCCCTGACCCAGCTGAGCAAACCAAGTGTCCTCAGGCTCTCCCTGCACAGCCCCTGCAGCCCCTGACCCAGCTGAGCAAACCAAGTGTCCTCAGGCTCTCCCTGCACAGCCCCTGCAGACCCTGACCCAGCTGAGCAACCTCAGCTGCTCCTCTCCTGTGGTTTCCATCCAGACCCTCCACCAGCCAAAGCTCAGCTCTGAATTCTGCAGGCTCTTCCAGGGTTGCTGTGCTGCCCTGCAGGCACTGAGCAAGGGGCTCAGGTGTGCACTGTCACCTGGGGCAGGGCAGCACAGCTGCCTTTGGGCCCCAGTTCAGCTCAAGGCAGACCCTGAGCATATGGCAGCACTGTCACAGTGACAGTGCAAAATACAAAAAAATCCATCTCACCCCAGATGCAGTGAAGGCAACCCCCACCATTTGCATTTCACACTCGTGGTGATTCATCTCCCCAGCTATAAAGAAGCAGTGTCCTCCAGTGGTTACAGCTCTGGAGTGAGGAGCCCCCCAGGCACCTCCTGCACAGCCCTTGGCACTCAGAAAGCCACCGAGGTGCTTAACATGCTCTAAGATAAGCCCAGAGTGCCCAAATATTTTCAGCCATTCGTGTCCCAGCCAACATGCTGTGATATGCCCCCCTTGCAAGGTCAGGACCTTTCCTTTCTTTCAGAAGCCACGAGGACACAGAGACACGTCCCAGTGTCAGCACAGCACTGCTGCAGAGCAGGACAGGCAGGGAGAAGCCTTCACCACATGGGGAAGCTGCTGGGAGGCCCAGAACGTGCAGTGTTCTTACTCTGCTTCCCAAGATTTGCTTGAAATAAAAGAACATCGAGGCACTCACTGTGAAGACTGCTGAAAGCAGCTCAAATTGAGCACATCTAGAGAGTAAATGGGGTCTAGGGAGTCCAGCACATCATGGAGCCATCAATACTGAGTATACTGAGACTCCCTGGAACATCAGTGCCCTTGGTTTCCATAAAACTGCTGCATTTTCAGTGTCTTTGGGTGGGCAAACAAAGGAAGAGCTTTTTGGTTCCACATGTAAATCACACTGTTCCTCCAGCTGAAAATGAGCCATTAAATGGATTATCTCTGAACAACTCAATCAGAAGTGCCCAAGCCAGGAAAGGCCTGGGTGAGGCTTGGCTGTGCTGTCAGGCAGTTTGAGAGCAGGGCACAGGGGCACTGCAGGTCTCACCTGGGGTGAAGTGAACCTTCCTGTATCTCCCCAGGAAAGTGACAGTCCATAATAAGGGCAGCTGGACACAGTTCAGCTTTTTGCTGTACTGAAGTCAGACACTGAGTCCCAATCAGCATGGTCACCACAACATGACTGGCTCAGGGATTTTTAGGATCTCTTGTCCTGTCCACAACATTTTGATTTATGCCCAGTACACTTCTGAAAGTGCAGCTCATTTCTGCTTCAGCCCAGATTTAAGTGACTGGATCCTGGACATATTATCCCAAGTTAAGTTGATTAAAAATACTGTAATTAGTCAAATTAGACTAGATAAACACTCAGTGTAACTAAATCCATCTCACCCAAAGCACATAAGCCACAGTAAAACAAGAGCATGTAACACAAATGCTGTCTGAAATCAGAAGGGATGGAAATTGTTTTAATCAGACCTCTCCCTACCTAGAGAACGTCGTCCAGCACATACAACAAAATCTCTCAGCTCATTGTGAAACTGGTGGCTTTCCAAGCAATAAGGATTGTGATACATGGAGACATGTTACTAGGGAACTTGATGAAATGCTAGAGTTGAGAGAAAAAATTTTGACCTGGTGGGAGTCCTGGAATTTCTCAGAGCATTGCATATTTGGAGCTGCATTTCAGCCAAAAGCAGCAGGCCAGCCTTCAACATTAAACGCTTCTCCAGAGCACTTAGAGGCTCTACAGTGGAGACAGCAAACCTAATCACATTTTAATTGAGCCACATCAGATCTCCAAATCCAACATGCATTCAAGAGATATTTATTCCAATTACAACACAAACCCACTAGGCCCTTCTGCACAGGCAGGGAGCTGAGCAAGGACAGGCTGGAGGGTTGCAGTGTGACCGTGCACACCGTGCCAACACCTTCATCTGACAGCATCCCCAGGGAGGGGCTGCCTGGCACTGCACTTCCCACTCCAGGGTTATGCAACCCCACCAGAGCAGCTGGGATCCCCATCAGCTGCTTGTAAACACTGGTCATCTTTCCCACTGCCATGTTTTTTCACTCCTCCCTGCA
This sequence comes from Phylloscopus collybita, assembly GCA_027886175.1. Lineage (NCBI taxonomy): Eukaryota > Metazoa > Chordata > Aves > Passeriformes > Phylloscopidae > Phylloscopus > Phylloscopus collybita. The sequence goes on along the minus strand of JAJNNQ010000005.1, from coordinate 21,160,684 downwards.
GGGAGAGCCTGATGAATGGTGAGACTGCCACAGGGCCAGAGGAGATTTCCTGGAAACAAGCCTGGCCACACAATTATGCTGCATAATGAGATGGACCAGAAAAGGGCTCATGGAAGGATTTACACAGCAGCTCAGTGCTTGTTAAACTGAGCACTTGTGGGTTGTTCATTGCAGAGCACTTAATCTGTCGTAAAGGCAATAAAATTTTAAACAACTTCGTTTTAATACCACATCTCTTACAACGTTACCTGCTCAATAAACCTGCACTGTGTTATGAGGAGATGCTAACCCAGGACTGCACATTCCTGACAGCACCATCCTCAGAAACTTCTGCCTGCTCCTGCCATAGCCCACAGAAACATCTCTGACTCAGCACACAGATCACCCCACGGAGCTGAGGAACAGGGAGCACCTTGGGGGGAGCAGGCTTTAAGTGGGTCACTGGAAGTTAAACATCTGCTTCAACAAGATGTAACTGAGTCTCCCTAATTCAAAATCCAACTGGACTGAGCCATCCCTTGTACAAACCAGGAGGAAACCTGTCTGAAACCAGTCCTGCTGACTGCTGCAGTCACTGTCAGCAGGACTCTCCCCTGGGCTCCAGCTGTTTGCAGAGCCCAGCACTGCTCCACGAGCTCCAACACTGAGCAGCTCGCTGGCCACAAATTCCATTTGCATCCCCCCCCCCACACTTTTAACACCCCAAGCAGCACCCAAAGATCTTTTTTTTTGCCTCAGGCTAAAGATCTGTAAAGGCAGCAGTGAATTATTGCTTGAGTTGTATTTATTCCAAGCCCTGACTGCACCCAGGGATGATTCTGCACTATGCTCCTTGTCCTGTCAAAGGCTCTTCCTGGTTGTTTCCATGTTTAGTGCTCCAGAGAGCTCAAGCTGCATTTCATGGTAACAGAAGCAGCAAAATGGCCTTTCCTGCCACCTTTCTGTAGGAGGTGAGGTTGGAGAGAAGTGTTACACCTGAACCTCCTGCACTCAAGGCCAGGCTGGACAGGGCTTGGAGCACCCTGGGACAGTGGAAGGTGTCCCTGCTCACAGCTGGGGCTGGCACTGGATGAGCTTTGAGTCCTTCCAGCTCAAACCATTCTGGGATTCTGCTGTTTCAAACAGTGTCAAACAGCTCAAAAGCAGAAACACTTCAATTCTCAGTTGAAGGAAAAGGTGTGGGTTTGTCCAAGACTGAGTTGTGGTTACAGTTGGTCTGAGTGCAGCGACCACAAACCCAATTCAGATTCTGGTAATTTTTTAATGAATTTGACAAACACTTCTATCTTTTATTTGAAGCCTGTTTAAAAAGCCTTTAAAAAGAGGGAAAATGCAATCCTCCTCTCAGTGACTAATGGAACCATGCCCTGTAGGTAGCAGGTGGCTTTAAGGCACCCAACTTGGCTCTCAGCTGCTTTGACTGGGGTCGAGAGGGAATTTGTTTCCCTGATCATCACGTGACTAAGTTTAAAGGAAATTTATCATTTGGTTGAAGCAGAGCGTTGCTATTTCCTCTATGGAAATGGAAACACTAAATCATACATTTTTCTCACATACCAGCTTTTGAAAGGTCTGCATTCTTTCACGTCTCAGGCTCAAACATTCCCACAGCTAAAGCTGAATATGAAAGTATTCAACTCTTCAAGCACCCTCACCTCCAGCAGCCCCAAAGACACCCCAGTTCTGCTGGCAGCCTTGTCCATCCAATATAAATAACTCAGGCTGCACGCTGGAGATTTATTATCTTAATGTGCTCAGTTCATTGTTGGCCTTGGCAGACGTGTCCAGGTTTGGAGTGAAAGACAGCAAAACTTGACAAACCTTAAATCCCAGTGCTGCAGAATTCTATTAGGTAACAGATGGAGAAGATAATTAGCTGACAACTCAACCATCACATGCTTCATTAGGAGCCTTATTCCTATCAGACACGTTCTCTCCCAGATTTTATCTTCAGGACAATGAAGGCTATTGTTTGCCTTCAACTGGCAAAAAGCAAGGCAGGCTCATGAAGCTTGTATGCTTCTCTAAATTCGGTGCTGTGCTTACATGTTTGGGAATTCCAGCTGTAAACTGGCCTGGGAATGCTGGCTCCAGGTTATTTGGTGGAAAAAAGGTCAAGAAATTTCCTCACCAGCCTCTCTCTGCAAGGAGGGGGAGTTAATCCAATCCTTGGTGGCAGGAGAGACCTGTTAAACATCAGCATGCAGTGCAGAATAAAGAGATGTGCACATACAGCTCCCAACAGAATGGCAGCTTCCTTTAACTCCCACAGCCCATCCCAGAGCCTCACTGCCTCTGCTGGGGTTGGGAAAGGAACACTGAGATTGTGCATCTGCAGCACAGCTCTGCACTTCATGAGAAAATACTCAAAACAAATGTCAGCAGGTGAAAGGGCTTTTAACACTAAAATGGTTTGGTGAAATGTCTGTCTTTTTTATGTAGGTAAAACCAAGTTTCCTCTGGAAACCTCTGGAAAAAAAAAATTGTTTTCTAGGATTTGCAGCCTCCCTCTCCCTCCATGAGTTATTTATTGGTAGTTCAAACCCTCTCCAGCTGTCAGACACCAACTCCTCAGCCCCTGCCATGTCTCTCTCTCCTGCATAATTTTTAGGATAGTCTACATATTTACAGTCCATTTATAAACAGCTCATGAGTAATAATTGCATCTTTTGAAAGCATTCTGCACTGATTTACTCATCTAACAGAGATTATTGCAGCAGAGGAACCCAAATAAAGCACAGAATACCACATATATAAATATCTGGTAAAATAGTGGAACTTTTAAAGATAAAATTCCACACAGAGTGTCCTTCCTTTTCTGTATTAAGGCACCCAAATTTTAAAAGTATGAAGGAGTGGTGTGTTTTCCAATTGTAGCTTTACAATGAACACTGAAATGCAGTCAGTGTGTCTGCTGCTTATCAGAAATTTCACAGGAGAGTCAGAGGCAGCAGGCTCTGCTGCAAACATTCAGCCCTCTGAAAAGACAATGATTTATAAAAAGCCTCAAACTACTGCAGCCTTATCAGCAGCTCAGTTACCAGTTTAACACCTGTAACACTCAAATACTTAGATTAGAATTTACAAGGTAGGGAATGAAGTAGAACTTGGAAGTAGAAAGTGACTTCACAACCTTACAACGACATCTTAAAAAGTATTTGGACACAAAACTTGCAAGCTCTCTTCAAGGAGTCACCACTGAACTCCCAGAGAAGCTGTTGACAAACCTTGTACTACTCACCCTTGGGACTCGCTGCAGTTTCAGCCACATTTGAAGTATAAAAAATACATCATCTTGTCTTTTCAAGACACTGCTCCAGTCAAACTTTTTGACAGCCAAGATCCATGTGAAGCGACAAGAAGTCAGTCAGCATTGTTCAGCATCATTTTAATCTCCACTGAGGGAAAATTATAGAAACATGTCAACACAAACAGCAAATGTGTGGGGAAAGACCATATGGTGCTATGATGGGGGTTAAGTTCATAGAAATGTAATCTAGAATTTTATAAAAATCATATGAAAGAATAACAACATCTTTCAGTAATGTCAGACAGTATAGAAAAAATAAATCTCAACATTAGTCGTACTCTGATGGTCCTTCTAGTAAGAAATTTAAAAGTGCTCTTTAATCCCAGTGTAGCAACTCAAGCTTAGTGCAATAGGTCAGATCTGGTTTAAAGCAGGTATTTATAGCAGCTGTGCAATTCCTACAACTGACAAACCCCATGATCTAAACATCAACACTAAATGAGGTAAGTGTTATAATTAGAATTAAACATCCCTTCAATAGCTTACACAACAACTCCAGTACAGGAAAATCCTGGTGCTCCCTCACAGGACAGTTCCAGCCTGAACATGACGTAAAACTTGTAGTACAAATCAGTGAAAGTTATAAAAGCTCTTGCAAAATATACAGTTTAGTACATTTACAACCCACTGCTACCAACGGTACCTATTGCATCAAATATACCAACTTGAACAAAGCCAAACTCCCCAGGTAGTGCAACTGAATTTGCTTGGAATACACTGTTTTGCTCCCACATCCTCCTAAATGCTCCCTGTAAAGTCAGCACGTGACCTTAATGTAGAAGTGTCACTGCATTCCTCAATGAGCAAGAATAATGAAGGATTTGCTTACCAACTGTGACTGCAACTAGAAGTACCATTGCTCTCTGAGCAAGTGAAAAACACAGCACTAGTTGGGGAAAAATGATTTGAATGTACTCCTCACCGTTTTAGACATGGCAAGCTGGCAGGAATAAGACAGCCTGTATTTCTACACAGTTTGTTTTTTTTCTGCAGGGTTGCTGAGAACTGTGAGATTACCTTTCACTGGACTGCAGTTTCTCCATCTGTGAGTTAGAGTGTACAGAGACTGCTGCCTGTCACATGCAGAGCTCCTTTGAACACCAGCCTGGTAATGGTGAGCCCTTATGGCTCATTTGCATATGAAGCCAAAGGTGTTTCATATTCTATTTCACAAGGTGTTTATGAGCAAGATCTAAGTCACTATCAACAGCAGGAATAAACTATGAATTGACAATCATTCCTTCTAACTCTGTATGCCTTCAAAGCCATAAACAAACTGCCCTGGCTTTTACAGTATTGCACTTCCCTTTAGTGTTCAACTGACAGCTGAAGTCTGCACAGAACTCGTTCCCTAACAGTATTGCAATTTAAAAAGCAATAAATAAAATGCAGTATTTAAAAAAAAAAAAACTCCACAGAACAGTAGCTTTAGTCCGTATTTCTCCCACCTCAGACCATGCTGCAGCATCTGAAACAGGTCTGGGACAGTCTTGGGATGCCAACTGCATAGTTCTATGCAGCTCCAACTGCACAGCTCTTCTTCCATGCAGCTCCAGCTGCAAACACAGCTCTTCCATGCAGCTCCAACTGCACAGCTCTTCTTCCATGCAGCTCCAGCTGCAAACACAGCTCTTCCATGCAGCTCCAGCTGCAAACACAGCTCTTCCATGCAGCTCCAGCTGCACAGCTCTTCTTCCATGCAGCTCCAGCTGCAAACACAGCTCTTCCATGCAGCTCCAACTGCAAACACAGCTCTTCTTCCATGCAGCTCCAACTGCAAACACAGCTCTTCCATGCAGCTCCAACTGCAAACACAGCTCTTCCATGCAGCTCCAACTGCAAACACAGCTCTTCCATGCAGCTCCAGCTGCACAGCTCTTCCAACACAACACACCCAACCACCCCCCCCCCCCCACCCCATACCAAGCAGAGAAGCAAATTAAGCTTTCTACAGCAATGTAAGACACAAAGACAGTACACCCTTGAGTGCAGATCTCAATTAGCTTAACAGGACGTGTTGCATTAGCTCCAGATGAACGCAGGAGTTAGAGGGAGTTACTCTGCGCTGCCTCTGGGTTCCGTGGCTGGCATCCCACGGCCCCTCACTGCAGGGACAAGTTGCTGAAGTCCTTGGCAGAGTCTGTGAGCTGCAGGCTGGGGCTCCCCAGGGCACAGGCTGGCCTCTGGCTGCCCAGCAGCCCCAGGCCGTGCAGGTTGAGGATGGAGTCGGCGATGATGCGCGCCGTCCTCTTCTGGTACCCGCCCGAGGTGACCATCAGCACGGGCACGCCGCGGCTCCGGGCTGCCCTGAACACCACCTCGTCCCTCTTCACAATGCCCTGCAAGCTCAGCACAGGGAAAAGTAAGTGACACTGAGGCCTGAACTTTCAGCTTTTGTATTTTTCCAGATTTTGCATTGGTATATAAATCTGAACTTCATATATAAAGTGTTGGCGAGTTCTCCTCGCAGCTCAGTCAGACAAAACAATTCTTTTCCAGCCCGAGGACACCACTGCAGCTTCAGGCTCAAAAAGTGCAAACAGGGAACTGAGGAGAGCAAAGTGGGAGGATGGGACTGCATAATCTGAAGCTGTAATTGGATATTTAACCCCAACCTGTAGATGGACCAATATTGCCACGATTCATGCCTGCCATATTTTGGTTTTAGGAAATTCTGTTCCCAGACACTTTTACTGTACACAAGGTCACACATTGTAAACTACCTTGTTTCCCACATACTTTCTCAGAGGAGGGACTTCACGTGATGGTCTCTAGAAGTGACCAATGGTTCCAAGGGGTCCCACCTCTAAGGTGGGCACATTTGTAAAAAGTATAAAAGAAGCTTGGAAAATAAACCTGTGGCTCCTCCTCCAGGAGGGGTCCAGCAGCCTTCTGAGAATCACTACTCCCTGTCTCCATTTATTGTGTCCCACAGCGACAGACCAAAACCTATAAAAGTGTGAAAACTCGTGACTCACTGTCCATCTTGGGTGTAGCCCTGGCCAGGCTCTTGTACTGCCCAAGGTGTATCCTTTGAAGGCCTTTTAATAAATCCCTACTTTATTCCTTTAACTCTGTTCCAGGTAGCCTCTCAAGGCATCAATAGCAACATGATGCTTCAGTTCTAACCTGAGGTTTATGCAGTTAGAGTATTGGGTGCTTGCTAAGTGTTGAAGCTTTACAGTGTACAGTACCAATTAAAAATTCATTTAGAATTCCTGTCAGCTGGTTTGCATGCATAATCATAAAAAAAACAAAACCCCAAAAAGCAACCACCCCACCCACCAAAACCCCCAGCAAATCAAGTATGCTTGGCTTGTTTTAGAGGACACAGCAGAAGAAAGTCTTTAGTACAAATTCCTACAAGAATTCTGGCTCAAAGGCCATAAAGTCTAAACTGATTGCAAATTTTACAAGTGTTCAGCCTATTTCCCAGGTTTTGGAAATTGAGATTAAGAAAGACTCTCTGAATTCACAGTGCTTTAGTTCGTGCTCAACTTGCACAGCACCCTCTGACAAAAGTTTAGTAACTTGATCAAAAATTCACAATCCTACAGAAGAACCCAAAATTAAATCAAATTTTACACATTCACAATCACTGGCTGAATCTCAAGTCCCAGTTTCTGCAGTAAGAGCCTGTGGTTAATGCTAAAAGAATCTAAGGCTGAAGGGGAAGCTGCAGAATGTATGCAATGGTAAATCCATAAAAAGAAAATAAATTCCAAGTCATTTCTTACTAAGAGAAGGGTATGGAACTGCAAAATAACAAAGCCTGCTGACCAAGAGGTGCTGCACTGTCACTGAACCCAGGCAAGAGCAGAGTGTGGATCTTCTTGGGTTTCAGATAAGCACATGAGGGATTACATTCTTCTTTTTAAAAATTAAATTAATCAGAATTAAAATCTACTTTTGTAAAAGCAGAGATCCAGATACATGCAACTCATTACAACTCCTCAAAAAAAAAACAAACCCAAAAAACTTGCAAGACAACTGACAGCAGCTTACAATGGACAGCTCAAAACTTCAACAACTGCAAAGCTGGAGAGGGGAAAAGGCATCAGTATGCAATCAAATAAAAATACAGAAAATTCAGGAAGCAGCAGCAGCAGTGTTTCAAAATGAACATGCACTGCTCAGGCTGGTTACAGGAAGAGTGGAAGTACATCAAGAAATAACACCCTGCCATTAATTAGACCACAAACAGATGGCAAAGGAAAATAATAAAACACAAATGTAGCAGAAAAGAAGTATCTTGTAAAACCATCCAAGAGTATTGTTCACTGCACAGCCTGACACAGCCCTGTGAAAGAACCAGGAATAACAAATGAACAGTAAGACAAAGGAAACTGAAGAATTCTATTAGAAACAGATCCTTAAAGGAAGCAACAGAATTACAGAAGGAGCTGTAGGGCCCTGGGGAGGCAGCAGTGGATGCATCACCATTATCCCACACCAGAACTGCAAACAGGAGCCTCACTGCTCCAGCAGCTCCAGGGGGAGCCCACAGGAACTGAGGGGAAAAGATGGGCTTATTCCCACATTTCTGTGGAAAACAACAGCCTGGCACTGCTCCCACTTCCAAACAAAGGGAAGAGGGACTCAGCTGCTGCACCACAGGCTTTTCTGCAGCCTCAAGAAGCAGGAAACCATCACTCAGAGCACCCTGAGGAGCCCCATTCTGAGCACAGCCAACACTGCAGCAGGAGCTTCAAATCCAAATGGCATCTTCAGGAGCAGGACTGAAGGCTGGACTAAGGAGCTCTGAAGAGAGGGGCTGTGCAGGCACCACGCCTTCCCAGCACTGGCATTCCAAACCTGCACACCAGAGACAAGAACCCTGCCCTCAGAGCAGACTCTAAAGCCTGTTTCTCTCCCTCCAGCTGTGCAGAGAGTGCCTTTCACTTCTCCTCATGGCCAGGGAAGCTGCTTCACCTTTCTTCCCCCATCCTCACACTCTCTGTCTGCACAGAACCCAGCAAGCTACAGCAACTCCTCCTTCTTGGCAGTTAACACTGCTCCTTCTCCAAGTGCAGAGAGCTGGATTCTATTTAAAGGCAAATCTTGATCCCTGTGACCAAGCTGCCACTTCCCTTGGTGGCCACTGCTCTCCAGAGGGCTCTGCTTCACCAAACCCCACCTGACACCTCAGGCCATCTTCTCTTCAAGGTCTCAACCATGTCCAAGCTCCTCAGCTCTTCCTTCACTCAAGAGAGCTGAACAGAATTAAAGCTGAACAGAATTAAAGCTGAACAGAATTAAAGCTGAACAGAATTAAAGCTGAACAGAATTAAAGCTGAACAGATGAAGTGGTGGCTCCAAGAGGGGAATCTGAGAGCTCACAGGTCAAACAAGCACTTTCCTGTATTGATCTGGTGCCCATTAAAGAGACCTGAATGTGAGACAGGGGAGAGATAGCACAGAGGAACTGTCAGAGAAGGAATCACTAAAACCTACAGAGGAAATAAGAGGACTCTAAAGTTTTGTTTAAGAAAAGCAAAAAGGTGAAGACTTCTACGAAGCTTTACAGAATAAATCAAAATCCGAGTCTGGTACCAAGCTGGGGAGGAAAAGTAAATGGTATCTAGAGAAAGGGATCAAGAAAAGGAAAATTACTGTTCATTTGCTAAGAATACACAGCCAGGCTGCACAAAATTGTTATAACCATGAGAGCAGTTTAAAACAGCTGGGAGTGCTACAGAGGAAATTAAGTGTAAGATACACACTGGGGACAGGTGACACAAGAAATACATTGCAAAATGGGTCATGTAAGGGAAAAAAAGAACCAAAGAGGGAACAAACCAAGCAGGGAAAACAGAAGTCAGGTGAAGTGTGAAAATATCTCTATCTCCCTGGTTACTCTCTGGGTGTTGGCAATCAGTGTATTTTAGAGAGAAGATGAATGATACTGGAACAGGCACCAGAAGAACAAGAATATTCAGAGTGGGGAAAAAAAACCCACATTTGTTTGCAATCTATCTGCCTCTGGACATGGTGTGCTTTTGATGGTCATTTTTTAGCTTAAAACCTTGAAATACCACAATTCCTGATATCTTTACCAGTCAAAAGACAGCAGTGCAATGCACTGCACCTAACTCTTGTCAAGAACCCAAATGAAGTAGGTTTTTCAGAACAACAGCATCACTGAAGGAATCCAAGAGCAGAACAACTCCCCCAGCAACCCCTGACTCAGTGAACAAATCAAGCCTGTAATAAATGACAGTGTAACAGAATCAAAGACCAAATAAACTTGGGGCTTTTGCATGCCAATTTAACCATTACCAAAGCCCCACTAATTAATTGTGGCAGGTCACAAGAACACAATAGAGTTAGGGAGAGGCAAGAAGGAGCAGAAGGGTGGAAAGGCAAGGGAGCAGAGGGTCCAGGCTGTGCTCACACACCTGGGGGGAAATGGCCAGGCCTCCCAGGGGATCCCCATCCAGGATGTCAGTGCCAGCATTGTAAACCAGGATGTCAGGCTTGAACTCGTTCAGGGCTCCCTCCACGTGGGTGTGCACCTTCTGCAGGTACTCCGTGTCCTCCGTGCCCCACTCCAGCTCCACCCTGCGTTTGATGGCACCTGAGGGACAGCAAAGCAAAGCACTGCTCAGCAAACAAAGCATTGCTCTGATAGAAAATGCACAGTTTAGGTAAGCAAGCAAAAAAAAAAAAAAAAAATTACATTTCTGGGAGCTTTCTCGATGCATTGCGTTTTCACAGAAACACGAATTAAAGAATATCGTTCAACTGCTTGTTTTCTCAGCAAATGTAAAGCACAATGACCTTGAAAAAATTCCACTGGAGAGAGAAAATTAGATGCAGGGCAAAAAAAAAAAAAAAAAATCTGAGATGCAAATGGAAAATGTTATTGAAAAACAGCTGATCTGCAAGTCCAGTTACCAATCAGCAGAGAAATCATAAAGAAAATTATTAACTTAAAAGTAACCTAAATAAAGTGTAAGGCAATGAAAACATTGAACTGCTATTGCAGGGGAAACAGCTGGGGGAAAAACAAGATAAATATCACTGAGAAATTATGAAGATGTTTTATTTTTATCACAACACTCAAAACTTCACAGCAAGGGATCATGAATTTATGTGAACTGCTTTATGAATGTATAACAAGACTCAGCTTTGCCCCAAGCATTTTCAATTTAATGTTCTTACCCTGTAATCTTACCAGAAGAGCAAATATCAATTCTTAATTTAAATCAAATTATTTCTAATGCTTCTAATAAAGCAATAGAAGTAGAAAATGAAGGCTGAGAAGGTAAAGGAAAGAAACCCAAGGTTATGCAGCCGAGTTTTGGGTGTTTTTATGGGGGAATGTGTGAGTCTACCTCTGAATTAATCAAACCCAGAGCTGTTCCAAGGTCTGACTTCTGCCTCACACTGAATGATGTGGAGTCTCACACCTCAAACAAGGATTCAGCCCCCACCAGATGTGCAAGAACGCACTCAACCCAGAAGGACACTTAATTACTCTTGTGATTGCTGCCCTCTGTTCTGCTTTCCACCCTTACTCAGCATCAGTGAAGCTCTTCTTTTTCATCCTGTTATTTTATATTGCATCAACATTCAAAGTCTTTTGTTTCTGTATGGTTTCTGTGAGGTTCAGCCCTTCCTGCTTACCCTTCAGTGACCTAGCCCTATTCCTCATCCATCCTTTCTCCTCCTAAGCCTGTGTAATTCCACACTGCACCCCCCAGGGACTCACTGTGCTGATGGCTTAGCACTGGCAAGGTGAGCTGCTTCTTTTTCCCTTCCCTAAGGAACTGCATGGGGCAAGAAGAGATTCCTGCAATAAAACATGGGAAAAACGGGCAGGAAGTCCAAGAAAGGAGACAGTGATCAGTTGGAGTTTACCCTAAAGAGCCAAAATCTCATGTTCAAGCCTCCTTCAAAGAGATTCCCCCTGTGAGCCCATCTCTGCCTGGTCACCTGTTGGACAGGGTTTAAGGGACTTAGCCACAAAAACCCTATTCAGACATTCTCATGGCAGCTGCAAGGAGCTACATATCCACGTGGCTGTGGCCCAGCCCTGTGCACCTCATCCCTCACCTGCAGAAAGGGAGTGCTGCTACTCACTGTGGTGCTGCAGCTCAGTGCTTCAGACTTGCTAACAAGGACTGACTCTGTTTTGGTCTTAATCCATCTGGTCAAATGCTGCCATGTGATAGATGAATAAAGGGATGCTTCTCTTGGGGGGAAAAAACCCCACATTTGTTTGCAATCTATCTGCCTCTGGACATGGTGTGTTTTTGATGGTCATTCTTTAGCTTAAAACCTTGAAACACCACAATTCCTGATCTCTTTACCAGTCAAAAGACAGCAGTGCAATGCACTGCACCTAACTCTTGTCAAGAACCCAAATGAAGTAGGTTTTTCAGAACAACAGCATCACTGAAGGAATCCAAGAGCAGAACAACTCCCCCAGCAACCCCTGACTCAGTGAACAAATCAAGCCTGTAATGAATGACAGTGTAACAGAATCAAAGACCAAATAAACTTGGGGCTTTTGCATGCCAATTTACCCATTACCAAAGCCCCACTAATTAATTGTGGCAGTTCACAAGAACACAATAGACCCATCACAGCAGGGAGAAACAAACCACAACCAAACCAAGCCAAGCACCAGCTCTTAACGTGGGGGTGGCAGGGAAGGGGGAAGTCCCCATCCCTGCAGGGATTTATCAGTGTGGATGTGACATCTGGGGACACTGCTCAGGGGTGGCACTGCTGGAGGAATGGCTGAGTCCCTCAGAGGGTTCTTTGCTGTGTCACATTCAGATTGTTTCCTTCATGCTCACCAAACAAGTTCTACTGGCAAGGCAACACCTGAATGTGCTGTAACTTCACTTTCAAAAGAACATGAAACCTTTTCACTCAGTATCAGCTGATCCTCAGTGAGTTCTCTCGTAAATGTAATGGAAGGGGAAAGATGAAGTTCTATCAACTCTCTCCAAATCAAATGATTATTCAACTCCAGGCTTTGGAATGGAGTGGTAACAACATCCACTGGCACCTCCCCACACCCTGCACTCCAGAAAGTCATTCCTGAAGTGAGGAGAAACACCATATACAGCATGAATGTTATTGTGATCTAGCACAGTGAGCAGTGAAAATTATGTGAAATTAAACATAATAATAATAATAATAAAAAAGAAATCCAGGTAAGGGTGTTGCAAGGAAGCTTAGTGGTAAATAAAGAAATTCTGTAACAACACAGTAGGTCTGGTACATTTGGGAGGATGAATTTCAATTATACTCACGTTTAGCAAAACCATCCCCTGGGTAAATATATCTATTGTATGCATCCATAATATAAACCCGAGGATCATCCATAAAGTCCCTCTCATGGCCATTTCCCTGAAGGAAATTTACAGTTAGCTATTCCTAGCATGCCAACACAGAATTTAATACAAATTCTAGCAAAGTCTAGAGTAATTAACACTACAAAAAGTCCTAATATTCAGAACTCCTGTGTCATTCTCTTATTTATAGTCTTGGTGGTTATTTTGAGGTGTGGGGTTTTGGGGGGGTTGACAGTATCAGTCTGAAGACTGCAGGTATTACCACAAATAAAATCCTTGTCCCTCTGAAGGTAATTTGCATGGATCTCATTACACACGTAAGAAAAATAAGCAAAAATCAGAAGCTAATTGTCCTCAAGAGCATCACAAAAGCAACTGTGACCACCAAACAGATCTATCATCTTCCAGCTGTGCAAGAAAAAGTCACTTTCAACTGCTGCTGCAGGAAGACTGAGTATTCTTATGTAAGAATTAATAAATAAATATTACAGCTCTCTTGGTAACTCAAGCCTTGGTGAGGTAAGTATTCCCTGAGAAAATTACAAACACTAACCCTACAGTTTAACATCAGAAATCCCCTACAAAAAATTGTACTGGGTGTAAAGATAGATGCTTGGGAGAAAACTTGGATTTGGAATAATTTCCACTCCCCATTTCTGAATTTAAATACTATTTTTTTGGCTCTCACTGATTTTCACTAACATAAAATAATTTTACCACAGCAATCACCATTTTGTTTAAATCAGTGTACCATACAGCAGCACAGCCCCTATCCCCAGACTTCCCCTTAAACTACAGAAACAGACATCTCCATAGATGTATCTGCTGTAATTCAGTTTTTCTGCTGACAAATGGCAACTCTGTTTATTTCTTCAGCATCTTTGGTCCACACTTTGTGCACACAAGCCTGGGAATATGAAAGCCTCTGGGGGAACCATTTCCTTATGAGAGGTAAAACTCACCACTGTACTAAGAACAGCAACAGTCACAAGATGAAAAAATCTGAATCCTCAAACAGGATCTGCTGAGCTACTCCAGACACCTCTCATCCCCCCCAAGAAGGAGAACAACAGGTGTCTTCATGTGCACACTGAGACCAGCAGCACATCTGGAAACCAAAATACATCCCAAGAACTCTTCAAACCCAAACCATCCCCATGCAGCAAAAAACAAATCCAGGGCCTGACAGAGAGGCTGAAGAGAACCACCAACACAAAGCATCTTCCCACTGCATAATCTGTACCCTGCCATCATGGTGATTTTAGCAGACAGAAGAGAAATGAGAGGAGAATAAAAACTTGCAGCCATTAGGTTTCCTCAGTGACGTGGAGCTGTGTAAAAATGGTTTCTTTACACATAATAAATCACCTGAAATGCCTCAGGTTGGACATCCCTTTGGTGCATTAACTGCCTTTCTAAAAATACCATTTCTGTCCTTTCAAGGATTTATTTTGCAAATCCCACCAAAGCTGAGATTTGATCTCAGCACCACAGTAAATCACTTCGCCAGGTGAAGAGAGATGGATCCTTTACTTCATTAGCCTGAAGCCAGGCTTAAACTGAAAGCAGTGAAGGTCAAATCCCTCCCCTGCAGAGGCTGCTGCAGTGACCAGGCACTCAGAACTAGCTGGGACTGTGCCTGGAGAGATCCTGGTTTTCTTTCTCATCCCTGGAGACCCGGAGTGCAAAGCAGCAGGATTTTCACATGCAGCCACACGATGGAGCTGCAGCTCAGGTTAATTTTATTAAACTGGCTAAAGAGCCTTTGGGATCACAAAATGATTGAGGAATCAACTCTTTGCAGTTCTCATCAGCTCTGATTAAGTTCGTACTCTGTGATTTTATGTTTGTATTTTAAAAAAAGGGGCGTTGATCACACACTTGTATTCAAAGCAGAACACCTGCAGCATTGAATATAGGTAAAGCACTCACCTGGTGGGCATCCAGATCAATAATTGTGGCTCTAGATACTCCTTGTACTCTCTCAAACAAGAACTGGGTATACAAGCAAGGGAAGAAATAGAGAAATGTATGAAGTGAGGTGACAGATTGAACTGGAGGCTCAAAGACTGCACAGTGCATGACTGTTGGAATCTGAATGTAGGGCACATCTATTTGATTCAGTCATCAAATAAATTGAGACATGATTCTCAGACATTTAATAAAAATATCTCATTGATTGACATAAAAAGATAATTTTTGCTACAAAAAAACCCCCAAAACCCTATTTCCACCAGATATAAGAGAGAGGCCAGGCCCACCCAGGGATCCCAGAGCTGATGGTGCTGCCACAGGCTGGAGGGGAACCAGTGACAGCATCCAACTGCAACAGCCTAAAATTCAGTGTTTAGGAAAAGCTGCTGTAAGGACTGCGTGCCTTAGAGCCACTTTTAGTGACACAATTTTTTACTCTTTCTGAAAAGAAGAATCTGGTTTTTACTTCTTTGAGTCTTAACTTTGCTAAGTTGCTATCTTCAATGTGGTAAAACCCAAAGATTTGGTACAAACTGTCACCCTCTATAATTTCTCAATCTGTATTTTAATGGTAGGTGAAAAAAAGAACACTGTGGGCTACTTTTCTGCAAATCACCACGTACAGAAATTAGGATGTTGTGTCACATGGTGTGCTGCAATCATTAGAGCTCTTTTAATGTTTGATTATTACTGATACTTTATAAATATTCTAGTATACAAATATACCAATGCTCATTTGATAAAAATAAGCCCTAATTGCAGAAGGCTCTTCCTTCAGCCATTCAACAGCTAAATACCAAATGTATTCATTCCCATGTGGTGACTATTTTGGAGTCACTCACATTTTTATTCATGAATCTGAACCAGTCTGAGCCCTGTATGGTGCAGCTTGATTCAGAGAGGGGATTTTTGTCTCTGCATTTGCCTTGCCTGTAACCACTGAAATCAAAGTGGAATGTCCAGGTTCACCTGCAAGGCCGGCAGAATTATCCCTGAGGATATCAGAAATCTATCTGGTTTGATTTGGAGTGGTTTTCTGCGAGACAATATTATCAATGCAATTACAGAGGTGCCAATTTACATTGATAATTCTGACCCCTGCAGCTCTTCCCTTCCACTTTACAGCTCTCCACATCCCCATTCCTGCCCAATCATTTCCCCATCATTTTCTCCTATTATTTAGGAACTTATGTGGCTTTCTCCTCCCTTTGCACAAACAGCAGAAAACAGTGTTTAAGAGCAGTTCTTACCTTGATGGCCAGCGTGATGTCAGCATATGCACAAAATCCTCCCCCCTTGTCACTGGAGCAGTGATGGAAACCACCCCCTGAGCAGGAAAATGGTGAAGGGGTGAAAAGCTACATACTGAACAAAAGCCAGATACTAAAAACATCATCGATGGGCTTGGCAAAGAGATGTCAATGAAAATCAGAGGCTTTTAACACACTGGTTTAGGGAATCACTGAATTTGTACTCACCCACATTGATGGCCCAGCCTCTATCCATAGCAAGCTTTCCTGCCTTAAAAAAAAACCAAAAAAACAAAACCAATTACAGCTGTAATTCCATAAATGAGTGAGGCAACACTTAATGTCTGCTTGCAGCCCCAAATCACTCCTGGCATTCCAGCTGCCTGTGGAATTTTCACATCTTTTGCCCCTGAATCAGATCCCTGAGTACAACCCTAAACAAAAGTACCCTCAGCCTAAGGAGCTGAGAGAGTATTTGCTATGTCATCTGTATTTCCTCCTCTGGCAGCTGGAAAAGGGAAAGTCAGTGCTGGGAAGAGTGAAAAATGAGGAAGAAGCTCCTGATGTCCTTCCTTGTTCATGCACAAATAGAGGAATGTGAGCTTAAAATCCTGGAACACAGACATAAAAAAACCACAGCTCCAGCTGGGGATGGGAGCAGACAAGTGCTCCAGTGTGATGTGTCCTGGGACTTCTTTTATTTTTCTATATGATAGAAGATGCAGGCTAGAGAATATTATTGGTCTTTTCCCCTCCAGTACAGGAAAACTGTGCCTGTATCTCTCCTTTGAACTCAAATGACATTCACAGAAGGGAAAGTATTGACAGAGGAGAGATACACAAGGCTTAAATGATGGAATTTTAACTGAAAATCCTGATTATTTTGGCCAGGAAGAGTCAAACAAAATGTTTAAGTGCAGCATTCCTTAACTGATCTGTTAAAAGTAATATTACTTTAAGATCTTACTAGTTACAAGTGAAAAAAACATGTGGGGAGAGAAAACATTTAAAAATTTATTATTTTCTGTCTGTAGTCATGGAAAGAAATTACACATCATATCCAAAATGAAGTTTGGACAGTCTTTATAACCAATATTTACATTTGAATGGTTTTAATTCAGTACCAGGACAACTATTGGGATGGTAAACATGATCCTGCTATGATCATGCCAACTTACACAAATTAGATCTTGGGGAAAGACTGCAGTTTCTGAACTATAAAACCCATTAAGTCCCAGGGAGAACACATTATCTGCGATTTATCACACTTCCTAGGGATTCCTCACCAAAACCCAATCTTCCCATATTGCTAAAATATCATTAAGAAGTAGAGAAACTCAACAGGAATTTTTGTAATAAACGAGCCCATCAGGAATAGCAGAAAATTGCACTTCTGACTTGTACCGTACAAATTTCATTGTCTGATGAATCAGAATTGCTTTTGAAGTACATTCTTATTTCCCCATCATGAAAAAAAAAATTAAAAAAATAGGTAAAAATAACAGCACATGGCCTCAAGATGAATCCCAAAGTGCCCAGGGGTGGCATCTGTGTTTCAGGAGCCATGAGAAAAACCAGACCCTTGGTGGGTGCCTCCTCTGCCTGAGCACATTTCTAACTGCTGAGCACACACCTGGGAGTTAAAGATACCACAGTGAAAAAAACATCACCAAACTAGAGACAAGCACTGCCTAGCTGGAACCAAGCTGAAAGGCACACTGAGCTCCTGTCAGGAAACATCCAAGGCAGAGAATTAGGAAGCTCCAAACTCTTCCCAAGTTCCTCTCCCTCATTGCTGTGACAACCTTGCAGTAATGAGAGGAAACTCTGCAGGTCCCTGCTCAGCAGGACTTGCTCTGAATGACAACCAAATGGTTTTTAAGCACCTTTATATGAAATTCTTTCTCCTTCCTGCTCCCCCATCTCTGCTTTTGCCAGTTCCTGCTTTCTAAAGGAGGCAGCACTTTTGTTACCCGGCCTAGCACCATAATCCAATCACCCAGAGATTTAGCCAGAACCCAGCAGGTTCTTTCAGAATTCAAATCCTTATATAGTCCTTAAAAAAATTTGATTTAACTTTTGTATTTCCCAGCCTAACTCACCTTTGAGGTGTGTATCTAGGAGCTGCAACAAACCCTGCTCCTGTATTTGGCACAGCAGCCCTGTCCAAGGCTGACAACCTGAGTTACACAAACACCACAACTCCCAGGCTCACAGTATTTGATGAACAAATTTAAATGTGATAAAAGTACATCAAGAGCACCTTACCATTATTGTTCCTCCTGTCTGGGTTCGTAGAGGCCTCAGAACTTTTCTCTGAACAACAAAATTGGGAAGAAAGGCAACTGGTGGAATTTCTGTGATTGTAGCCACAACGAATGACCACTGCAACAGGGAAAAAAGAGAGTTCCAATTAATGTAGTTCTAGTGTAATGATGACACTTAGCTCTCTCATCAGTTGTTATTTACTGAAAAGGTGCTCACAGGTCCTTAGGAAGAGTTTTAATATTTTTTAGATGGAAGTGACCACACCAGTTTTTATTAGTGACCATCCTCAAGTTTTTAACTATGAGGATCATCAGTTTCCAGATTTTAGTATCAAACTGCATTAAATCAGCAATTTTTCAGGAAGGTAGTATTACAGTCAGAAAATGTAATATCCCTCAGATTGGGAGGAAGAATTGTAAAATGTCCTTCAGCTACACTTGATATATTGTTCAAACCTAAAATATCTATTCCTGTGTGGAATCAAAAGGATATACCAAGGAGAAAGCAAACACAAACAAACAGACAACTGAACTAAGAAGTTCAAACACTTAAGTGAACACACAGTGCAAACTTTAGCATGGAGAACTGATTAAAATTTATTTAGCATATTAAACACTTCTGGAAAATGTTTCAAGGAAACATTTTGTTCAAAAGTCTTCAAGGTTAGAACACAAAATATTTGCAATATGCAAATGCTTTTCTTGCAAAGACATTGATTACTTCAAAGAACTTCCACTAACACTGCTACCAGTGATAACACTGCTAAATATATTTCAAAGCCTAAGTCACAAGCAAGAACATACCTGTCCAACCAGTACTGAAACACCGAGGGACTGAGGATTAAGCCTCACCACCACAAACAAAGAGTCTGAACAAATCCTATTTTCTGCAACATTAGGAACTGTAAGGAGACACTGAGGGCATTGGCTGCCCCACTCCTGAGCTGCTCACAGCTGGCAGGATGTGCAGCTGGGCAGTCTGAGCCAAAGGCAATCACATCCCCACCACAGGGGATGCTCAAAGTAACTTCCCAGTTAGCAAGATTTCAATTACCAGGTGCTACTGGGTGGGTGAAGGGGTGGCATTCTTCATGAAGTGCCCAAGTCCTAATTAGATTTTGCCAGCAGTTAATTTCCAAATCTCTCTACTTTCATATTTGCAAGACATTATTCTGTTATCATCTTATCAGCTGTCCATCACAAGGGGCTTTAATTATTTTTTAGTACAGTCAATCTTGATAAAGCCCCTTTGCAAGACATTGCAGCTTTTGAACATGCACATTATTAAAAACTCTAGTCAATCCTGTTGTTCTAAAATGAGTATGAAAAGGTCACACTTGGATATAAATAAATTTGACCTCAAATGTGAACAATCATCCCACAGGAAGTTTTAATGAAGTTTAAAGCAAAATTAATGTCAACAGAGAGAAGAGGCAGCAATCATGACTCAAACCCAAAATGATGTGGCTGCAGGTTTTTCAGTGGAGGTGTGGTGGGAGTTCTGGCTCCCAGGCTGGCTGGTCACAGCTGGGGCCATTCCTGTTGCCACCCACTGCCCACACCTGGGCCTGAACTGGGATCAGTAATTCCCAACAGATGGGGGAAATCACCAGCTGGGAGAAAAGTCTGCAGGTTCAAGAAGGCAGCTACAGGTGAAGGAAAATGCTTCTCCACTCAGTAACTGCAAATCTGAGCAATGTTTTATGCTTTTTTTCCTTCAGTGTGCTGGTTTTGCTTTCCAGCATTTCCCACAATAAATTCCCAGACCAGCTTTATCCTTAGCACCTGCATTTCAGTGTTTGCTCACATGTGTTACCACAGGACTTCTCATAAATAAAAAGGAAAAGGCACAGTCTGAAAGTGGCTCTAACCTCATTGCCTACCTCCTTCCCAAAGTTCAGAATGCTGACATGCAAGAAATGCATTATTTTACATAACACTGGGAAAAGGCAGCAAGTGGAAAAGTACTGCAAGCAAACCACCCATAGTCCAGTCATCACCCTGGAGACCTAAATTCTTCAGAGGAGTAACTGAGAGGGAATCACCTCAACTCAAAAGGCCAAACTTGGTTTTAAGGACTGAGCAGTGAAACTGGGAGACCCCTCCTGCCAACACAGACCTGATTTCCAGTAGCAGGAGTACTTTGTGCACACTTCTTGTTTCTCTCCACCCAACACTCAGCTGGCCTTTCAGCTGCTGCTAAGACACCAATCACCACCTACTCTTGCAAGTGTAGGCAATTTCCTACCAAATTCCTGCTCAGATTTTACATGAACACTCAAGTGAGCCATTATTTTTAGGAGACCTGGGCATTCTGAGAAAGGCAAGCAACTTTGTAGCCTTCAGAGCTAATCTAATAAATAAAACTACACCATTTATACATATTTGTCTGGATTCAAAAGCAAAATGGCACAGTAGACTTTGGATAAGGCAATAAAGAGTTTTCACAGGGCTTTTTCATATCTACGATGTTATTTTGCTTTTGCAACTAAGCTTTTTGTCTTTGCTGCTTGGCAGGAATCTGCTGGCACGACCAATACAACATCTTCCAGTTCCTACACCTGCAGGAAATCTCTCCAGAAAAGGGGGGCAGGAGACACCCAGTTAATCCCAAAACAGTGCTGGTCTTGACCACAAGACACAAGCTACACAGACAATTCCCTGTGAAGCCATCCCACAGGTACTAAAAATATTATGATGGCATTCCCATCTGAGCTGTGCACATTAAACCCTGCTTCAAAGAAGTGATTCAGTAAAAAGAGGTGGGTGGTTCTATGGAATTAAAAGTTCAATATCAAGAATAGCTGCAATAATATCAAATCTAATGATGCATGAAATTGCATGTAACTTCACAGCACAGAATGAAGAGGCATAAGAGAACTCAGAAAAGCAGTTAAGAGTGAAAAAGTTCACACAAATAACAGATCACTCAGAGAGAAAAATAAAACATTCCAGAAATAGCAATCCAAGGACTCTTCCACTGTGGAAAGGCATGAGTGACTCAAAATAACTTATTCTGAATTATGAAAGGGAGGATTTATTTTCTCTTACTAATCCATTCTCTGCCCTCCAAGCAGAGTTGCAAAGTAGAAGTAAAGTCACCTGCACTCATCTACTACCCAATGGCAGCCACAGATGACTGGATGGATCCAGAACCAGAAATCTCACACGTTTATGTTTTAGAGTTACACTTGAAGTTAAACAAGCAGATGTTTCCTTTAGAAATACACAAGGAATGTTCTTCATCCCCCCTGCTGCCCTGTGTGAGCTGGCTCCAGAAACCTTCACAACAGATGAAGTGCTTGGTTATGGCCTTACACTGACCTGTCAACTCTCTCCATATCCCACTGATACAGGCAGTGTCTGAGCATGAAGCCAGTACTTCCCCCGCCCAAAAGACTGACCACAGAAACCCTACACAGATGCTCTGTCGAGATTACATAACCCCAAACCCCATAAAGCAATCCCTGCACTGGAAAACATCCAATGAAGTACCCCATGTTAGTGGTTGCTATTGTATTTTCAATTCCAGAACTGTATTTTACCTGAGTACAACAAAACTTACACTGCTCAACACTAAAACCCTAGCATTAACCACAATATTACTGACATCTCAGACATTCTAATTTTCCCTGTGTTTAATTTCCCTGAAATACCCTTTCAGCTCACCTATTTAACATGGTAGACCCTCTTTCCCCTCCACCCCTGTGCAGTGTGAACTGCCCACTATTTCTGTGACTTTCTTTCAGTATTCTCAATAACTGTGTTATCAGTGTGATCAACAGATAACATTCTGGAGCTGTAAGGATGATTTAAAACAAGACACCCACTGCCTTTACCACTTGCTCTGGACAGTTTGCTGGAAAAGCACGGGAACAGGTACAGCACCTTTAATTTATTAAGGTAGCGCCTGGTGTGAACAACCAAGAGATCCTCATCAGTCGCCTCCTGTGCCTGCACAATCAAGTCATCTGCAATGAGCTTTTCTTCTGCAACAGGAGAGAAAGAACAATCAGCATTGTGCAGCCCTGCTTGGCTCCCCACGTCCCCAGCACTCAGCTCTGAGCTCGGTGTGGTCACTCCCTCTGTCACGTTTACTGCTGGCACGGCTTGAGGTTGCTCAGAGCTTGCAGGTGTTCTGAATCCACCCCCCCTGTCACAGGTAAGCTGCTCAGGGGGTGTGTGTTTGAGCATTATTGGGTACAGAAAGTTTTCAGAGTGGGCTAAGATCATGGGAAGTTCTTCTCTGAACTGAAAGGACAGGCAGGTGATGAGAGAGGATGAACACACACCGGGATCACACAGCTCCTCACAGTTCAGGGCTTGGTGCACTGGGGAGATCTTGGTGCTTGCACCATCAAACAGTCACCAGTATTTTAACATGCTGTAAGAAATCCCACAGTTTATACTAGGATTTATTCCCCTAAATCACAGAATAAAGTAACAAACCAAAATTCAAAACAAAGTAATGGCTTGAGTGTTCATGGAAGCAAATAACCTTAACTAGGATTAACTAGTTAACTATTATCTATATCTTAACTATTTCTATCACCCCCTACCTCAACCTAATTTCAAGAAAAAACAATGAGCAGCTATTAATTCTTTCCCTTAGCGACCAAAAGATTATTTTAAAACTTAGTTTTCTAAGAGCAAGTAACTCCCAAGAATTCAGAATGAGTGCATATCATCACTACAAACAACAATTATAAGGAATCCCACCGATCTTCCCAGGCAAATTTTGGTATTTAATTGCTGCACAGCTGTAGCCTCCTAAGCTTGTATCTCTTCTTAAATTTTATCCTTGGAGGAGAAAGAAAACAACTCGGAACTGTGAGAGATTTTGCTCTGAAGTGTTGTACAAGAGCAGCACCTGCAACAACATTTGTTTTGGCAAGCTTCTGATTCTCCTGACTGAGGCTGGAGGAACAATTCATTCATGCACTGGTGTCAAGCAGAGCCAAACTGCTGCCAGCTTCCCTCTGCAGGAGGAAGGTGCCCTGCAAAGATGCTCACTGCTGATCTGCTCAGTGACAAGGCACAGGGGAGGTCAGCTGCTGGCAGGAATTGCCAAAGAGGAAGAGCAAAAGGAGTGCTCTGGAGTATCCTGGGGCTTCTTCCTCCTTTCAAAGCAAGGGCAGTAAAACAATTGGGAGAACTAATTTTCTGTGAAAGCCCGAGACACTTTGGAATAGACATGTCACACAGAAAAGAGCTGGAGGAAAAGACTTTACACAGAAGAAGCAGAAAGACAAAGGTTCTGGTTAATTAAGAAAACTGTTGTGGAACCCAAGACTAAATTAAGGTTGTTACAGGAAAAAGCCAGAACTCAGCTACTAAGCTGTTAGAGTGTTAAAATTATTTGACCTCAGTTAAAAGAATACAAGTCAGCCTGCAGTGGAAAGGGCAATCCTGAACTGCAAAGGATCATCAGCTGGAGGAGTCATTAAAAGCACATAATGGGAAGAGGCACAGCTTTGGCACAACCAACAGCCTTTGTCCTGGCAAGAGAAAAAGCCCTTTTTTTACCCTTGATAAGCCAGTTTGTCCTTTAAATGAAAGGATTCCAAGATTTCACAGGCCCTGATCCCACCTCTGGTTTTTACATTTGCATCTCCTTTGCATTTCTACCTGTATCCTCCAAATGGTTTAACCAGCAATAATTAGAAGCATCATAAAAAGCTCTGCCTGTACCAGGGGGGCCTCAAAGCTCTTTCCAAACATCATCAGAGCAATAGGATGAGGCTGCTAAAGAATGGACTGAAGTGCTAGGGCTGCACTTTTCCCTCAGCCTGAGAAGCCCAGTATGCAGTCCAGGTTGAGTAACTAAGTTACACCTGCAGCAAACCATCATTAACACCTGGTGTTTCATCAGCCACAGGAATGCCCCAGTGCCTGCTACACCAGCTGTGAAGTCAGGGAAGCACAAGGCTACAGGAAACCACACGCTGCAATTCAGGCCTGGTAAGCCCAACACAAGTCTGCACTGACCACATCATTTCCTTTAGGTTTTGTGCAAATGTTGGTTCAAGAGGCACCTTCTGCTGGTTTTACCTTTCAAGAAATTGATGACTTTCCCCCATTTCCCCGCATCGAAGGGGTGCAGCTTCTCAAGTCCCATGAAGGTGATGTTGTAGTCCGGGGAATACACGATGGGCCAGCATCCCGGCGGGGGCTCCTCGTACAGCTCCGTCCTGTGAGGCCTTGGCCAGCAAACACACACCAGTCACCACTTCAGAAAACATTTCCCACCTCTACACTGAAGGCCCAGTATCACCTGACACCAACTTTAT
Source organism: Phylloscopus collybita (assembly GCA_027886175.1). Classification (NCBI taxonomy): domain Eukaryota; kingdom Metazoa; phylum Chordata; class Aves; order Passeriformes; family Phylloscopidae; genus Phylloscopus; species Phylloscopus collybita. The sequence goes on along the minus strand of JAJNNQ010000005.1, from coordinate 21,136,282 downwards.
AATTCTGACAGACGGCATGTCCAACAGAAAAATGGAAACCCTTGGTTCTCTCCCCTTGTCTTCCCAGCTGCACCAAGGAGCACCTCTACCTTCACAGGTGCACCCAGCCTGCAGACAACATAACCTGCAATACCTGCACCACTAGACTCCCGTTTTAAATCCTGTATCAAAACACAAACCACAATGCTTCCAACAACAGAAGCTCGGAAAGATTTCAACGCTCCTTTCCTAGAAAGCAACAAACTGTTTTGAGCAAACGAATAAAGCCTTAGGTTTTCATTTGCAGGGCACAGAACCAGAGGACACGCTCTTAACTCCAGATGCCACACCTGTAACCCTTAACCGATGCTTTCCTTAGCTCCCTCCCACTCCAAATTATTGTATTTTCCCAACCCCCAGGACACACAGCAGAGGCAGCTCACAGGCCATTGACAAAGCCGGCAGTGCTGAGCTCCGTGTTTACAAACCCCAATCGTTTGCGGACACCTGTGTGCACACCTGGGTCAGGGGATTCTGTGCTCACCCTCAGCCCCATCCCAGCACCTGAGTCACACCGCCCCTGCTCCCCCAAACTTAAAGTTCGGAAAAGGCTTTGCAACATACTCTGCGAGACACAAGAGTCTTTTGTCAGGTGAACAATACAAACAGAAACACCCTTATGTCCAGGCTGAACACGCTCAGAAGCACCCTTTCAAGACCCTGTCAGAAGCAAACCAACCGGAGCAGGAGGACAATGGAGGTTTTTCAGCCGATCCCGCAGCCCGGTGCCCACACACCACCCACACTGCGAGCCAGGGCCCTTCCCTGGGCCCTCCCCGCGGCACCGGGCGGGCTGCGGGCAGGGCGCTGTGACACCCCCGGTTCTAACAGCGGGGCCTGGAGCCTCGGCCCTGCGGGGCTGCACAGCAGAGCCATTTCACCGGTGCCCGGTGTGCTGCCGGCGGGACACCGCCTTCCCAGCGGGACACCCCGTTCCCCTGGGACTCCTCCCGCCGGGGCGGGGCCGGGCCCGCTGTCAGGCCGGGCCCGCGGGGGCTCGGGGCCCTGCGGCTCTGCGGCTCCACGGCCGGGCAGCGCAGGCCGGGCCCTCCCGCCGCTGCCCCCAAAGCCACCGCTGTCCCCGGTGCCGCTCCCCGTGCCCCGCTGCCGTCCCCCCGTGCCCGTACTCACATCCCCGCCTCCGCCGGGCCGTGCAAGGGAAGGGGCGGCCGCGGCTCCGCCCGGCGCGGGGCGGGCGCACGGCAACCCGGGCGGGGCCGGCCCGCGCTCCGCGGCTGTGGCAACGCCTGCTAATAAGCTAATAATTAACACCCGGCTGTACAGGGCATGGATCAGCTCACAGAAAGCGTTTGGAAAGGGAGCTGGGAAGCGCAGGAGAAGCCGCTGGGCTGATGGTGGGGAAGCTGAGGGAAGGCAACGTCAGGGGCCTCAGGGTGATTCCCTGTAACGGTGTCTTTGGGTAGGAAAACCTCATCCTCGTCGTGAAATAAAATTAACAGTTGGTACAGGTCCTAGTAGATCTGTAGCAAAAATGAGGAAAAAAAAAATAGTGATCCTCCCTAGCAGCAGCGGAACTGCTGGTGGTTTTGGCAGGTCAGGATTCACCCCAGGGACGTCACTGAATCCAGGCGCACCAGAAAAAGAACCTCTTTTCAAGTCAGAAGCCAATTTCTAAGCATAGTTAACTAATCCTGCTGGAGTATATACAACAAATATTTCTTACACAGTTGTACAGCTAAATCAATAATATCATTAAAAACCGTCCATCAGCAGGAGCAGTATCTATGATCCCCGGGATAAATGCCCAGAAGCGCTCTTTTCTCTGCAGGAGTAATGTCTCTCTATGAGAGTCCCTGATAAATGTCTTTTTTCTTAAAATATGCCGGCTTTGGTTTGGCATTCAGCTTTGATGGATGCCTGGACTTCACCTTGGTATTTACTTAGCAGCAGGAGATTGGTACACCATGAAAACATTCTATCGCTTTGACATTATCTTTTAATTAACATTTCTTTTGTTCTGGTCCTTTGTGCGCTCACCTCAGTATTCCTCCAGCACATCTACCTTCCGTTTCCTTGTTCCTGACCACTTAGTACTTGGGACTTTAATTAGAGTTTGAGTGTTTAGTTAACGAGCTGCAAACATAGCTCGTTAATGTTCTAAGCCCTCCACGGGGTGGGCTTATACCACGTTCTTATTTCATTTTCATTTATATTAACTATGACTTCAATTAAAACCAACTGCCAGAATAGTTTCCATGTTTCTTGGATGTCATAAATTGTTCTGGAACTCTTCCAGCCACGGGGGCTCCACCACTGCCCTGGGCAGCCCGATGCTTGACGACCCTTTCCATGAGGAAATTCTTCCCTAATACCCACTGTGAAAAATGCCAATCACTCACTTTTAGAAATTTATGAAAATTTAATAAAGAATAAAAATTGGTTACAAAAAAAATTTAATACAAATAAAAGTTTAAAAAGTTTTCAGAGACAGGACAAATAAAGAGACAATAAAAGGCAAAGTAGGCAGCCTAGACTACTGTCCTTTCTCCTCTCCAGACCCGCTGGTTAGGAAAAAGGCGATCTTCGGTAGAAATCTTTCCCTTTTTGAGGACTAAAACTTCATAATTATGCATGCTTTATCTAAGACAAACTTGTTTTCCCTAAGATTACTGCTAAGCTCCCCTGGCGACAGGGGAGCCCTGTCTTTGTGGATTCGGGTTGTCTGGTTTTCGTGGGTTCCGAGAGATATGCATCTTTCTGTCTGAAAGTGAGGGGGTCTTCCTTTTCTCTTGTAAATCTTATCTCTGTGGAACATTCTTTTCTTTCCCTTGAGCTCAAGAAAATACCTCACACACAAATTTTACTAAAACTTAACGTTAAAAACTACATTTATTATATTACTCAAATGTTAATATTGCGTAACTTTTCTAACTAGTCTATTATATATATATGGTAAATATCGGCGCAGAGCTATACACACAATATGCCTTTTTTTTTTTACACCCACCCTGGATTTTCCCCTGCACAGCCTGAGGCCGTTCCCTCTCCTCCTGTCCTTGTTTCCTGGGAGCAGAGCCCGACCCCCCCGGCTGTCCCCTCCTGGCAGGGAGTTGTGCAGAGCCACCAGGGCCCCCCTGAGCATCCTTTTCTCCAGGCTGAGCCCCTTCCCCAGCTCCCTCAGCCCCTCCTGGGGCTCCAGCCCCTTCCCCAGCTCCCTCAGCCCCTCCTGGTGCTACAGACCCTTCCCCAGCTCCCTCAGCCCCTCCTGGAGCTCCAGCCCCTTCCCCAGCTCCCCCAGCCCCTCCTGGTGCTCCAGCCCCTTCCCCAGCTCCCTCAGCCCCTCCTGGAGCTCCAGCCCCTTCCCCAGCTCCCCCAGCCCCTCCCGGTGCTCCAGCCCCTTCCCCAGCTCCCTCAGCCCCTCCTGGGGCTCCAGCCCCTTCCCCAGCTCCCTCAGCCTCTCCTGGGGCTCCAGCCCCTTCCCCAGCTCCCTCAGCCCCTCCTGGAGCTCCAGCCCCTTCCCCAGCTCCCTCAGCCCCTCCTGGAGCTCCAGCCCCTTCCCCAGCTCCCTCAGCCCCTCCTGGTGCTCCAGCCCCTTCCCCAGCTCCCTCAGCCTCTCCTGGGGCTCCAGCCCCTTCCCCAGCTCCCTCAGCCCCTCCTGGAGCTCCAGCCCCTTCCCCAGCTCCCCCAGCCCCTCCTGGGGCTCCAGCCCCTTCCCCAGCTCCCTCAGCCCCTCCTGGAGCTCCAGCCCCTTCCCCAGCTCCCTCAGCCCCTCCTGGAGCTCCAGCCCCTTCCCCAGCTCCCTCAGCCCCTCCTGGAGCTCCAGCCCCTTCCCCAGCTCCCTCAGCCCCTCCTGGAGCTCCAGCCCCTTCCCCAGCTCCCTCAGCCCCTCCTGGGGCTCCAGCTCCATTCCCTTCCCTGGACACACTCCAGCCCCTCGAGGTCTTTCCTGTCCTGAGTGCCCACTGCAAGAAGATGTGAAGTTCTGTGATGGTGAAACAGGATAAGGGATTTTCCCTACCAAAACCCAGTGAAATTGTGGGCTCAAATCAGTGGTAGGAGATTGACGCCACAAAGAAAGTTGGGACTGTGCATCACTGATGTGACCTCTGGGTTATTGCCTCCTGCAGATGAAGCAGTGTGATGCCAAATTAAGAGCTGATGCAAATTCACAGTATTACTTCCTTGAAAATTCCCACTCAGTGCCTGGAGCTGGAATCCCTCCGAAGCTGGGGTAACCCCAGTGAATCTGATCAGGCCTGACATGTGCAGCTCTCCTCCTCCTCTGCACGGAGGCAGCTGAGCTACTTCTGAATTCTGTCTCCTCTCTTGTCACGAGAGCCTGTCCTCCGGAGAGGAAAAAGAGCAGTGCATGAATCAGCTCCTTTTGGTTCGGCTCTGAGATGCTAAATATCATTTAGCAGTTCATCATTAAAGGCCAAGGCACCTTCAAGACTGACGTAAAAGCCGTGTCACTAATAGTTTGCCTTCAAACCTCTTTGAGTTGAGGCTTTTGAAAGAGGTATCATCAAGAAATCTGTCAATAAAATCAGGAAACACATGTAAGGAAACATATAGAAAAGGGATTTTTTTTTTATTTGTGCCGGGACTCGGTTTTCCTATTAAAAAATCTGAATAGTAACTCATTACATGAATTTCTACAGTAATATAATTGGTGTTTTTCAAACAGGAAATAATAATTTGAGAGCCCATGCCACTTTAATCTCTTTGATCCTGCGGCCTTTGATCTACCATGGGGTGACATGACTGAGATCAGGCATTTTCTTTAGTGATGTGTTGAAAATGTGAAATTACTGATTCCTGTAATCCAGCAGAGCGGAAAAAGGTCTGTGCTTTTTATAGCTCAGAAACTGATACAGCTTTCTTCCCTTGCTCAGAGCCACTGGAAATGTAAGGCCTTGAATATTCCTTAAAGATAAGATTCTTCTCCTTACAGTGTTATCTTCACTCTAATTAGCCTAAGGCCGTCTCCCTCTCTGAATTACACCTAACTGAAATCCTCACTTCTTAACGATTTGGCAGGATCCACAAACCACTGCTCTGTGCCTTCAGTGCCCCGTGCAATTTTCAAGATGAGAGATGTGGGCTATTGCAACAGAATTCAGATGATGCAAACCGCAGCAAGGGCTTCTCTGAAACAGTCCCTTTCTAAATGTCCATTTCAGATTCACTGGAGGGACTGGGCTCAGTGCCTTCAGCTGATGGCCAGTGCAGGAAGCCAGCAGACTTGGTTCTCTCTCATACACTGGAAGCATCTGCAAGTCAGTACCAAACTGGAGAATGATGCTGCTCAAGATCACAATGACACGGACTCCGAGGTCAGGAGGCTGAAATGACTCCAATCTTTATTACCCAGGAATTTCTTCCCTTTATGCTGTTTTACAAAGAACCACCAAGGGGTGGGAGAAGGACAAACTCCTTCCATCACATTGCTCAGAGCAGAGGGACAGCAAGGAGAAGTCCCTCCCAGGGAAAGGGATGCAAACAAAGGTCACAGTCAGGAAAACGTGTCTCTGGTTGGCAGAAAACTCTCTGGGAAAAGAGTTTCAGAGAGACCCAAACATCTCAGGCAGGAACCAGGGCTGCACCTGAGGGCTCTGAGATGAGCTCTGGGCTCTGTGGGGCTGAAGTGCCTGCAGGGCAGCAGAACCTCAGCACAGCCTTTCCTGAGCAGAGATCCTGGAAACTTGGCCCCTCAGGGAATGCAGGAGGGGCTGGTGCTGCTGTCTGCCTGCCCCAGAGCTGGGCTGCAGCATCTTTGACATTGAAATCCCCCCAATAACTGCACTGAGCTGTTCAAGATCACAACGACACAGACTCTGACTCAGAAGACAATTCTGGTTATTTCTTCCCTTTTATCCTATTCTACAGAGAACAACCCGATGGGTGACACAAACTCCTTCCATCACATTGCTCAGAGCAGAGGGACAGCAAGAAGTCCCTCCCAGGGAAAGGGATGCAAACAAAGGTCACAGTCAGGAAAACGTGTCTCTGGTTGGCAGAAAACTCTGGGAAAGAGTTTCAGAGAAACCAAAACATCACAGCACCAACCATGGCTACGGGAGAACATTGTGTTTAATACAGTGAGGTGCTTTCTGAGGCAAAAAGAATTTTCAAACAAGTGATTCATTTGCAAGTCCCTTCAGAGGTGCAGTCTGCTACTCTCTGGCTGAACATGAGCACGGGGGGGGGGGGGAAATACAATTAAATTAATTAATAACACATTCTCTGCTGTATCAGATTAATCTCCAAATTCATTTGTAACCATTCTCCTAGAGCATACTTAAAAATGTAGGCATGGTAAATAATTTTTGCAATTTCATTGCACAACCTGAACTCTGGTATTGTTATCTATCAAAATAAAAAGGATTGTGCAGAACACGTACAGTTTTCAGTGCTAAGAACAACTGGATACACGAAATGGTTTTCTTCTAATAATCAGCATGGTCAGCTGAGAACATTTAGTTGCTATTTGACCTGTTCTGATTTTAAGTGCTTTGATAATCTGAGTGGTATTTACTCTGTTTATAATATGCAAGTGGTGAAGTGCAACACACATTTCTGCCCCACCTTTTCCAACTATGTTCAAAAGAAACACATTCTCTCAGCTGATGGGAAAAGTGTAATAAGCACTGGGAAAATGGTTAAAAGTACACTATTATACTACTTAGACTACCAGGAAAAGGTTAAATCTCAGATTTCAGGACATGTTTTGTTTCTGATGGCCTTCAGCACCTCTCCCTTGTACCATTGCTACGTAGGTATCGGTCACAGTGGGGCTGGGGAGGGAAATGCAGTTTTATGTGCTAAAGATCTCACAGAATCCCAGACTGATTTGGGTTGGAAGGGACCTTGAAGGTCACCTCATTCCAACCCCCTGCCGTGGACAGGGATGTCAGTCACTAGATCAGCTTGCTCAGGGCCTCACCCAGCTTGGTACTGACCACTTCTAACCAGGAGCAGGGACTTTCTGCTGCCAGCAGCACAACCATCACTTGCAATGACTTGGAACATCTCTGCTGGCCCCAGAGAGACCCAGGGCTCAGGAGATGAGGTGTGGCCTGTGGGAAGAACCATCGTGACACAAAACCTACTCAAGGCATTTCCAAACCCATTGCTGCTTTTCGCTCTGTTCTGATTTCTGTGCTAGTTGTAGATTCATAAATTGCACTCTAACAATGCCTCCAGAGGTATCCTGGAGGAATTTTGGTCTCGGTGCTCACCTGAGCAAAGCGAGGGAACCACGGCATTGTGAACCAGGACTAAAGAACCAGGAGTGTTAAAAATGCAGATTTTAGAGTTGGGCTTTTCGCAAATATCGGAATGAATGTTATGCATATAATGTAAGAAAGTTGTGCTGTATTTCCTTTTATTTGTAGAATTTAAAAATGTAATGATGGTATGTTTTTTTAATGGTAACAATGTAGAGATGGTTTGTAGTTTTTTTGTAACCTCTAACAAGATAAAAACCAGAAGACCCATCTGCATTCCTGTGAAAGATAAAGAACAAGGAACTTCTATGGTCAAGAAGGATTTATGACACCTAACCCGGCTAGAAGGTGCCAGGCACAGATAAAGGAACTGCAAATTTTGGGGACCCTTGAAACAGATAAAGAAAACAGATGTTTAAATATGCATTAGTCTCTTTTTGAATATGTAACACCAAGACTGATAAATAGCAAAGAATTTAGAATGGGGTGTGTTGCTCTACACCCTCAGCTGAGTTGCTGCCTTATTTGTCTCCTTAATTGTCTATTTTTATTCTATTTTATTTTATTTTTATTAAACTTATAGATTAATATGAAGAGGTGAAACGTCATTTTTCACATGGAGATTTTCCAAGCTTTGGAGTTTCCTAAGCCCAAAACTATTCAGGAACTCCTTCAGAGTCAAAGGCCCTCAGCTAAAATTCCTCACCGGCGCCGTGAGGTGTTCCCAGGTTTAGACAGGGAAGTCTTGTGATCACCAGATGGGACATTTTATTTGTTCTCAGCTATCATGGCACAACTCAAGCAAAAATTATCAGATAACTGGCTTTATTTATTGACTTGATCACTATTGGTGCAGAACTGGATGTAATGCTCACAAAAAAAAAAAAAAAAAAAAAAAAAATTAGAGGGAAGAGATAGGATTCTGCCAAAGGATTCCTTTGTGCCCAGGAAACTCTTCAGGAAGCCAGGGATCTGTGAAGCGAAGGTAATCCCCAGCAGCAAGGAAAGGATGTGCCAGAGAGCAGCCTGCAGCTCTGAGCAGCTCCAGCAGCACCTTGGGGTGTTCTGGTGCATGGCCAGAGGAGCTGTCAGAATCCACCCACAATCTGCTTGTGGCACGTGTTGCTGCATCACACTCCCACATGTGATTTGTGTGTGTTTTGTTTTTGTTTTTTTTTTTTCCTGAGAACAAGATAACGTTTCATGGTTGTATTGAAATAAAAATTCCTGCTGCTGAGGAACCACGAGATAGATAGAAATATGTATATATTTATATATAAAAATAGTGGGGGTGATGTCAAGAAGTACTTGCTTTTTAGAAAGCTTGACAGCCAGGGATCCTTCTTAAATTTCAGATAGAGCTGATCCCTTCTGTTTTTCTCACCATCTTCCGTATGACTAATAAATGCAATCAAAACAAAAGAAAAACATGTTTTTCAAGCATCTCAGGAAAACTCCTCTTCATGTGTAAGGAGCAGCTCGTTTGTTGCTTTTATTCCACAGGCAGTTATTTTGACAAAGGTTCCGATCACACCGCAGTGCTAAACCTCTGTCATTTCTCAGGCTAGCCGGCTGCTCATCAGCTGAAGGATGCCAAGGACCAGCAATTAGCATCCTCCTCATTTTGGAACCCTGATTACAGCGATTCTTGTGTTAGTGCTGCATTAAGGGCAGTTTACACCATCTTGATTTGGGGTGTGAGGTGATTTAAAGCAGCAGCAGGGAGCGGAGACTTCTCTTACTTCTCTCAGTACCAGAAAAATCACCAAAATAATAGGTAAAGGCAGTTCATCCCCCTGCCTGCTCACCTGCTGAGTGTTCCAGCCTTCCATTTCTGCTTCTCCACTCAGCCTTTCATTCCAATCAGTAAAATTAGGAGAGTATTTGTTGCTCTCTCCAGTTTAATTACTATTTTTTTTTTTTTTTTATGAAGAGATTAATGTCAAAGTGAGTTAAGTTCTGCTGTGACAGCCTGGTCTTTTCTACTGCTCCAGTTAGAATTATTCACCTCTGTAAAATGTAATGCCCCAGCCTGCTCCGTGAGTTTAAGGAAAGGTGGTTTGATTCACTCTCTCCTGATGGGTTGGGGAGACAGGAGCAGCTCCACGGGGCTTTAAACCACCACAATGATACATTCAGGGAAAGGGCAATCCTTAACAAAAACAAAATAAATAAAGTAAAATGAAAGAAATAAAAGTAAAAATAGAGGAGGTGGCTGAACGATAAAGAAGTGGGCACTGAAAATTCTGAGAGCAAATTCAGATGCTTTGCTTTGCATTTCAAAAGATGGCAAGTGCCTTTTTTTGTATGACAGTGTCTGTCATGCGATCTACCTGGTCGGTTTTTGTAGTGACAGAGAGGCAAAACCAGATGGCCAATTAAAAGCCCTGCAGTCACTAACTGAAGGCGTTTATGGCTGTTTATTGTCTCTGTAAAAGTCATTAATTTCTCTGGGACATGAGAGCACTGTAGCAGCTCTGCATAAGCGCTCAGAGACGACACCTGTAGCTGTCAGTGCAGATGGAAATCTGAGTTTCTGCAGATCTGTTCTGCAGCTCAGTGAGCAAGGGAGCTGCTTTACTTGCCTTCTGAGCCACTGTTTGACCACCAGTTTCTTCATCGAGGTCAAGTGGCTGAGGTGTCTCTCCTGGTTCCTGTAGCTGATCTCAGATCCCAGGAGGATGCTCACCTGTGGCAACAGGTACAGAGTGCTGAGGAATGGAACTGCATTCCCTCCGTTTTCCCTGTGAGCTGATGCAGGGGGTAAGGGGGAAAGTGGTGCCTTCCCTGAGCACCAAGAGCAGTTTGGCTGCCAGAGGCTGCAGGCAGAGCAGGGAGCACATCATTTTAGTATTTTTTCCCTCCACTGGGGAAAGGGATGGGCTTGAATGGCCTTACTTTCCCTCCACACTGAGTTCAAAAATCAGCTCAGGCTCCATTGTCCACTGGTGCATTCAGTAGTTTTAACATCATGACTCCTGCAGCTATGACCCCCTACAGCTTTCCTGGCTTGCAGAAATGTTGAGATCTGTTCACTAGTGGGGGGTCTTGGATGGGTGGATGTGACAGAAGAAGTTGTTAATTATTCTTCAACAGACCATGGCTTGAATTACATGCAGTAGGTAATGTTTCAGGGCACGCTCTTGAATAATGAGGAGAAAACAAGCTGCATTTTCTAGCAGCCTATCTTCTGGCAAGCTGTTACTGGTTTGTTTGAATGTTTGCACGACTGAACAGTGGCATTTGGTGAAAGAGAAAACAAATAGTGTTCTTTTCCTTCTGAAGGGATTTCTAAGGAGATAAAATCCAGTCTTTCCCTCTACACAGTGCCAAATGAACCCAAATTGGAAGCCACCTTCGTATCATCCCATCTGAACACTTGCAGTATGCTTCATTTGTTTAAATTGCCAAGACAACCAAGCCTTTGGGGAGGCACCTTCTTCACAGTTTCAAGTGTGTTTCAGCTGAAGGCCAGAGGCACGACATCAGTCATCACAGATTACTTTTATTCCACTGTAAACGCTCTGTTCATCTGGTGTGATGCCAGCAGCCTCCAGAGAGTCCCACAAAACCTGCCTGCGTGCTTTGGATTGGAGATGAACCCACAGATAGCTGAAGTTAGAGCTCATTAGGAACAAACTCCCTAGCAAATACCTGGCTCCAGAAGTGGAGGGTTGTGAGTGAGCCTGGCTGGGGTTGGGAAGCAGCTGCAGGGTAACATTTCCAGAGATTGATGCTGTCTCCTGGCTCTCAGGTTTGGCTGGGCACCCGAGCTGAGGGGGCTTTGTGTCCTTTGCCCTCTGAAAAGCCCCAGGCCGAATGCAGGAACAACACAGAGTCTGCAGATGTTTGTTTTTTTCAAGGTTTTTCTCTTGTTTATTATATCTTATCTTGTACTTTTTATCCTGTGCCTGGCCAAGGTCTGAACAGGACAGGCAGCAGAGGACAACTCCTGACCCTGACATGGGCTCGTCCTTTTTTATACAGATAGTTACCTACAGATGATTTACAATTTCACACCAATATCTACATTCTGTACTGAACAGGTCACCTCTACACTGACCCAATCCCTCTAAAGCTGCTTGGTGCCACTGTCACAGCAGAGGATGGAGATGGAGAAGGAGGAGACCCCAGGGCAGTGCCCAAAATCCTCCACCTTGTCCCCACTCACTCCTATCCTAGAAACCCCAAATGTGAAAACTCTGCTGCTTTTTGTCACACTTTGTGGTTTGCAATTCCTCTCTTAATGTTGGAAGTCTTTCCCATGGACTAAAGTCAAGGCCCTTACCTTTCTGGGCTCTGTGCCAGGGTCTGCAACCCCCCTGAACAGACCCAGGACCCCCTGTACAGATCCCAGACCCCCTGTACAGACCCCAGACCCCCCTGTACAGATCCCAGACCCCCCTGTACAGATCCCAGGACCCCCTGTACAGACCCCAGACCCCCTGTACAGATCCCAAACCCCCCTGTACACATCCCAGACCCCCCTGTACACATCCCAGACCCCCTGTACAGACTCCAGACCCCCCTGTTCAGATACTTTCATCTTACAAATCTGGATGAATTTGCAGCAAAAGATGCAATTTAATTATGGGCATTTGGAGGGCATGCAGTGCCCAAGGATAAGGACATGCATAAATGTGCTGAGGAGCGGAGCACCTGTAATTGAAAAGATGCATTTTTAAAAGAATTTAGAAAGTTAATAAAATTTTTAGATCCTTACAGATGGTCTTTGCACTGAAGGAGTATCTTATGCTTTCCCAAATTGGTTTTTTAATTAAAATATGTCCTTTATAAGAAGATCTAGGATTAAAAAAAGAGCTTAGTTAAGTGACTGAGATACTGCTTCACGTTTGACTTCTGAAGCAAATACGGTTTTTTCTTGCAAATATTGTTCTTGCACACTATCCTGCAGTGTAACTCATCTGTTTTGTTCAGTGCAGGAAGAAAATCAGGCATGAGCTGGAAGGAAAAACCCTTTATGGAGTTTTCAGTGTAATTTTTTTAGTGGAATGGAATTACAGTCCCTAAAGCCAAGCAGGTGCAACATCAGATCTGACAGAGAACTCCAGAAAGGTCCAACAGAATGTGGTCTGAGCTCACCAGAAACTGCTGCATCTTATTGCAGAGCTCTAGAATGTATAGCATAGGGTGGGGGTTTTTCCTTGTTTGGTTGGTTTTTAATTTGGTGTTTAAATTTAAAAACCGGGGCTATTCATTATTTATACCAAAAAAAAAAAAAAAAAATCTCGTTTGTCTTCTGCCTTTCACCAAGTGCTTTCCAATTTAGAAAGGGTCATTTGATTGTAATTAAACCAAATGTTAGTGAATAATTCAGTACCTTTTTCTCCTCACCCCATCCTATTCATTAGTTAGAGCCAAAAGGCTGCAGCTTTTCAAATAATAATAAATCTTTAGTCAATAATTAGTAATAATTAAAGACTCAAAGCTGTTATAGCAGCTAGTTAGGAACAAAGAAGATTCTGTTTGTGAAGTGAGAACTAATAAGGAAAAAATTAATTTCTCTACAACTTAAATATTTCTAAAAATCTAAGCTTTTATACAGTGTACTCCTGGGAATCTCTTTGTAATTTTATTTGATGAACACAGAGCTAAAATTGGCTTCCTTGTAATTAATTTACACTACTCCATAAAAATATGGGGAGAATAATTCACAAAGAGAAACAGCATGGTGCAGAGTTGCTTTAAAGCTTTTTTCCTCTTTCTATGAATTGTATCAGATATGTAGTTACATAAATCAGAATGGCACTTTGGAGGCTCTTACAGTCTGCTTAAAAGATTTACAAATTTTAAGTAGAACTCTGATTGTAAAATTAGCCAATATTTGGCTACATGGAGAATCTTCTATTTTTTTTTTTTTCCTGTATTTCACACAGCTCTTCACAAACCTCTAAAACGAGAAAAAAAATTGAACATTCTAAACTAAAATGAGAAAAAAAAAATGTACTAATTGCATGCCAATCTGTTGAAAAACATGTTCTGTGGGTTTGGGGTTACTACCAGAACTGTAAAGAACTGTTTGGCACTTCCACTGGAAGAAAAGTTAAAATTGCAGATCTCTGCTGGAGACAAAACCCTTTGTTCCTGTGGGATTGCTGTGCTTCCAGTGCAGCTGAGCCTGGCTCCAGGCACAGCCTGGGAGATGCTCATGAGCTTCTGAGGGCATCCTCCTGTCTCTTGGTGCTGTGCAGAGAACTGATCTGAGAGAGTGAGAACTTCCTCAGAAGGACCCACAACCAACCAGAAAGCCAAACAGGGGAGAAAGGACCACACAAATATGTTCCCAGGATCCCGAGAGGAAACATTTCTAAAGAACATAAAACCTGCTGTGGCCAAGCTGTGGGCTGGTGAGGGGAAAATAAAAAGGCAGGTGGATGTGGATGTGACAGGGAGAGCACAGGGGAATAAAGAATAAAGGCAGGGTGATGACACCTGTGGGGAGCAGCTCTTCCTTCTCTGGGTGAGAACAGTCAGCCCAGAGCCCTGCATGCACTCATCTCCAGGATGGAAAGTGTGAAAAACGACCTTTCGCCTTTTTATATTCATTGATAAGTTTAATAAAAATAAAATAAAAATAGACAATGAGGAGACAAGAGAAGGTAGCTTCTCAGCTGAGGGTGCAAAGCAACACCCCACCCATTCTAAATTTCTTGGTGTTTAAAAGTCTTGGTGTTCCATATTTAAATAAGCTGATGCATGATTCAAATATTCATTTTGGTTTCAAGACCCACCCCCTCTTAAGTATTCAGTTTATCTGTGAGATTCCACACAGTCTAGAAGTATGTTGTAAATCTGTCTTCCAAAGATTCAAAACTCTCAAAGGCTTAATTGTTCCTTATCAGAAATGTTTAGTTCAGGAATTCCAAATGTCCCTTCTGCCTTCTATCTAGTTGAGGAGTTAAAAAAAAAAAAAAAAAAAAAAAAAAAAAAAAAAAAAAAACAAACAAAAAAAAAAAAAAAACAAAAACAAAAAAAAAAAACCAACAAAAAAAAAAAAAACCACACCAAAAACCAAAAAACAAAAACAAACAAAAAACACACACAAAAACAAACAAAAAAAATCAAAAACAAAACAAAAACACAAAAAACCCAAAAAAACCCACAAAAAACAAACAAAAACAAAAAAAAAACCACCCAAAAAACAACCCTCATCTCTACTTTGTTACAATCTGAAAATATACCTCCATTACAGTTTTAAATTCCACAAATAAAAGAAGATACAGCACAACCTTCTCACACTATATGTACAACATTCATCTCAATATTTGAGAAAAGCCGACTCCAAAATCTCCATTTATGACAGAAAGCAAAGGGAGGCAAACAACCTTCACAGGTTCCACACCAGCCAGCAGGAGTTCTGACAAAGGGCTTCTCAGCAACAAAACACACCTGGCAATGGATTTAGGAATTGTTACAGACAGGGGCCTCTCCTATGACAGATCCTCAGTGAGCAGGAATGACCCTGGCTCAAGGAGAACAGGAACCAATGTTTCCCCCCCTGTATTTTGAGTCTTTTCTAGGCTATTTCTTTTTGTATTCCACCACCTTATTTAGCTTTTGAGTGCTGCTGGGCATGGAGGAGAAGCTGTAATTGTGCTGGGTGTTGTTTTTTCCCTGAGCAGTTAGTGAGAAGTTAGAACAGGGCCCTGGGTACAGGCAGCTCAGATTTGCCAGTCTCCCATGCATTTGTCAATGTCTGAGTTTCACCAACCACTCTGCTGAACAATTTGTCTGGTTCTGTTCCCATGGAGTTCATCACGGCTTCCTCTTTAGGGAGATAAATAATTTTGTCATCTGCAAATCCTGCTGACCTCCTTTTTCTGTCCTACACCTCATTCCTGCCTTTCTGGATAATGAATGAGTGTATTAAATGCTAACTACAGTCCAGATCCTTGGGACATGCTAATATTAAGCTCCTACCGAATTGAAAACTGACAGCCTAATGAATTCGAGCTCTTTGCATCAGAACAACAGTGTTGACAGGGAAAATCAGGATGACTTGTGATTTACTCCTAAGCTGAAGAAAAAAAGAAAAAAAGAAAAAAAGAAAAAAAAAAAAAAAACAAAAAAAAAACAAAAAAACAAACCAAACCAAAATCCCTCCCAAAACTTTGCAAGTGCAAGTACCTGTGATTTTCACTGAATTTAATTAGGGGTCTTGGGAAAAACCAGGCTGTGTTGAGGAAAAACCAAATCTAATTTAAAAAAGGGGGGAAAACCACCTCTGTATTCCTGTTTCCTTTGCTGTTTATGGAATCATTGAACTATAAAACAGCACCTTAAGCATTTTTTTCCCCCCCCATGAAACTGCTAAAAGTGCCTTGGCTAGAATATCCTTGGAACATCAAAGCTGGTTTAGGTATTTGATCCAGAGGGGACAAGGTAAGCATTTATAGCTAATCAAGCCTGAAGTCAAAGATGAACAAGATGAACCAAACTGATGACTACTGTAGCTATAATCATGCTGGCAGGACACGCTGCCTTGTCAAAGTCATTTAGATTTTTCTGGATATCAGAAAAAGTCCTGCATTTCTCTGACACTTTGGTGGAGTAGCTGTAGTGGACATTTCTGAAAGCAAAAAAAAATATATTTGGAAGCATCCAAGCATCACCAAGCCACAAAAAAAAAGGGGAAACTTCTTAGTCTTCTGCCACTGTTATAAAAACTGATATATTAAAACCTAGATGTGTTATAAACTTCAGCAGAAAGCCTGGAGTTATTCTTGGAACTACAATACTTCAGCATCTAAAAAGTGTGTGATTTACACAGCAGCTTTAAAAACTCTAATTAGTGCCTTCCCAGTACAAATCACCGTGTTTGAACGTTGTCCCAAAGAAGAGGGGGAAGAATACAAAAAATGTTAATGAATATTCTCATGCTCTTGAAGTGAGCCTCCTTCATGCATGAACGTTTTGAGAGACCAAATTTTCTGAGCACAAACCCTCACAGAAAGTGTGCAGGTGTAATAATGCATTTAATTAAAGATTTATTAAACGAAACCTGTGTTACTAACCTAATAGGCCCTTCCAAAGTTCTTTGGGAAATCTGCCATGTTTTATTAAAATTTTCAGTAAGTTCTATCAAAGCAGATTCTTTTACTCAGGTTAGAAGAGTTTACCAAGTGCCTGACCTTTAAAATCACCATCCTGTGCCTCACTATCTACAATGGGTTTTTCTCAGGGACATTGTGTTTAACCCTTTATATTTGTTCCAAACCTGCAGCTGCAAATTCACATCAAAGACAACTTTTTTGGGGTTTTTTTTTTTCGCCCCAGAAATTAATCTAATTTTTTTCAGTGTTGAATATTCCATTCCCCACAGTAACTCGCTTGGTAGGTGGCTTACCTGGAAAAGTGAGCCTGAAAGGATTTTAGGAGACAAAATAGAAATCAGGGCAGCTGAGTGCAGTGTGTACACGATCTGTTGTATTCTGTGCTGTATTGCAGCACCTCCTGCAATTTTCCACTGACATTCTACTGCAGGAAGTGGTGCCCCCTTTGAAGGACTCATAACAGAATTTAGGTTGCTTCAAGGTTGGCAGGAGTTGTTGAATTTTTAGTACTTACGTATATATTAGAATGAAAAAAGAAATTAAATGAAGAAATGCAATTTTACAGTTGAAATGCACACTTTCTAGTGTCTCTGTAGATGGAGAAGTCAGAGATCCTTGTTGTTTAGGTAAAGAACCCTCTAGATCACTGCCAGTGCTGAGATAAATGGGATCAGAAGACTTCTACATGAAGAGAATGGAAAAAATAGAAGAGCTGATGGGATTTTATACGCTGTCCCATGCTGGTGTTTGATGCAGAAAAAATAGCAAACCAATTCAGAAGAGTGTTAATGTTTAAGACAGACTCAGAATTATTGCACTTGACTGCCTACTTAAGATTTGTGAGGTGTACATAGCATAATTTGCAACCAAGTAACTTTGAAAAGACCAAATTCACTTTTGTTAGTACTATTAACTAAGTCATTAAACATATTCACATGCCTGCTCATAAACTGTATTCATTACTTTCAAGATTTAAGACTTCTGTGTTCTGCTAAATTTCCCTGATGTATTTAAAGCAGAAACAAAGGTTGGGATTTTTGTTTGTTAGTTGTCTCGCTTGTGAATTCTCCTCGCTCCTGCATTCATTGAATTGTTGGGTGAATAGCTCATTAATGTGATTTCTATCTGTGTACAAAGGCACGGGGCAGCAGCACTGTTATGTAACAGCTTGAAAAGACACCTATAAATAACCGCCTTTAATAACCATAAATTTACATTAGAAAGGTAGATAAACTCTGAAGTGAAAACCGTTTATTTTTATCTGATGCTGCTATTTCATCATCTCAATGTTATCAGGCTCATCCTGCATAAATTAGTGAGGTCTTGGGGTTTTATACCATCTGGGAAAGTCTTGCATAGCGAATGGATTTGTCTGATAGGAACAGGGAGCTGAAGAGCTGCGCTTCTCTGTGGGGACTCATTTCTACCTGGCACACATTGGAAAACTCCCAGCAGCATCCCTGGCAGATGAGGCTGTGCAGAGAAGGGCAGGCTTGGCTTTTATTTTACCCATTTCCTAAACACAAATGCTGTTGTCTCAGTAGGCTGAAGGAACTCAGCCTCGCTCAATTTTAGATATTCCTTCCTCGACACCAGTAACTGCCTGCCTTAATTTGGGATATTTTCTGAATTTGTGCCTAACACCGTGGAAGGAAAACTCTGGCAGGATAAGCAGAATGTTCTGTTTTATAGTTGCTGTCAGTCCATCATTACCCCTGTAGAAAGCAGCAGTAAGGCTGAGAGGATGTTCTCATAAAACCTTACATAGGTGTATGAAGATACAAAGTCTAACACAGTAAATTGAAGGTGATTACTGGTGGAGAAAGTGATAAAAAGTCAGTTATTACTGGGAAAGGGCTGTTTCTGTCCCCTGCAAGTCTCCAGTACCCATTGTGGGGTAATGCAATGTACTGCCTCCTCTTACAGCTCAGCTTCTGTAGGCAGCAGGAGCAGCTGAGCAGGGATGGGCCCGAGGCAGAACCTGGATGGGCCTGGGGGCAGCCTGGGATGGTGGGAGGTGTGGGATGGGATGGGCCTGAGGGACCCTCCCAACCCAAACCTGGGATGGTGGGAGGTGTGGGATGGGATGGGATGGGCTTGAGGGACCCTCCCAACCCAAACCTGGGATGGTGGGAGGTGTGGGATGGGATGGGCCTGAGGGACCCTCCAAACCTGGGATGGTGGGAGGTGTGGGATGGGATGGGATGGGATGGGATGGGATGGGATGGGATGGGATGGGATGGGATGGGCTTGAGGGACCCCCCCACACCATACCTGGGATGGTGGGAGGTGTGGGATGGGATGGGTTTGAGGGACCCTCCAAACTTGAGATGGTGGGAGTTGTGGGATGGGATGGGCCTGAGGGACCCTCCCAACCCAAACCTGGGATGGTGGAAGTGTGGGATGGGATGGGATGGGATGGGATGGGATGGGATGGGATGGGCTTGAGGGACACTCCCAACCCAAACCTGGGATGGTGGGACGTGTGGGATGGGATGGGCTTGAGGGACCCTCCAAACTTGAGATGGTGGGAGGTGTGGGATGGGATGGGCTTGAGGCTCCCTCCCAACCCAAACCTGGGATGGTGGGAGGTGTGGGATGGGATGGGATGGGATGGGATGGGCCTGAGGCTTCCTCCCAACCCAAACCACCATTCTCTGAGTCTTTTGCTGGTGCTCAGGGACACCAGCTGAAATGCTGTTCCCCTGTTGTTGGTTTTTAGATCCCTTTTAATATATTGGATACTTAATGTCCTTCTTTGACTGAAGCTCCTTGGGCAGAGAGATACTTTGCAAGGCTCTACAGCTCCGGGGGTGGAACCAGGAAGCAAATTAAGCAGAAAAAAAACCAGCAATGGAAGCTATTGAGCTGGTCAGTCAGGAAACACGTGTACCTTGAGCTCAGTGATGGGTAAGACAGACAAGTGGAGCAGCAGCCTGACAGGGAGGAAGGAGGCTGACCATCTTTCCCGGTGATTTTTGCAGGGCACTGTTCTGCTCTGCAGCCTAAACACAGACAGCATCAGTCAAAAAAAAAAAAAAAAAAAAGGCCCATCACTGTTATTCTGCTCTAAAGTTATTATTCCCAGACCACCTTCTTTGTCAAGTCTATTGACCTGCCCTTTTCATCTCCTCCTCAGCATGGTGCAGGTAACTCCTGTTCCCTTCCCAACCAGAGCTGCATCCCTACAGGAACAGGCATTTCATGAAACGTATTACTAGCGCTTGTCAGTCATTCTTCAGCCTTTAAATCAAATATTATTTTACTTGAGAGATTGGGGACTGTGATAATGGAGAATGTTTTTCATCCTTCTACTGGGTGAGCCCTGATCCTTTCAGCTTAATGAAACTGTTCTCACAAGTAAATTGTTCCTAATGCATTCAGCTGCTGAGGCTTCACAGAGCTGGCCCTACACTGTTAACACACAAGTAGAGAGAGACCTGCAGGGGTTAGGATTGGAGCTGCTTTGAGTCAGCCTCACCCAGTACTCTTTAAAATAACCCTCCACACCTCATTGCCTTAGAGTTTTGCTGAAGTTTCACCTTCTAAGTTGCATTTGTTCACAGTTGGTTTTGTTGTTTGGTTTTGGGTTGTCTTGGCGGGGGGGGGGGGGTGTTTCTTTTGTTTTGAAGATGAGTCTTTAAAATATTTTAAATTACTCAGACATTTGAAATTTTGAAATGCCTGAAAATGAGGCCAGGTGTTTCGTGTCCAGATGGTCCTTCACCACTGTGCCATTCAAATACTTCCTTTTCTTGAACAAGGATTTAAAAGTATTTCACTGCCAATAGATCACCTCATAATATATTGATAGACGTTTTTTCTAGCTTTATGAAAAATATATTTTCCCCAGAAATTGATAGATTATAAATATTTGATCTAAGTAGGTGTCTTTTTGGCTCCTTGGCAGTGTTTTCAGGTCTTCAGACCAAATGAGTTTGTAAAATCTTTCAGTAATTCTCTCCCTTTCAGTTTCATATTCCAGCAGAACCATTATCAGCACCTGGCGCTTTGTTATTTATTGCATGTATTTTGATTGCCTCTAAAATCTCTTGACATTCTTCCACAAAAGGCTCAGCTTCTTAGGGAACAACCATTCATTGTTTGCCTATCTCCCTCCTTAAGCAGCTCATTAAAGCACTCCCTCTATCGCTCTGTAATCGCATACTTTGTGACCAAGACATTTCCATTTGTGTTCTTTATCCACTTACCCGGGTGTGCATTGATGTGTCTGTAAAATTCCCTCAGATTCCGGGTGTGTGTGTGCTGTTCCCATTCTCTAGCATGCCAGGTAACCCTGAGAGGAGGTGTTTGCACTGTCCTGGGGAGCAGGGATGTGCTGACTGAATCTCACAGCAGCGAGGAAAGGGAAAGCAGAGCAGTGCCCCTGATGTCTTAGTGACTCCTACCCCCGATGTCAGGGTCTCCTCCCAGCTCCCCCTCCTCTGGCCAGAAGAAATGCCAGCACAGTGCTGCCATGCATGACTTCCAGTTTGAGTGAGCACTTCGTTATTTCACCATATAATGGAAACTGCAGGTTTGCTCATCATTGTCCTCTGCCTTACTCTGCTCTTAAAATTGCCCAGTATGCTCTGAAAGACGTGTTGGATGTTTAATTGCAGTACTTCACTGTCATGTTTCATCAATAAACTTTAAGGTCCTAACTGCACCTTGCTGGTCCTAGACTTAGACTCAAGTCCAAGAAGTAGTTGTTGCTGGAAAATTATTGTTTTCACATTGAATACTCCTCAGCACCGCTGCTGCTGAGAGAAAGGAAATAGGTTCTGAGATTGCACACCCAGCTTTTAAAGCTAGGAAGTACTGGGATACAGATATTTCCTCACCTCATTCACAATACAGGATGCAAGATACTCACTATCTACCTCTTATTTACTCAGTTGTAATTGTACTAACTGTAAACACATCGTACTGTTTAGTCATGGGCGATTTTATCACATTCCTCCCTAATATCCCAGTCTTTGCTGAACTTACCTTCCTAAAATGCCTACAAAGAAGGGTTCCAGCTTGACTGAGAGAAAAAGTAAAGAAAATAAACAACCCTCAGTATTTTGGGGAGCAATTTAAAGTGCAAGGGCTTGATTTGCCAACACCTTTAACACCACACATCTCTCTAGGCCCAGCTCCTACTGACTTAAATTGCAGCTGCAAAGTTTCAGCTCTTCTCTAAATCAGACCACACAATTTCATGATGTGCAGTCAGAGAATGAGTAATACACACACGGAAGCTGCAGGGAGAAGTGAACTGTCCAGCAGCACTCATCCCTCTGGGATAGAAAGCAGAACAGCATTGCTGAGGTACTGCTAAATAAAACACGAGCTGAATAAATAGTGCAAAAAGTGCTCCTACTTAAAGAAAATGTCCTGTGTAAGTTTACTTGCTTAGAATAAATGAGAATTGGTCGACTTCTGTAATACCACCTAAACTAGATCTGGGTAAACTCTTAAGTGGTGTCCCTGGACAGCAGCTGATCCTCTGGGCAGGATTTAATGATCTTTACTCCAAGATGTTTGTGCCCTTCCTGAAATCCATTCTGATGTATAATGTATAATTCCTCTGTCACAGGTAAGGATGGCAGATCCCCCACACATGGAGCATCTCTCATGCAAGGGAAAGCTGGGACAACTGGCGTTGTTCAGCCTGGAGGAGCTTTGGGGGTGACTTAATTGTGGCCTTCCAGTACCTTAAGGGGCTGACAAAAAAGATGGGCGAGGCTATTTACAAAGGCCTGGGGTGACAGGAAAAGGAAGAATGGCTTCAAACTGCAAGAGGGGTGTTTGAAATTAGATGTTTAGAAGAAATTCCTGTCTGTGAGGGTGGGCAGGGCTGGCACAGGGTGCCCAGAGCAGCTGTGGCTGCCCCTGGATCCCTGGCAGTGTCCCAATCCAGGTTGAACAAGGCTTGGAGCAGCCTGGGAAGGTGTCCCTGCCCATGGCAGGGGTGGAAGTCGGTGATTTAAAGTCCCTTCCCACCCAAACCACTCTGAGATGCTATGACAATGCATGAGCTGTAGCTTAGCTTAGCTGTCAGCACCAGTGCACCCTTCAGGGGAACGTGAAAGGGGCCAGGGAGGTCAATGGCACCCGGCTTGTTCCAGCACTGGTGTGGCAGCAGGACCAGGGCAGCGACCGACCCTGGGTCGTGCCTGAGATATTTTGAGTTTCTGAAAGTCTTTTCTAAACCCAAAACATCTCAGGCACGAACCAGGGCTACACCACTCTGTTCAGTTTTGGTACCCCACGACATAACAAGCACTGCGATGCTGCAGCCTGTCGGGGGAAGGCTCCGGAGCACGACTCCTACGAGATGCTGGGTGTCACAGCCCGGAGAAAAAGCGGGTTTCTCAAACAACCAACGCCTGGCGCTTAACGCCGCCGGAGTTCCCCCGCGGGAGGGAGGGCGGCGCGGCCCCGGGGGGCTGAGGGCTGAGGGCGGGGGGAGGCCTTGCCCTGCCCCCGGGCCGCCTTGCCCGGCCCCGGGAGCCGCCCTACCCGGCCCTGCCCGGCCCCCCGGGAGCCGCCTTTCCCTGCCCCCCGGGCCGCCCTGCCCGGCCCCCCCGGGCCGCCTTTCCCGGCCCCCGGGCCCTGCGCTCAGCTCCCGCCGCACTCTTTGGCGCCCCGCACGGTCCCGCCCGCTGGCACCATGGCTCCCCCCGCGCCCGGGGCGCTGCCTCTCCTCCTCCTCCTGCACCTCGCCGCCTCCTTCAAGCTCAACACCCCCAAGGTGCTGCTCCCTTTCACCCGCGGCACCCGCGTCAACTTCACGCTAGAGGCCAGCGAGGGTTGCTACCGATGGTGAGTGCAGGTGCCGCCGCCCTTTGTCCGTCCCCCCCCCCACCCCAGCCCGCCGCCGGCACCTGCGGCGGCTCCTCGGCCCGCGGCGGGGCCTGACGGCTCCCGGGGCAGCCGGGCCCTCTCCCGCCGCTTTCACCTCGCTGCGGGAGGGTTCGGGCGGCCCGGCAGTGCGGGAGGAGACGTGGAGATAGTCCCTAAGGGGAGAGGTTGTTTATTCTCTGCAGTGGGGGTTAAACCCGCTGGAGACTGGCAGTGTCTGCAGGCCGGGCCCTGAGCAGGAGGTCCCTGCTTGTAAAGGAAGCTTCCCGCCATGGCTCCGTGCCCGACATGTGCCTCACACCCCGTGTGCACCCACCCACACGTGTCCACCTGCTTCTTGGACTCCGAGCACACACTCTGTGTGCTTCTCCTTGTACCCCACAGCCCCAGCTGCATCTCTGTACCCCACACACACACTCTGTGTGCTTCTCCTTGTACCCCACAGCCCCAGCTGCACCTCTGTGCCCCACACACACACTCTGTGTGCTTCTCCTTGTACCCCACACACACACTCTGTGTGCTTCTCCTTGTACCCCGCACCCCCAGCTGCACCTCTGTGCCCCACACACACATTTTGTGTGCTTCTTGTACCCCACAGCCCCAGCTGCATCTCTGTACCCCACACACACACTCTGTGTGCTTCTCCTTGTACCCCACAGCCCCAGCTGCACCTCTGTACCCCACACACACACTTTGTGTGCTTCTCCTTGTACCCCACACACACACTTTGTGTGCTTCTCCTTGTACCCCACACACACACTTTGTGTGCTTCTCCTTGTACCCCACAGCCCCAGCTGCATCTCTGTACCCCACACACACTTTGTGTGCTTCTCCTTGTACTCCACAGCCCCAGCTGCACCTCTGTACCCCACACACACACTGTGTGCTTCTCCTTGTACCCCAGAGCCCCAGCTGCATCTCTGTGCCCCACACACACACTCTGTGTGCTTCTCCTTGTACCCCACACCCCCAGCTGCATCTCTGTGCCCCACACACACACTCTGTGTGCTTCTCCTTGTATCCCGCACCTCCAACTGTGCCTCTGTACCCCACACACACACTCCATGTGCTTCTCCTTGTACCCCGCACCCCCAGCTGCATCTCTGTGCCCCACACACACTTTGTGTGCTTCTCCTTGTACCCCACACACACACTCCGTGTGCTTCTCCTTGTACCCCACAGCCCCAGCTGCACCTCTGTGCCCCACACACACACTTTGTGTGCTTCTTGTACCCCACAGCCCCAGCTGCATCTCTGTACCCCACACACACCCTCCAGGTGCCGTGCCCACCCTGCTGCCCTGCACACACCCCGTGTGCCCACCCTGCTGCCCCGCACACCTGCAGTGCCACCCCGCAGGCACTGCCCCGGTCCTGCGTGTGCGGGGACAGCCCAGAGCTGGTGGTGCTGGTGGGAAATGCCCCTGCTCTTGCTGTGGTCAGGAGTGAAGCTCCTGACAGCTTTGGGCTCGGGGTATGGCCATAAAGGAGTGGTAGCTAAGTCGGGAGCTTCTCGCTGCTGCTGGAAGTGTAGGTAACAGCATCCTGAATGCTTCATCTGGGGACAGGAAAGTGGAGTTTTTAAAGTGAGAGCTTTCCCAGTTTTCTCAGTGTGGAGCAGGTGGGATGTACCCCAGGACGTTCCTGCCTCGCACAGCGGGGAGGATTGGGCAGTGCTGAGCACAGGGGCTGCTCAAGGCAAATCCCACAGCCATGTGCAAATTTAGAAAGCTCACAGTAGTCTTCATGTTAAACAAATGTTGCCAACTCCTTGTCCTTTCTGTGGCGCTTCAGAAGGGTAACTTAATCAGTAATGAGCAGGAGGTGCCCACCTGGAAGAGAAGCAGCAGTTGAGGTGTGTTCAGGGTGATACATCCATATGTGCCAGATGGGTGCGTGGAGCAGTTTTCAGTTGTTTTGTCACTGGCAGTTTCTGAAATACATCTGAAAGGGCTGTATTTTCATTCTTTGTCAGTTTCTTTGCTTGCTTGTTCTACATTTCTCATCTCTGGGCTGGGTGCAGACCTTTGGTCTGTGACAGTTTACATATTTGAGGATGCTTATGCAGAAGAGCAGCAATTAATTTTATCCAGAAGTCAACTGAACAAAAGTTACTAGATGAGCTGCTTGTGGTCATGTAATTTCATTTTTAATGGACCGCTGTAGTGAAAATCTCGCACAAGTGTGGGTTTTTTCTCTTTCCTTACTCTAATTTTTAAAGGCTACTGAGCCTTTAAAAGGATTGGTTTGTGAGGTAAAGTACATTGCATAAAGCTAACCCCCAAAACTCATCAAAGCACCAGTAAAATCTGCAACTATAGACTCCTTCCTGTTTGCCAGTGAGCTGTTAGGTGATGCTGGGCTGGCTGCAGCCACTCCTGTCCGTGCCAGGTGCTGTCCAGCTCTCAGAAGCGTGGAGATCTTTGCTAACCTCACTGAAGTCTACAAATGAAAAGATGCAAGCTTGTTCTCCAGAGAAATGCCAGATTTGATCCACATCCGTATCTCTAATGGAGGTGATCTTTGTGCACTTCAGAGCACGTTCTGTTGGTGCCGCTTGCCAGCATGCAATGACTCACAGCCCTCCTGCAGACAGGCTTCAACACCCTTCTCCATCCTCTCCCTCTGCCCTTCGGAGATGAATTTTGGTTGAGAATTAAGGAAACTGCACCTCGTTGACCTTCTGTGCGCCGTCATTTTCTGCGGGCGGGATTGTAAATGGGCGTTTATTCACTTCTGCTTTGCAAGGCCTGGCAGGATGTGGGTTGTTAGGCTCAGCATGTGCTCAGCAAACCCTCCGGAGGAAGCAGGAGCTCTGTGTGTGTGTGTGACTGAGCAGTTGATCTGGGGCTCTGTCCCTCTGCATCCCTGTGCCCACAGGCCTGGAACTATGGGAGGGTTAGAAAGAAATGTATCTGGAGGAGCAGCACCACAGCCACTTGCTGGGAGGTTTCCTGTGCTTCCTGTCAGGAGGAGATGCTACTGGAGAGGGGCTGTTGAGTTGAAGTTAGGAAGTGCCAAATGCAGTGGCTTCAGGAGGAGTGACTCCTCACAGAATCACAGAATTTTAAGTTGGAAGAGACCTTCAAGATCATCAAGTCCAACCCATGCTCTAACACCTCAACTAAACCATGGCACCCAGTGCCACATCCAGTCTTTTCTTAAACACATCCAGGGATGGTGACTCCACCACTTCCCCGGGCAGGCCATTCCAATACTTTATCACTCTTTCTGTGAAAAACTTTTTCCTAATATCTAACCTATATTTCCCCTGACGCAGCTTAAGACAGCTTAGGACTGTGTCCTCCTCACATTTGAGAAATGATGGCTGCGTTTGTGTGCATGAACACAGGGATTTGAATGGAAATGGTCAGACCCAGGCCCTCTGTGTCTGCAGAGGGGACTGGGGGTTTGTAATATGGGAGATTGCGGGGTTGGAGGTGGCCTGTGAGAGCTGTTCTGGTTGTACAGCAGCATCTGATAGCAAGTGACACCTTTTGATGGCCTGCATTACTCATCTCAAACACTCAGAATTCAAAGATGAGAGTCAATTTCCTGAAAGATCAGTCTGTAGCGTATTGTGACCTTATTTTTTCCCAGTTTCCCTCTCAGCCTTCAAGCTGACCTCTGAAAGTAGGATACTTTCAAAGTGATTATATTGGTGTCTGAGAATCCTACTGATTCAGAGGGAAAAGATCAAGTTCTATCATCATCCCAGCAGATTGGGGAGCAGTGCTAAAGTTATAAGCATGGCTCTAAAGTATTTTCTGATTTTCCAGATGCTCATGCCTTCTGGAGTTTGGGTTGCCTTTATGTTAAAATGATTTTTTGGGAAAAGCTTTGTTTTGAAAGCACACAGTGCTTCCATCTGTAAATATTGTACGTGGTACTATCTTCAGGCATGAAACACAGTTTGTGCCGATGTATTTAGCATTTATATTGCACCTGTATTTATCTTTTAATTACCTTAATCCAGAAATTACACCTGAAAAAAATGAAAGCGTTCAGAAGCAGAATTCTCTCCTTGAAACCTTCCATACCGTAATAACATTTTCAGAGGGAGGAGGGGAGCACACACACAAAAAAAGAAAAAATTCCCCCAATGTACACACCATGTATTTGTAGCAGGCATTATCTGCAGTGTACAAATATGTTCACATATTTCATTATTTCATAGAGTGTAGAATTGAGGTACATGGTGAGTGCTGGTGAAAATGAAAAGGAGTTTATTGCCACCTTAATGAAAGGTTTGTGTGTGCTACTGAAGCCCTCACTGAGGAGGCTTCAGTATCGAGGTAATTGCCATGGGAGAGGAGCTGGTGGAGCTGTGGGATGCCCAGGTACTTCAGAGAGCCCACACCCACTGCACAGTGCTGCTGTCACCGTAGCTGGCTGGCAAAGCTCATTTCCGAGCTCCTTACCTCGTCATGTTTTTGTTGTAAATTGGTCTCACTTCTCCGTGGGATAGATGTGGGAGTGTGTGTGCTTCTAAAGATCTGTGTCAGTAGTGTTGTTCACTGCTGAGATCTGCTGCTTTGCTCTAAGACCAGTCATCTCATCCCTGGTAATCTGAGAGTTCCTGCATCTCTTCTACCACTGCTCTAAAGAAACCTGTCTGACTCCCACTGAAAAATGTTATTTTTGGTGAGATACTGTTAACTTCCGTGTTATGGAATCTTAAATCGTGTTTGTTATCCCCCTCTCTGCTTCTCAGCTGCTCTGCTTTTCCCTCTTGTGAGGCATTGCAGGGATGTTCTCCCTCTCCCTGACTCACCTGGCTGTGCTTTCCCAGCTCCTGGAAGTGCCAGCAGGAGCTCAGAGTTGGGCTGAGGTGTCCTTGCTGGTAAAGTGAGAGGGGCTGTGCTGCTGTGGCTCAGGTGTGTGTGTGTTACCTGAGCCTGTTGGCTCAGGAGCAGGGGTGTTCTGACAGAGCCCAGGAGGCACAAGAAATAATGTTGCCCTTTAGCTGATGTGCAAGTTCACTGTTGAAAAAAGCTTTTTTCTCAGTCTGAGCATTACCTGCCTGCTAAGGCACACAGAAGGATTAGGGACTTGTTGATTTGGGGCAATTTTTCATTGCTGAAACACCCATGAAATAAATGTTTGAAGACTTTTGCTCATTTTTTATTCCCAAGAGTGACTATATAATGTCCCTGGTGTATTGGTCAGTCCAATCTTCCCAAACTCTTGGAAACTTTTACTACCCAGTTTCCCTCTGACTACATATCTGCCCAAACACCTGATAAAATTCTAAAAGATCGTGGTGCAGCTCCACAGAGGTGGATTTTTGCTGACTCAGTCAGCTGAGTTTAGTTTGAAGAGCTGGCAGAAGAGTATAAAACATTGGAGCACTAAGAATCAACAGAGAATTGCCAGGGAGAGAAACAGGAGTAGGTGCCTGATCTTTGAACCAACTGATAAATAAATGAAGTATAATCTAGTGGGGTATTGACATGTGGTGGTACAGAGCAGTGGATGGAGGAGGCAGGCCTGCCTTTGGGAGGATGTGTGGATCAACCTTGGCACATGGCTCTGTGTCTGGGGCCGTGGAGGGGGGCTGGAAATCATGAATGAAACAGAAATTGGCTGCCTCTTTGCCAGTGCCACTCATTCCTCAGCAAGCAGGATTTTACTCTGAGGGAGGTACGAATTGGGGACTTTTGTGAGCTTTTTTTCCCCTTTCCCTCCTCACTCTTCTTTCAAGTGCTTCCTCCCTGCCTTGCTGTTTCTTCCAGGCGCTGGCGTGGGATCCAGAGCTGGTGCCAGAAATGCTTCTCAGGATCTAATTTTGCCCTCTGACAAGCCCAGCTCTCAATGTCACACACTGACACTGCTGAAGAGCTGCTGTAGTTGGCAGAGGATATGAACTGCAGGTTTTGTCACTTAAAGCTGAAGTTACTTTCTCTTGCCCATCTAGGACCGGGTAGTAGTGGTGCTGTAATTTCCAGCCTGGCTGATTAATGCCTTTTTGCCTCTCTGTGCTGGGCCCTGCCTCCAGGTAGCTGTAAAGAGAATGTGCTTTTGCTATTGCTGAGTGATAGAGGGCTCATCAAATACTGTCTATGTTCTGCTGGAAAAAGCACTACTCATGCAGATTGTGCTTAAATATAAATCCCTGGCAAACCAAGCCTCAGAAAGGCCCACTTGAGTAAAATTTATATTTTAAAGAAGATATTCAGCTGATACTCGACCTGTTAAACTACAGCAGTTTCTCTGCTGTAGCGACTGGCTTTTAGCTGTAAAAGTTCCTTCAAAATTGTGGAGTATATGTAAGTTTACAGTTAAAATTTAATTTTTGTTGATCTTTGTTCCTGCCTTTTTCTAGTCTGAAAAGTATCCTGTAATTAGATTCAGCTTTCCAACGCCGCTGTTAGTGCTAACCACAGTGGTTTTGTGTTACAATTCATAGCCAGATATTAAAAGAACAAATACAAACCACAGCGAAACCCCTGTTGTGTTGTAAACACAATCAATTCCAGACTGCAAGAAAGCAAAACTCTCAAATTAATAACAAAATGTCTAGTGGCAGAGAATATTAAGCGGTGTAAAGAGCTAAATAAAAGTCGATTTCCTACATATAATACTTACTTAAAAATACCTGCATGCAGGCTAAGTGAAATGCACATGCTCTGCTTCAAAAGCCAACCAGCCAAGTACAGGAAAAGCCTTACTTGTTGTGAATGCTAATGTTGTTTAAAGAAACTTGCTAAATGTTGGAGAACTATGATAGTTGCCTGAGAACAACAGGAAAATAAACTAATTACTCACTTTTAATCTCTAAAAAAATCTTTGAATTTTTTAGAGTAAAGCTAAGTGGGCTAATACAGAAAATCCTATTATTTTAGAAGCAGTATAAACAGTGCTGTAAAAAAAGTGCTCATATTTGTGTACATTGTTTAGGTACATAGAATAGATACAAACAAACAATTTTCAGGTTTAAGCTTCTAATTGGTGTTTAAATTGCCCATTGCATACTGCTGTGGGCTGTTTTTTCCTTGATCAGATAAAATACTTTGAAATTCTGGGTCAGCAGTTGGTACTGTTGTTTCAAAATCCTCTAAAACTATTCCTTATGTAAGCAAAATACTGTTGGGAGCTTAAGGACAGAAACAGGATTTGGAATTTTTTCTTTGGCAGTGGCTACAAGCAGAGGTTTGTGCTCACCTGGGCTGCTGCTGTGCACTCTCAGATAATTGAGTGTGGTGTGATGTGTTCTTTATCCACAGATACAATTTTAGTTAAGGAGAAATTTAGTTTTTCACTGGTGTGGATTTGTTGGTTGTGCCAGTAAGAGAAGAGGGTGAAACCTGGGGATTCAGATATACCATTTATTGCTGTTTTTTTGGAGCTCCCATCCTGCTCCTTGCCGGGTTTAAGAATTTCCCCCCCCCACATCCCAGGTAGGCATTTTTGTACATCCTCCAGAAAACAATCCAAACCCATCCAGCTTCCCCATCTTTACCAGGAGGGGCCCGGTTTCGATTGCATTTACCAGATAGCCCAGCGTTTTCATCAGAGCTGCTCTCATCAACCAGGGAAGCAATTCGCCAGCAGCTTTGTCACCCATCAGTGCTTGCTTTCATTGTTTTAATCCTTCAAAGGGCCCTTGTGAGCGGATCCGGGGCACACAGCGGGGGCTGGGTCGGGCTGGGTCCCGGCGCTGCCTCCTTCTCTCTCCATGCCCGGCTCCGGGCTGGGAGTGCGGCCGGGGAGGAGCAGCTGGGACCGGCTCCGGGACCGGCTCCGGCTGCCGGAACACTTCACCGGCTCTGCAGTTGCCCTCAGATGGGTACTTCTGCGAGCTCAGATTTACTTTCAAGAAGCTTGGTTTCTAACAACTCTTCAACTCTTGTTGCTACTTTCAAGAAGCTTGGTTTCTAAAACAACTCTTCAACTCTTGTTGCTACTCTCAAGAAGCTTGGTTTCTAAAACAACTCTTCAATTCTTGTTGCTACTTTCAAGAAGCTTGGTTTCTAATAACTATTCAACTTCTGTTGTTGCTACTTTCAAGAAGCTTGGTTTCTAACAACTCTTCAATTCTTGTTGCTACTTTCAAGAAGCTTGGTTTCTAATAACTCTTCAACTCTTCTTGTTGCTACTTTCAAGAAGCTTGGTTTCTAAAACAACTCTTCAATTCTTGTTGCTACTTTCAAGAAGCTTGGTTTCTAATAACTCTTCAACTTTTGTCGTTGCTACTTTCAAGAAGCTTGGTTTCTAATAACTCTTCAACTTTTGTTGCTACTTTCAAGAAGCTTGGTTTCTAATAACTCCTCTTGTTGTTGCTACTTTCAAGAAGCTTGGTTTCTAACAACACTTTCCAGATGCTTGGTTTCTAATAACTCTTCAACTTTTGTCGTTGGTACTTTCAAGAAGCTTGGTTTCTAATAGCTCTTCAGCTCTTGTTGTTGCTACTTTCAAGAAGCTTGGTTTCTAATAACTCCTCTTGTTGTTGCTACTTTAAAGAAGCTTGGTTTCTAACAACACTTCAACTCTTGTTGTTGCTACTTTCAAGAAGCTTGGTTTCTAACAGCTCTTCAACTTTTGTTGTTGCTTCTTTCAAGAAGCTTGGTTTCTAACAACTCTTCAACTCTTCCTGTTGCTACTTTCAAGACGCTTGGTTTCTAATAGCTCTTCAACTTTTGTCCTTGCTTTATCTTGACCTTTCTGGCGCGGCAGTAGGGAGAGCTGGGCTCCTGTCCTGCCCTGGTGGGCTCCGTGGGTTTAGGGGAAGGTTGGTTGATTCCGTGATGGAGAGAATGCTGGGTTTGCCTGCCCCTCCTCTGGCCTGGGCTTTCCCTGTCCTCAGCCCATGCTTGCCTTGGCTGGGCTCCTTGAGGAGCTGCTGCCATCCAGCTCTTCCCAAAGTCATCTGCTGAGCGTGCAGGTGAATTGTTGGGTGTGGGGAGACAAAAGGAGATGCTGCTGAGGGCAGTCTCCCCTCTGATATCTTACATCTCTGTTAATTATCCCAGAGTAGAAACAGCCTTGCCCTCACAGCCATGGGTGTGATAAAGAGTGAGTGAACTGGGAAGAGTCAGTTGGTGAAGAGCTGGGGACAGGAGGTTGTGCAAAAGGCCAGAAAGGGTGAGACAATGTGTGTAGGACAGACAGGGTTAGGTGGCAGGATGGAGTGAGCCAGGATTGAAGAGGAAAGACAGAGCCAGAGCTGTGTGGAGCTGCTCTTGGGAGTTACAGAGAAAAGAACTGGGAGACTCTTGAATAACAAGGTGCTGATGCTCGAAGCATGTGATGGTTGTAATGAAGCACCTTAAATGCAGTGTCTATGTCGACTGCCACACATCAACTGCGACATCTGGGGTGGCTCTGAGGGCAGAGCTGTGCCCCGTGTGCTGACCCCAGCCCACCCCACCCCTGGCAGGTCGTCCACGCGGCCGGAGGTGGCCAGCATCGAGCCGCTGGGGCAGGCCGGCCGCCGCTGCTCGCAGAGAGCGCTGGTCCAGGCGCGCTCCTCGCAGCCCACGCGCCTCACCACCATCATCTCTGCCGAGGACACACGTGAGTCTGAGCAAAGCACTGCTTCTCCGGGGCTGCCTGACATCCTCCAGCAACAGAGCAGACATTTAGAGGTGCACAGAGACTAATTTCAGTTCCTATGCACAGTCGTTTTAGGCTTTCGGTGGGCGTGGGTTTTAATTTCTCTTTGCCTCCGGATAAGTGTTAATGGTTTTAATGATGCACTCCCCGAAAAAGGTAATTCCTAAACCTATTCACCCCCTAAAACCCACAAATGAAGGGGGTGACTGAAATATAAAAAGATGTTTAATAGAAATGGCTAATGCAAATTCGGGTGCTTCGCATTTGAAACAGTTGGAAGTCGCTTTTGTGTTTGTCATGCGATCTACCTGGTCGGTTTTTGTAGTGACAGAGAGAGAGGCAAAACCAGATGGCCAATTAAAAGCCCTGCAGTCACTAACTGAAGGCGTTTATGGCTGTTTATTGTCTCTGTAAAAGTCATTAATTTCTCTGGGACATGAGAGCACTGTAGCAACTCTGCATAAGTGCTCAGAGACGACACCTGTAGCTGTCAGTGCAGATGGAAATCTGAGTTTCTGCAGATCTGTTCTGCAGCTCAGTGAGCAAAGGAGCTGCTTTACTTGCCTTCTGAGCCACTGTTTGACCACCAGTTTCTTCATCGAGGTCATGACCAAGCTTCAGTTCCCTCAGTGACAGTGTCTTGTGTCACTGGCTAAATTTGAGGTGCATCTTGACTTATCGTTGCTCTTGATGAGCACATCCAGTGTTGTGATTTCTTGTGCTCTTTCTGATGCCTCTTCAAGTGACTGGACAAGTGCTTCGCTGTGATGCCATCGTTGATTTAATTCATGGCATTCAAGTTGTATCCACAACGAGAGAGCTCTACCTTGAGGATTCACCACTGGAGCTCAAAATTCATGCTTTGGATTCAGAAGGTAAGAGAGCTGCTTGTAGGAGATAAAATATATATTGACAGTTCTAACTGTCTAATGCATGCACTGGCTTTATTTGTCACACAGATGATAGTTTGAAGCCAAGTGGAAAATTTTAAGGAGATTCTCTGGATAATGCATTGTGAAGTTGTCCTTTTTTCTTTTGAGCTGGGGTAGTCTTAAGAATTTTGCAAAAGGATGTTTTTGTGAGCAGTCAGGTATCCAACAGGAATTTCAGAGCTGATGTTTGAGACCAACCATCTGTTGCTCAATCTGTTAATTACTACACAAACACTGACTTTTGGGAGGCACCACTTGGGCTCATAAGAGTCAGCACATTTGGACTGAATGTGTTATTATTTAACAGGAGCAGAAAGCTTCTGCTTTTGTAGTCTGTAGCATCCAAAAAACAGCCATGATCTGGTAAGAATTCTGTGCTTCCAACAGTCAAGTTTTGTGCACACATAACCCACCAAGCAAGGGATTTTTAGGACAACTACTGAAAGGAAATAATGTGTCAAACAGCTGTGAAAGGTTGAATTAATTGGTTTGGTTACTTACTGAGCCCATCCCACCTGTGTTTGTAAACCATGAATTCCAGGTGAGGTATGGTGGTAGGTTAATAACGAAAAGTAAATTTGTTTTTATCCGATGTTGGCTTGGTGTTCGTGTAAACTCAAGGGCGCTCCACAGTTCTTCTCGTAGGGATAAAACAGAGACATTTCTCAGGGGAATAAGTTGTGGTTTATGTTCCAGGAGGACTCTGTGTGTTCTCTGTGGTTTGGTTTGCAGGGAACACCTTCAGCACTTTGGCAGGGTTGGTGTTTGACTGGACAGTGGTGAAGGACCCAGAGGCCGATGGCTTCTCGGACTCGCTCAGCGCTCTACGGTAAAAGCATTTCCTCTGCTCTCAACAGTCTGGTTTGTAAAAAATACTTCCCCACATCAGGGCAGGTTGCTGAGCTGATGCCTCAAGTTAGAATGTGAAGGGTCAGTTGTTGCAGGTTGGCTTTTTTTAAGCGTCTCCTTACTTGACAGCCTGGGCACTTTGATCTTTGTTCAGTTGAGCTGATAGTGTTAGTGAGCAGCTCTGGGAGCTCTGATGCAATAGCTAGAAATAAACAGGTGTAGTTGTTGATCTTGCTGAAACATCTCCTGCAAAAGGAAGATTTATCAGTAAGATTGTTATCTCAGGATTCCAGCAGAATTATTTTAATTTATTTTATTTTAATTTATTTTATTTTAATTTTATTTTAATTTAATTTTAATTTATTTAATTTTAATTTATTTTATTTTAATTTATTTTATTTTAATTTATTTTATTTTAATTTATTTTATTTTATTTTATTTTATTTTATTTTAATTTATTTTATTTTAATTTATTTTATTTTAATTTTATTTTATTTTAGGAAAAAAAAGTCACCTTCCATTTCAGGTTTCTGCAAACATGAAGAGTTTCAGGTGTCAGTGGGCACTTAGTTCTAGTGTTGAAATAGGATTCCCATGTGGGGAAACCAGCTCTCCTACAGAGCAGAAAGGTTAAACAGCCAACTTCCATCCTCAAACTGATACTCCAAATAGGTGGAGAGGGGGGAGCAAGCAAGACTCTGCTCCTGGGCAAACACAAACTGATTTTGCAGCCTTAGAGAAGCAGCATTAGCTGGGGAAACCCTGTTAATGGTTCACCTGAAGCTGCAGGTACCAGTGAGAGCCAGAATGGCTTAGTGGCACTGGACAGCCCAAGTCCTCATGGATATGGAGCTTTTTCTTTCAGTAGAAGTATTTGCTGATGTGAATTTAACCAAACCAATATTAATATATGCTCTACTGTTAGCACAACTGTGATAGCATCAAAATGTTCTACAGGTGGTACAGCTTTGCAAAATAACTCTGAATTGTCAGGAATATATTAATGTCCATAACTGTTCTCCTTATGGCTCTACTGGTTTTGCTGTGAAAGTGCACATGGAGCCAAGCAGATGATGTGCATACAGAGGGTGACACCCTGTAAAACGTGCTCCTCTTCCCAAAATTTCCTGTCATTTGCCCATTCAGAGCAAATTCCTTCCCTCTCCTTTGCCACTTTCCACTGAAGTTTCTAACAGTTACTACAAGTCTCCTGCTTGTAGATAATTTTCACAGTCATTTATTAAATACATTCTGGCTTCTTGAGAGAGGGCAGAGTTACATTCTGGGTTTGTTGAGCTGTTGCTTTTATAAACATAAGCTGTGGGTCTTGCACGCCAGTTCTTTTACAATACAGAGAGTTTTTGCATTCTCACCTACTGAGTAAACTGGAGGGGTCATTGTAGACAACATGTGCAGTCTTCTGATAGCTCACAAGCAAGCTTCAGACAAACTTATCTCTCACAGAAATTAGCTGCAGATACCTCGAAGAATGAGTAAAATTTGGATATCTGGTCCCAGGCAAACATCTGAAATTGGGTTAAAAATGGAAGTGGCTGGGAGTAGATGCTGGTGGTGTTTCTCTGTGGGCTTACAAAGGATGGTTAACAGTCTTCTATTCACTTTTTGATTCGCCTTTCAGTATACTCAAGTTTTTGGAATCCACTTACATCCCACCTTCCTATATATTGGAAATGGAAAAAGTGGCTAAGCAAGGAGATACAATTCTGGTGTCTGGAATGAAAACAGGGAGTTCTAAGTTAAAGGCAAGACTTCAGGAAAGCATCTATAAGGTAAGATTTCTGAATGTCAGGGGGGAAGATGGATTCCTGAACATCTGAATGAGCATCTCTCTCAAGGTTTTTCTGCATTCTCCAAAATGATCTTCATACAGACGTGTTTTATTTCTTCATTCTTGCACTGTGTGTACAGAGCAGATCTCTGTACCATTCACTGATCCTTGCATTGCCCTGTTGTGACAAAATTCAAGATGAAAAGAAGGAGCCAATTGCAGCAAATAATGTTTTTCATTTCTGGATTCCAAGTTCCTGCTGCATGGTCTGTTTCAAACAAATGAGTTTTTTTTAATGTGGTTACTTTTCTTTGCCCCTCTGTCAACAGGATGTACACCCTGCAGAAGTCAGATTGCTTATTTTGGAAAACATCCTTTTAAATCCAGTGTATGACATTTATCTTCTGGTAGGAACATCAATTCAGTACAGAGTTCAGAAAGTGAGGCAAGGGAAGATCACAGGTTTGTTCTCTTCTCGTTTATTTTTATTTTTATTTTTATTTTTTAATGCTTTGTGTAACTGCTGAGAAATATTAATTGTGTTTAAGCTGCTTTGTTAATGTTTAATACTGTTTTCCTAAGGCACACAGTGATATACAGCTGTTTAGTTTCAGTAAAAAAAAATTGTGACTGTTAAGAATATACTCTTGCAGATTTGTCAGAGATGTAAAGACAAGGGTAACTTAAAATAGGAGCTAACACTGTCATTTTAGATGTTGACAGTCACTAAGGAACTGACTGATTTTCTTACTTAAATCAAACTCAGATTAGTAACTTTTCTAACAGAAAATGTTCTATTGGCAAATGGATTTGCTCCACAAAGTGAAGCCTTTATAAATGTGGGTTAGCTGGCTTTATGCCCATTTCAGAATGCAGTGCCTTGAGTTTTCTCTCCTCTCCTTTTTTCTTTTTTTCCCTTTGGTCTTTTTTTTTTTTTCTTTTGAAGCTAGAAATCAGTTGAATGTTAGGTCTAAGCAGTGAGATGATCTTAGTTGGGAATTGCAGTTTCACAGACACTAAATTGGCCAAGAAGCTCACTTTTTGTGTGTTAATGTGATGACAGAAGTGCTATCTTTACAACACACTAACAATACTGATTTAATATCTGCACTGGGCATCAATAAAAAACCAATCAGCAGCAATTAGCAGCGGCCAAACACTTCCACACCCGCTTTTATGGTTCCATATATTTTGTTTTTCACCTCCAGAAATTGTCATGCCATCCGAGCAAAACACAGTGCCTTGAGTTTTCTCTCCTCTCTTTTTTTCTTTTTTTTCCTTTTGTCTTTTTTTTTTTTTTTGAAGCTGGAAATCAGTTAAATGTTAGGTCTAAGCAGTGAGATGATCCTAGTTGGGAATTGCAGTTTCACAGACACTAAATTGGCCAAGAAGCTCACATTTTTTGTGCGTTGCTGTGATGACAGAAGTGCTATCTTTACAAGACACTAACAATACTGATTTAATATCTGCACTGGGCATCAATAAAAAACCAATCAGCAGCAATTAGCAGCGGCCAAACAACTTCCACACCCGCTTTTATGGTCCCATATATTTTGTTTTTCACCTCCAGAAATTGCCATGCCATCCGAGCAGTACGAGCTGCAGCTCCAGAACAACATCCTGCACCCCGAGGGAGATCCCTCCCGCCCAGTGGCCAAGCTGGACCAGCCAACATCCATGGTGACTGCATTGCAGCAGGGCCAAACCAACCTGGTCCTGGTGCACAAGAGTATCCTTGTTGTGTTGTGTGTCTCTTTCTGGCCCAGCTTGATGTTCAGCTTGGGCTCCCAGCTGCTCTAATAGCCTTCAGCAGTACCTGTTGGTGGGATCTTGGCTCTGCAGGCAGATTGATTCACACTGTCATGGCTGTGATTAGAAAGAGGGGACTCTGAGGCTTTCAGAGAACAGAAGTTTTATTTGGGGGGTCAGGGGATCCCCCAGCCTCAGTCTGGTGCTCCTAGAGAGACCCTGGACCTTGGGCTGCAGGGCATTTTTGCTCAGGACAGTTCAAGGGGTGGGTACCAAGTGTACAAACCAATAAAACAATCCAAACAATGCATGCCAGCTAGATTACTTAAACACCAACAAATCCAAAATAAGTTTGGGAGTGGTCTCAAGGGTCCTGCCAGCCAGTTGCCGAAACTCTTGGACCTCAAAGATAAGAATTCTGTGATGAACAAAGGAAAAAATTGTACATGAAACAGAAATGAAACAGGGAAAAGAACCACTAGGAAGGAATCTCCAAGCAAAGGCTCAGGTTGCCTTAGAAACCCTTATCAAACTATGATAAGAATACATCCTGGGGCGAGAGACCCCTTCAAGGTATCCACTATACCAAAATTACAATAAAAAACCTATACTATGTTCCTGACTAAAGCTTATAAAACATTTCTTGCAAACCCACGCTGGGGAGTGCTGCTCCAGCCAGCACGCTGGGGCAGGAGACAAGCTTTCCACCCTTTGCAGCACAGGAAGATTGAGTTGCCCTCATTTGTACCAAGAGCAGTGGTGGAGCCATGGAAAGCAGCACTGCTGTGGGTTCAGTCTCAGCAGAGCTGTCTGATGCCTTGCAATGTTTTAACAAATTAGGTTGGCAAAAGATCACTTAAAATCGTGTCTGTTCCCCTCAGTCACTGTAGAAGTGTGATGGGGCTTTATTTAATTTTTATATTTCAATCATTACGTTCTCTAGTGAGATCTCTCCGGAGTCCTCGCTGTCTTGCAGTGAAGTGGGGATAATGTTTATTTGAAGGGTACAATGAGCTTTAAAGCAGCCAGAGAGGCGTGAGGAGTGCCAGGAAAAATGCTGATCTTGACTTGGCTTGTGCTGAGCCTGTGTGTGTTCCTTGACTGAGCCCTCAGGTATCCGCATGCAGGGGGTGTCCAGGCTGCCCAACAGCACTGTCCACGTGGTACCTCCTGCATACTTGGGTTGGTATTGCTGCAATCCTCCTGATTGCTTGGTGCAATTTCTGCCCTTGTTGCTGTGATGTTCATGCTCTGTCTCCACGCTTCCCTTCAGTGTTAGTTTTCACAGCAAAGTAATTTTGTTCATAGAAGTGGCTCAACGTGAAATAGGTTTTATGTGTTTTCTTTTATCTCTGGAGTCAGCAGTTTAAAATAATGAATGTTCATCTGCAGAGTGTGGGCACCAGAAGCAAAATGCTTTTCTCCATTAGATAAAGAGGCTGTGGGTTTGTGCTGTTCAAAATTTCCTGTTTTGCAGGATTTACAGTTCACCCAGGTGACAGATGGGTCCTGGAGACGGGCAGGCTTTATGAAATTACAATTGACGTCTATGATAAATCAAGCAATAAGGTGTATTTATCTGATGTAAGTTGAAATGTTTAGATACTTTTCAGTGACTGTCTCCTAAATCCTGACTTGCTTTGGAATTATTTGAGTGGCTTCTTATTTACATTGAGACAGGCCAGTGCAAAGCATTTTTTTGGTACTTGCCTTTTCATTTTTTGTTCCATTTGTTTCGTTGTTGTTGCTCTTTAAAAATAAAGCACTCTGGGTGATTCGTGTGAAATTATTGGAGTCTGAAGTGCTATAGAAAAAAAATGGAAGTTGGACAATGTCCTTCAGGTTGGATGGGGTGTGGAACAATCTTAAATCATCCAGTGCCACCTCTACCATGGGCAGGGACACCTCCCACTGTCCCAGGCTGCTCCAGCCTGGCTTTGGGCACTGCCAGGGATCCAGGGGCAGCCCCAGCTGCTCTGGGCACCCTGTACCAGGGCCTGCCCACCCTCCCAGGGAACAATTGCTTCCTAAATTCTATATACTAGGCACCAAATAGACATAGTTCTTAAAAAACTACAAAGGAAACTGAATTTAAATAGTTCAGTTGCAACAAGAAAAAAATTATTAAATTATTGCTTTTCAGAGTATTGAAACTATGGGAATCTGATTTTATTTGCCTGTAATTGCTTTTTGGGATACAGATCTGAGTTTGGGCTAGAGCTCAGTAATGTGCTGTCAAGGCAGATATATTCACGTGTTTTTCTATGCTGAAAAAGGAAACAATTAGAAAAATACTGTAAAATGTGAATTATTTAGTGGTAGAGATACAGGTACTTCCGTGTTAAATTACATGTTGTTGATCATTTAAAAAAAACCCACTTTCTGGAATGGAGTTAATGTTGAGTCTCAAGGTAAAATCTTACAGAAAGACTGAAGCTTCAGTAGGGAAAGTTGTGCTCAGTTTTAACAATGTGTCTTTGAAGCATGTTATTAAACAGTGCTTTGCTCACTGACCTGTTGTTGTATTATGCTTACAGCTCTCTGCCCTCTCTTGATATCAGTTACCTGTGCCAGTTTCTGTTTCATGTTTTGGTTTTAGAACATCAGAATTACTACAGAGCTGTCCAGAGAATACTTTGAGGTGCTGCAGTCCTCTCTGAATGGATCCTATCATTATGTGATGGCAGTCAAGGCGGGTCAGACCACGATTGATGCTGCACTGACATCAGTGGTGGATCAGGTGTGTCTTTGTGGAAACTCCTCTGCTTCACTGCTAGGCCTGAGAATAATTGAGCTGTGCAGGAGTGACTTCCAAGCAAAAGGAAACCTCAGAATTACGTGGGGCTGAGCTGGCTTTGTTTGAACAGATTAAGAACCAAATTCTAAAATCCTTTTCTTCATGAAAACTGTCAATTGAGTCAACAGAGGATTTGCTTAAATAAAGACTGTGGGATTTTGCTCCCGAGCATGTGGCAAACTCCTGTTAAGGCAGTGGTGCACAGCACTGATTTCTTTTCTCGTGGCAGATCCTTGTGCTGGGCAAGGGGCCTCTCACAGGCTGAGGGAATTTTACACTTTATTGTGGTAGGATCATCACTCTCATACCCTGGCCTTGTTCTGCAGTCAGTTACATTGGGGAAGTTTGCTATCAGTTGGTAAGTGACCTTAAACTCTGGAATGACAATCTGCCAAACGTATCAGCCTGCACATTTCTCCAAATTAATATTCATTAACTTTCTGCTGGTTGGGCAGGCTGCTGAATGTGTGGCTAACTAGGGCACGTGGTGTGGAAGTGAGTTGCTTTTGCTTGAAAACTCAACACTTCAACCCATTTGCTGTTGAAATGAAATCATTGTAGTGATTCCTTGAGCAGGATTGAGTAGCTCCTTGAAGGTGATAAAGCACGGCCACTCTCTGTGTCAGAGATGTTCTCCTCCATGGAAAGGCACCTCCTGAGAGCTATTTCTCCCTCAGAGCTGCAGCAGCAGTGTGTTGTGCCAGAGGGTTGTGGCACTGCAGTGACAGCAGAGTTGTGGAGACCAACCTTTGGGGGGATGAGCAATGGCTCACTCAGGCTGGATTTTGGACACAGTGGGATCAGCAAAGAGGAAATACAGGTGTTGAGCCTCCAGATTGCCTCTCCAAATGAGGTCTCAAAATAGGAGCAGTGAAAGAGTGGTTTTTCTTCTTGCTGTTTGCCTTTTTAATTAATGTAGGCAGCTGGATCTTCATAGCAGTAGTGCTCATTTAATACAGTGGCACACCTCGCTGCCAGGAGCTGTTTGCTTACAAGGAGCTCTGTTCATAAGTGATGCTAAATAGTTTTCCTTCCTCTCTGGGGTGTTTTCAAGGACTTGTCTGTACATAAGGACTAAGCATTAACTCTGGGAAGCTCTGTGGTGCCATTTACAACCCTGTGCTTTTGCCCTTTGCAGGATGGAGGTGTTCATACCTTGCCAGTTCCGGTGCAGAACCAGCAGGATGTGGAGATCTACGTTCCAATATTTCTTGTACCCAGCATTCTGATGTTTCCTTGGCAGCCAAAAGCAGGAGTCTACCAGTACACCATCCAGGTATGCCAAAGAAGTACCCAGCTGCAGGGAGTGTTGCTCAGGCAGGCACACACACTGAGGCCTGACACCACTGAGGTGGGGTTGATTTGGGATACTTCAGCCACAGTGACATCCAAAATGTAATTTGGAGGAACTTCGTGGGAGGTTGGTTACAGGAATTAATACACAGTTTAAAAAAAGCACCAAGAAACAAGCAAACATAAAAACCCCACAGACTTGTACCTCTTGTCTTCCCTTCCTCTTTCCCTCATGCATGCACCACTCACCTGTGCCTGTAGTGGTTTGGAATTCCAGGAAGCATCCTATATCCAAAGCTCCACAGTCATCATCAGAGGCTGCCTTTGCTGGCAAGGATCAGAAATAGGAGTGGGAGTGTGAAGTGACTGCAAAAAGGGCATGACAAGATTAATTAGCAGCTTTCTGCCAGCCTTGGACATCAGTATTCTTCACTGGCCACACACCTCGTGCTCCTAATACAGAGTTCCAGGGATGCAAAGGCCACAGCACATTTAGAGAAAGGATGATTTCCATGTTTTTTAGGTGTGTCTTTGCTCCCAAGCTGGCAGTTATTCCTTATGCTTCACAAAGCAAATGGTTTGTGTTCCAGTATCCAATTTCCAGTCTAAGTGAGGAAAAGAACTTTGTGCTCTCTCAGCCCAGACTCTTATCCTAGGCCAGTGATGCTCAGACCCTGCACTCAGTGTTAGATGCACAGTTCCCACCTCTCCCTTTTAGCATAAAGTAGTGCCCAGTTTTGGATCTATCTTAAGTAAACCATATCCAAATAGGCAGCAGGACACTTGGTGGCAGGCTCTTCTCCCAGGTGACAAGGGACAGGATGAGAGGAAACAAGCTCACATTTAGATTGGATATCAGACAAAATTTCCTCAAAGAAAGAGTTGTCAAGCACTGGCACAGCCTGCCCAGGGCAGTGGTGGAGTCACCATCCCTGCAAGTGCTCAAAAATCATGGGGGTGTGGTTCAGTGGTGGACTTGATAACCTCAGAGGTCTTTTCCAGCCTTACTGATTTAGTGACTCCATGGAGAGAATCAATCTCATAGGGATTAAACTGCATTCTCCAGTCTAAATCTGAAGGTAACTCCCTTGAGTTAAGCCCTGCATCTCTACTTGTGTGTTGGTTTACTTCTTGCTATTCCTGACCACACCAGCAGAGTGTGGTAAAAATTCTTAGTACAAATCTGCATTTTCAGTACTTCATCATAATTCTGCTGGAGTTTTCCCAGGAAGGGAAAGGAAATGCAGTTTTGTTTCCTAC
This sequence comes from Phylloscopus collybita, assembly GCA_027886175.1. Classification (NCBI taxonomy): domain Eukaryota; kingdom Metazoa; phylum Chordata; class Aves; order Passeriformes; family Phylloscopidae; genus Phylloscopus; species Phylloscopus collybita. The sequence continues at coordinate 21,092,904 of JAJNNQ010000005.1, read as the reverse complement.
CTCTCTCACAGTTCTATTCTTACCTCACCTTAGCTTGCATGTGTAATGAAGTATCCCACTAGAGAACATTCCTTCATGGACTGCAATATTTGTGTTGCTGTTCTTACTTTACTCTGATTTTTTTTTTCAATAAAAACATAGAAACCTTTTTCTCCCAAGATGTAAATTTTGCTGAAACTGAGACCTTTCTTCTGGTCTCTCCATCCCACAATACCAGTGGTTGTCAACAGCACACACAGCTCATCTGTTCCTTCCTCTCCATCAGAGTTTGCCTCCCACTCTGTAGCCTCAGTCAGGCTGTTTCAAATGGGTGAATGAAGTTTTTTCTGAAAAGAAATTGAAAGGGATTTTTGGATCTAGCCAAATCCTGTTAATAGCTGGAGTAACTCCCTCCAGATGGTGTCAGAACGCCTGGCAGGTTTTCCTTTGCCAGCTGTCTGGTTTGTTGGGGGTTGCTTTGTTCATAGTTTTGCTAATGAGATGGTTTCTGTTGCCTCCCTTCAGTCCATGCACGGGAGGTGCAGTGCCAGCTGTGTGAGCCTGAGCACCTGGAGCTCACCTGGGCAGGGCATCACTCCCAGGTAGCAGTCTGGAGCTCCCTGCCAGGCTGTGGGGAGTGATCAGGCTGCAGGGGAAGCTGCTTCCCCCTTCCTCTCCTCAGTGCAGACTGACTGCCAGAGAGGGAAAATGTAATGAGGTGTCTGGGGTTTATGGCAGGGATGTGAGCTGCCATGCAGTTATTAAGAATTGGGTATGTCTGTTTTATGTTTTCTGCTCATCTCCCTGTTTCAGCTAAAGTATCTGTTACAAATATGCTGAATTCTTGCATTTTTTTAGCCTTTCTCACCACATCCCATGCATCTCCAGTAACCACCACGACCTATTTATTCATTTGTCTGTATCCTTCTGTAATCAGGTTGTGCACGTGCTCAGAGGAAGGAAGGAGGGAAATGACCCTCCTCTTCATTTCCTTTTTATTCTCTTTTCCTGGTAAAAATGCCTAGCTAAGCTCCTGCATAATTTAGATTGGTTTGTTTTCCACACTGTCCCCCTAGACAAGATTTATCACCTTGTTCATTTTTAATTATGAAATAGGTTAAAGGAAATGCTGAGGAAGTTAAAGAAATGAAAACAATATACATTAAAAATTGCTCCAGTGTTCATTTGTGTTTTACTCTGATGGAACATTTGACGTTTATTTTGGAGTGTGAAAGAAGCTGAAATTAAAATGAACGAAGGGTAGCAATCTTCCCCTCTGTCTCTTATTTCATCTTGCTTGTTAAGTTCTGAGGTGTTATTTTATTTGTATCTCCCATTCTCAGTGCATTCCTGATTTTCATGCAAGACATCCAAAGGCAAGGCATCCAAAGCTGGGAAATGTGAGAACCATGCACTTTGATTAAATGTTTGAAAGCTTTTCCCCTCTGTATTCCAGGCTCAGGGTGGAAGTGGCAACTTCAGCTGGTCCTCTTCTGACCAGGCAGTGGCCACAGTGACAGTCAGAGGAGTGCTGAGCACTGGCACTGATGCTGGGGCCAGCATTATTCAGGCATTTGACGTTCGGAATCCCTTGCATTATGGAGAAATGAAGGTGAGAGATTTGCTTTTCACTGATTGTTCTTGAATGTGGCTTCTGGAAACAGCAAAGGAGCTGAGAGTGCCCATGGCATTCCCCTTCCTGCCCTGAGCAGTTTGAGTTTGTGCTTTAGGGAATCCAACACTGTCCAGTGCATTAACTTTACTCCTTTTTTTTTTGCCCCTTACTGGTTTCCTTGGCAAGTCTTTTTCCTTGTTGGAAGTTTTCAGTGCAAGAAGGAAATGGTAATTGATTCCTGGCCTGGCTGTCTAAGCAGACAGGCCAAACTAAAATCCATTGATAGGTGGGTGTTCTCCCTTGATATCAAAGGGTGGCAGTTGTTATCAGGGTGTGCAAGGAAATTTCTGTCTGGAGAAGTAACTGAAATGAGCACAGTGCTGCAGACTGACTCCAGATACCTAAGCTGGCCAAGAAAAACCAATATTTTAAGAAAATTAGGAGAAAATGGCAATGAGAAACACAGCTCCCAAGAGGGATTTTGTGGTTTCTCTGTAAAGCATCCCCTGTTCTTAGCTCATGGTGGTCAGTGTGTGGTGTGGAGAGAGGAGGATGCAGGAGCAGTACATCTGGTGGCCCCAAAGGGAGGGATGTGACATGAATTAAAATCTGTTCAGAATTTAGCTTACACACTCGCTCTGAAATAATTCTCTGAGCAACCCAGGATGCTGCTTTTTAGCAGTGCAGCAGTTACCAGCCAGGCACACAGGAATGAAGATTTTTTTTTCAGCTAAAACTTCTTATCCTCAAACATAAGTCAAAGCCTGAAGACAGAAAGAAACCTTCTGCCCATGTGAGCTTTCAGAGCACTGTGCTGCACAATCTGAATAGGTTATTTTTGAATGCCTTTGTTGCTGTGTTAGGAGCTGCTTGCTTTATGGAGCAGCCCTTCAGAGTTCTGTTTACTGACCTCAGTGAACAAGTTTTGAGTAGTAGTAGTTTTAGGAGTAGTTAATCCACACAGATGACAGCTTTAACTCTCTACCATATGGTTTGGTATCCTGAAGCCAGTTGCAGAGGATTAAGCAGTTAAGATACTGCAAATAAGAGCTTTGATCACAGTGATTGTTACGAAATCTGTGGTCAGTCTGAGGTGGATTCCTTAACGGCTGCTAACCCTCTCCCAGCTGCTGATAGCACACAACTTAGCCCACACTTGCAAGTCTGTAAAGCAGAAGAGAGAATTCCAGGAGCAGCAGCAGCACAAGGAAGGCTCCCCAAGCTGCTGTGGGAGCAGAGCAGTGGCCCAGAGCTGTCCTCCTTCCTTCCCCTGGGGCAGGTGTACGTCAGAGAGCCCAGCGCCATGGAGTTCACTCCCTGCCAGGTGGAAGCACACCTGGGACAGGTGCTGGAGCTGCCCCTGAGGATCAGTGGCCGGAGTGGGGATGGAGCTGAGCTGGTGGCCCTGAGTGACTGCTCACAGCTGGAGCTGGCCGTGGAGCTGGAGAACCCTGCCGTGTTCAGCCCGCTTGCAGGTGCTGTAACTCCCTTCCCTGCTTTGGAAGTTGAGTTGGTGAAGTTAAACGGGCGTTATCAGGTCACTCCTCTCCCTTAAATCACTGATCCGTGGCTCTGTACAGTGTCCACACAGAAGTGCCAAGCTTCAGCGGGGAGGGGGGGATCCAGGCAGTTTGATTTTGAGGATATAGTTGCTTTTTTATGCAGAATGGTTTGGGTTGGAGAGACCTTAAATCCCATCCAGTGCCACCCCTGCCATGGCAGGGACACCTCCCACTGTCCCAGGCTGCTCCCAGCCCCAATGTCCAACCTGGCCTTGGGCACTGCCAGGGATCCAGGGGCAGCCACAGCTGCTCTGGGCACCCTGTGCCAGAGCCCTGCCACCCTCCCAGCCAAGAATTCTTTCCCAGAATACCTTCCCTCTTTCAGTTTGAAGCCATCTCCCCTTGTCCTGTCCCTACATGTCCTTGTAAAAAGTTCTCTCCATCTTTCTGGTAGGCTCCCTTCCAGCAGCCATGTTGAATTTGATGAACATGCCTGGGCATTTCTTTCCCAATAAGTTCTTGTGTATTTTTCATTTATCTGACAGGAAGACTTAAGCCAACAGCTGATTTTTGCAGTGGAGTGAGAGTGAGGGCTGAATTTCAGGGGTACACCAGGCTGGTGGTTGTGTACAGCCACGGGCACGTGCGCCTCAGCGCCAGCATCACCATCGCCGCCTATCTCCCGCTGAGGGTGAGTCTGCTTCCCCTGCTCCTGCAGCAAGCCATCCCTGGCACACTTCACATGCCAGGGAGCAGCTTATGGAAGGAAGAGCTTTGGAAAACCCAGCTGGGTGGGTTTGCATTCTGGTTCAGTGAAGAAAATAAGAACGAAGCTGAGTCCAGGGTCAGTAGATGGAGATACAGAAGAGGCTGTGTTGTTTCCTCACCTGCAGAGGCCTAGCACTGGCTGCAGGCTGAGTATTTGACCATAGCTTTCCCCCAATGTGGAGAAAACAAATCCTACAAATTTGTGGTTATAATGATGTAATAGGATGTTGTGAAGCACAAACTGGAAATGGTTTTTGTGTACTAAATGTCAGGTTAATTGCTGTGGTGGTGAGGAGCACAGGCTGTCCCAGGGATGCACGTCAGTGCAGAATTTGCTGGAGAGGTTTGCAGTAAAACTTGTGTAGGAGAATAATTACATACACAGAACTGTTCTGGAGAGAGCACCGTCAAGTGAAAAGTACAATTTGACATTACTTTGCTCATTTCAAACACTTCTTTAGAAGTGTAGCAGAATACTATCTCTCTGTGCTCAGAAGAATATATTAAGGATTTCCCTTTTGCTGTAATTCTTCGTGAGAGAGATGTGATTAGAATGCAGCTAAAACTTTTCTTTGGATCCATGGCTTCCTTTGAATCTAATCCAGCTGGACAGAATCCTTGTGGATTTTGATGCAGCTCTGTTTTTCACTAAGTGTGCTGACAAACCACTGCATGGGAGGAATCACAGCCTTATCCAAGTAACCCATACAGCTGTTCCATTCAGAGGGAAAGTTTATTTTGCACAAACCAAACCGTGTAAATAGGATGATTAATTTTTAATGAATTAATGAATTGATTACAGGCTATCGATCCACCATCTGTCGCTGTAGTGACTTTGGGCTCCTCCAAGGACGTGTTGTTTGAGGGAGGACCCAGGCCATGGGTGCAAGAACCTTCCAAATTCTTCAGGAACATCGATGCTGAGGATGCAGAGAGCATTGCCCTGTCTTTACTTGAACCTCCCACGCCTCGGAACAACCACCAGCACTGGATTAGGGTGCTGTGCAGGAGCCTGGGAGAGCAGGTGAGTGCCAGAAGGGCTCGGTGTTGCCCTCCCTCAGGCACTGAGGGTTGCCTCCAGACAGATTTATGGTGCCATATGCCTGTTAGGTGTTTTTATAATGAGCCAGTAAAGAACTTGGGTAAGCACGTTGTTTGTGCATTGTGATGCAGGTTTTAGAGGGAGCATTTCACAGCATTATGTTAAAAAGTGGTTTATGGTGGGTTTATTGCAGCATAAACCCACGTCGTGGGTGCCTTATGTTGTGGGCTGCATTGAACATCCTGATGAGTGCAGGTTCAGTTTGCATGAACAGGATCAGAGCAGAAGGTTACTGAGCAGGCTGACTCCTGTCTGACCTGCTCCTCTTAACTGTGTTACCTTCAGTATAATTCTATTTATTCTGACAAATGGCAGCCACAGGAATTGACTGCTCTGCTCTGCTCTCTGTGCAGCCTTGGTGAGCGTGGCTGTGCTCATTCTCCACCTGGTTTTGTTCTCCCCAACATACAGAAGTGATTCCTCCTGCTTTATTCACCCTCCCCAACCCTTGAAGCTTTTAGCTTCGATATAATACTTTCCTCCTGCAATTCTGCAAGGCCTAAGTATTTTGATTGGGCTGCCAAGTTCCCCTGGTTTCCTCAGTGGACACTTTGCAAAGTGGAGCTATTTCTGTAAGTGCAGGTTCAAAAAGGAACAGCCTTGGTGTTGATGTGCAGGTCTGTGCAAGGCTGGCTGGCCCCAGCACATCACACCTGCATGGCTCTGCCCAGCACCAGTGCATGAGGGGATGAGGCAGGTGACCAGAGCTGCCTCAGCCATCTCTGGTTTTATTTCCACTTCATTTTGCTGAAGGCTAAAAAAGGAATGTAAAATAAAAGATGAGATGTTTTTAAACACACTGGAGTGACTGTAAATGTTGCCTTTGGGCTGTTCTATTCTCTCTCTGGAAGAACACCTGCTGTTTCCTCGTTCAGTTACAAGAGATTTGTTGTTTGAATCAAGTTTGATAGTAATGAACATGAGCACCTAGGAAGGGTTCCCAGGAGCAGTACTTTCATAATGATGAAGGACTGTTCTTGAAATATTCTCCCCCTTTTACATCTTCCTGTGTCTTAATAGTGCTCTAAACCCCCAAGAATTGTATTTCTGCTTTTCATTCTGATATCACAGTGTAACTGAGAGCTGTGGAAATGCAGCATGCCTGAGCTCAGCTCCTTCCTCATTTGCTGTTTTCAGGTTATTACCTTAACAGTTGGGAACAGCCCCACAGTCACCAACCCTTTCCCAGTGGTGGAACCTGCTGTGGTGAAGTTTGTCTGTGCTGTCCCTTCCCAGCTGACTTTGATTCCTGTTTATGGCAGCCCTCAGCTCGATCTCTCCTGCCCTTTGCTCCAGCAGAACAAGCAAGTGGTAAGCCTGGGAGGTGACAGGAGGTGGTGGTGGTGTTCTCACAGCTGAAAAATCAGTGTTTGGAGCTCCATGTGTGAAATGAAGCAGCTGGGCTGCTGCAAGAGGAGCAGTAACTGGAGCTGGTGCCCTTGGGAGCTCCTGCACAGAGCAGGCTTGGGGGGCTCCTGCAGTAAATGGACAATGGACACAGGTAGATTATCAGGCATAAAGAACTTTGCTCTTCTGTTTTTATTCCTAAAGAGTGTTGTCACATGCTGGCTGCTGAGTAAACCCTGTTTTGTCGTGTTAATATTCCCAGGCAAATGTAAAAGTCATCCTCCTTCCCTAAAAATGCTGGTGATGAATCATCTTAAAGAGCTTCTATGTAATAACAAGAGAAGGAGATTTTTTTGTATTATTAGCCACCTCAGAGCTCACCTGCTTTTCTGGCTCCATTATGTGTCAGCCTGCCTTGGTGCACTGCTGTTGCTAATGCACTTCACCAGAGCACCACCAGAATTTTGAGCTTTAACAAACAGCAGCGTTTGTCATAAATTTGTTTGAATTCTAAAAGCAATTTCGTTGAGCTGTGGTTCAATTTTGTTGTTGTTCGTTTGGGGTTTTTTTTGTTGGGGTTTGTTTGAAGGTAATTCACTGGCTAAAATATTTCAAACCCCTGCTCCAGGAAAGCCCCCTGAGAATTCAGAGATTCACAGAATCTCTTAAGTTGGAAGGGACCCACAGAGAGCATGGAGTCCAACTCTAAATGGCCCATAGAGGGCTTGAACCCCCCTGGTGTAACCAGCACCATGCTCTGACCAGCTGAGATAACTGATGGCTCATCATGAACTGAAGGCTCATTTTAATGAACATTCCTTATGTATTGGTGTTGTAACAAACCTCCTGGAATTCAGCATGCCTTTTCTTTAGTGATTTAAAAACCCCTCCTGCATCTTTTCAATTCAAAATATTCCTTCTTTTTCAGGTTCCTGTGTCCAATTACCGCAATCCAATACTGGATTTGGCTGCCTATGACCAGCAAGGCAGGAAATTTGACAACTTCAGCTCTCTCAGTCTTGTGTGGGAATCCACAAATCAGGCCATTGCTCGTATTGAGCCCGAGCTGCCAATGGAACCAACTCTGAAGGAAGAGGGGAATGGTCAGAAGAAAATGCATGGTATGAGTGGGCTGAAGTGAGCATTTCGTTGGGTGAAGGTCAGGATGAAGTCTGAGCTTGATAAAGAAATTACTGTAACCTGCAGTCTTACTTCATCTTAACATCACTGTGCATTTTTTAGTGTGTGCTGTTAAAGAGAGGAGAGAGAAAAAAGGAACCAAGTCCAGTTTCTAGAACCTGTAGAGAAAGTTCTTGTCTGATGAGAATGACCCTAGAGGAGCTAAGTGTATTTTTCATCTCTGTTGCATTCTAGGCTTACAGACTGTGGTGGTTGACCATGAGTTTGGAACTGCTGCCATCTCTGCCACTGCCACTGGGTTCCAGCAGCCCCACCTGAAGGCAGCCAGAGCCAAAATACCGGTACCAGCACCTTGGGGGGGCTTTGCCATTCCCCTGTGGGCAGTGCCCAGGGCTCCTGGCATGGATTCATTTCCTCCACACACAGCTCTGTACAAACCAGGCAGCTCCATGGTGGAGTTCTGGTTCATACAGCACTGGTTTTATACTGCTTCATGGCTTTTGCTGCTTGTTTCTGCACTGGGCTCTGCCATCCCTATCAAATCTGGTCAAGTCCTTGGGAGTTTTTCAACCAGCTGGGCAAGGGCATTACAGAGAAGTGTTTCAGTTGGTTTTTTTAATGAATTGGTGAATCTCTCTGCTGCTTGTCCTTCACTGAAGCAGCCATGTGCTTCATGCAGCTGTCACTGGGGAAAGCAAATGGAATTTTGCCCCTGCAAAGCTGGGTGGGAAAGTTCTGCATGAGCAAAGCAAAAGCTGACTGATTCCTCATATGGACCATATGTTAGTCTGGGCTCTGACTAATGCTCTCTTTTTTTTTTTTCTTTTCCTGAGAGACTCCTCTGTTGTACAGTGCCAGCCATAAGCCCAGGCTCTCATTTTACAAGTCATTAGCCACTCCCTGAAATAGTTAGTTTGCAGATACTCAACCTAAGGAAGAAAAACAGCAAAAGGTAGTGATGATGAACAAAGAGGGCAGGTGTAAACAGATGGCAGTTTGCTGTTTATGTCACCTTTTTAAACTGAATATAAGGGCAGGTTTCAGCCTGTGGAATAACCTGACATGTGCAATAACTGACTCTTAAAATATTCTGCTTCCTAACTGGAATTTCTGTTTAATCTTAAGCAAGATTTAAGTGGGTTTGGACTACATGCAGTACTGTGAAAACAGAGTTGAGGCAAAAAGTCAAGCACAGAGTGAGAGGTTACAGGATTGAGCTCCAAGCAGGTACCAGATGGGCTGCAGTAATGTGAAATACCCTGTGGTCCAGGTTCCTCTCAGCATGGCCCAGGTGTGGCATCTGCTTAGTAAATTCTTGGAGAGGTGATCTGTTTTGCCACTTGGCTCTTGACTTTGCAGCAGGTTTCCACTCTCCTCCTGTTGGGAACTGTGGGGTGGATGCATTTCCCCTGAAGAATTTGACTGCAGCTTAGTGAGAATTGCTGCAGAGACACAGTACTTTGCCACAAAGCTCCTTGAGATATTTGGTTGTGGGGTTTTTTTTCCTCTTAAAAAATTGGGTTGTAATATGGACATTTGATGTTCTGCAATCGTTTTGTAATTCACTGTGCTCTGCTTTGTTAGACCAATATTCAATATTCTTTCTTAGTTTTAGAAATAATTAGAAAAGTGAATAACTTTGCCTTGAATTCAGAGGATACTGGAGTTCTCTTACGTCTATTCTCTGTGTTTAAATTTGGGAGGACTCTTTGGTAGCTGTAGATGCCAGTTCTGCTGCACTTTGTATGCTCATGTGTTGGTTTGTTTTTTTTAATGAGGTGACTTGGCTGCTTTTTTCAAGTACATCAGCAAAGGGCTGCTCTATTCTGCTTTCAAACCTACCCATTCTCCTTTCTTGCAGCCAAAAACACAATCAAAAATCCAGTAGGTGGGATATTCAGGTGCCTTGACTGTTGTTCCATGTTTAAGTGGAACACCCTATTATGTCATTAGGGAGAGATGACATCCTTTCTTCATCGAGGAAATAATTCTGCTAATGAGGTGAAATGGGTACAGGGTAGAGACTTCCTCTAAAAACCTTTCTCCTCTTCTGAGCTAAAGCTGTTATGAGTGAGTGATTAAACCAGCATCCAGTGTTCATGTACTTACATTTAAGGAAGACTTTCTCTTGGTGGCCTGCTAGGAAGAATCACGAAAAGATGAGTTGGAGGTAGAGAACTTGGTGTGTTTGCTTTACCATTCTGTCTGACCTTAGGCCATGGCTCAGAGTTAACACCCTGCCTGTGCCTGTCAGACATCACTGACTGATCCTGCAGAGCAGCCCAGCCCTGGGGATGCCCTTCCCTGTGCAGGAGGCTTGACTGAGCCATCTGTGGGCATCTCACACCCTCAGCCTGTGCTCTGACCCTTGCTTACCTGCCTTGGGGAACCTGCTTTGAGCATCCCCCCTGCACACCCCCAGGGCTCTGGCAGAGCTCTGCCCCTCCCTGTCACTGCTGACATTGTTCCTTGCAGCACGAGGCTGTGCTCCCAGGGCCTGCCACCATTGAACTGATGCTCGTGGAGGATGTCAAAGTCAGCCCTGCTGGGGCCTCCATCTACAACCACCCTGATGTCCAGGTGAGGAGTCACAGTGCTGCTTTCCAGCTGCAGGGAGGAAAAACATCACACACATTACAGAGGATATGTGAGGAGACAGCTTTGCTAGAGAGATACAACCTTAATTCTGGGTGCTTTTCTGGTTTTGCAGGCAGAACTTGTCATCCAACAAGGTTCTGGATATTTTTTCATCAATACCAGTGTGCCAAATATTGTAAGAGTGACACATGAGGAGACTCAAGGCATTGCTTTGGTGAGTGCAGTATTTTGTGGGTTTACACCTTTTTGGCAGCCAGGTTGTCATTCTGCAGCTTCAGCACTCCTGGGCATCTTGCAGCAGGTGTAGATAGGGAGGCAATAGCTGCATTTTGGATGTGTTTGCCTGTCACAGTCGTGCTTCAGGCAGGGGATCTTTGCACTGCCACTTTCAGGTATCTTCTCAGGTACAGGAAACTGTTTCATTACAGCTGTGATGCACTTGTGTTCTCTGTATAAGATAAAAACCAAGTACTTCACCCATTCACAACCCTGCAGTAAAATGTTCCTGATTTCACAAATGCACCACCAAGAATAATGTGACAGAATGACTCAGAAGCTACACATAAGATTAATTGGTTTCCAAAGTAATAATACTGGAATATTTGCCTTGGGCCAGTACTTCTGAAAGCTTCACATTCTTCTATCCTATGGTGCTGCTTCAGGGTGGTTTTTAATCACAGTATTGCATCCTGATTTTGTGAATGAGCATCTATTGAAGAGTTTATTCTGATCTCCATATGAAGTTTCTAAATACATTTTTCCACTGAAGATGCCACTAAAGTGCAGGTGTGCTTGACTTCATCAGGCCCAGGATATGAAATGCATTCTGCAGTGAACAACAATAAAAAAGTGTGTTTACATTGCTGCTTTCATTGGGCAAGAGCTGGAAACAAAACAGGTTGCTTTAAAGAATGGGTTTTATGAATTCCTAATTTACAGATTTGTCTTTTAAGAGGTAATGCTGATAAAGTTGTGAAATAATGATAACTAAGGTGGAAATTTTAATATCAAAAGAATTTGTGAAACATTTTGATTGTCTCTACCTGTTGTAAGAGTGAGGTGGGAATATTTTTTCCAACTAGGCACAGAGATGAGAAAAAAGTAGAGGAGATGAGGATTTTTTGGTACATAATACATTGTTTAAACCCTTAATAGTTTTTTTAGTCAGGCCTCCCTGATGGGTTGAACTGATGTACATGAGATAAGTTCAGTGCTCTCATCAGGAATTCAGGAGTGGAGCAGTGACAGCAAGATAGGCTTTGTGAAGTGTAGGAAGAGATTTAACTGCCTGTCAGATTAAAGGAGAAAAAAAACCCTCCACTTTTAACATATTTTTAAAAAATGCAACCCCCCCCACACATTTGGCAGGTTTGTTAGCCCTGTGTGCTGTGTTTGGGTTAAATCCCAGGGCCAGCCCTGGGTTTTTCCATGGAAGCAGCAGAATGGCCTGGGAAAGGAGCAGGCTGCTGCCAGGGCAGGTACCAGTGCAGCCAAGTTGACAGAGGATGAGTTGGCACTAAACTCTCCTGAGAAGCTAAATTCAAGTTATCTAAAGCAGTGATTCCCAGGCTTTTCAGTGGGGCTGCCAGGGAGAAATTCTCTCCCTCTGCTTTTGACAGAGCAGCTTCCCTGGGCATGGGTGGGTGGGTAGTAGGGCAGGAGTGAAGAGTGGTCACCAGTGCAATATCCCTGGATGCTGGGAGCCACTGGACACCTAGTGGGAGAGGAGAACAGCAGAGGTGGCTGAGAAAGGAAGAGTTTTAAGTGTCACAGGTAGCCCTGCTTGTCCTTTTCCCTGGTGTGCCAGCCCAGCTGAGCTCCACTCCAGCTCCCTCCCCGTGCCCTGCTGCCCAGCCCTGTGTTAGCCACCTTCTCTGCGAACTGCTGCTGTTCTGCAAGCTGACCTTTATTACAACTTCACATCCCTTGCTGTTTTGAGGCAGAAGTGGGAGTGATGCCCTCAAAGAACAAAATGTCATCTCTCCCCAGTTCTCTGTGCTGACTCCTGTGGTGCTGCTGGGCAGGGCTGAGAGTTCACTGAACTCTGTGCACTGGGGAGCCTGGCCATCTCCCCTTGTTCAGAGCTCAGAGCACAGAACAGGACACCCAGCTTCACTGCTGTCCCTGGCCAAGGGGAGGAGGACAGCTGGGATTGTCCTGAGCTCTGTGGCAAGGTCAGGGATTTGCAGGAGAACAGAGCTGTGATGTGAGCAAGGTGTGGGTGCGTGGCTGTGCGAGAGGGGACTTTGGGATGGGTGCTCAGTTCTGAGGGCTTGTGTTTGTGACCAGAGGTCTCTTTCTTCATTGGTTTAGTCTCTTTACCTCTTAAGAAGTATAACATTCTTTTTCTTTAAAATTAATGGAATAATAGTTGTATTAAAGAAATACCTCATCTGTCAATTGTCCTCTTACTTGGCAGGGTCTACCACCAGGTTCTGGCTGCTCAGGTGAAAAGCAGTAACAGCAGAGTACAAATCTTACAGGAAGCAATACCAAGGCTTTATAGACATAATCCTTTGTCCTCAATTTTTTTTTTTTTTTTTTTAGCCCTTTGATTTTCACTCTGCTAAGAAAAGTTTTGTTGCTCTAAATGATTTGTGTGTTTTTTCTCCTGATGGCAGGAGAATAACAAGATGCCAGACTGTTCCAGATGAAGAGCTGTTAATTCACTTGCTGCCTGGGGGCTGTTGGCACTAGCTCAGTAGCATGATACTTTTTACATACATTTTACAGCTTGATTTCTATTTTGGTGGAAGAATTCTCTGTGTCTGAGCTGGGAGATTTCTGCATCCCAAATGCCTCTGCCTTGACAGTGGTAGGAATTTTATCCCGTGACCAACAGACCAAAGAAGTGCTATCATGCAGTTTCCTTTTGGCATTGCAGGTGCAGCCTCTGCTCCCAGGATCAGTGACTGTAATGGTTCATGACCTGTGTCTGGCTTTCCCTGCCCCAGCTGAAGCTGAAATTCATGTCTCTGATATCCAGGAACTGTATGTGCGAGTTGTTGACAAGGTCAGTGCCTTGGAAGCAGTGTCAGGAGCTGATCCAGCCTGCCCTGGCTCCCTGTGCTGGCCCTGAGCACACAGAGCAGGGCAGGGACAAGATGCTGCAACAGAGAAACAACTGCAACCTCCCTGTGTCTCTCTGCCTCTCCCTCCCAAATGTATTTCTTTAGGTTATAAGTGTCTCAGAGTATCAGGTATCTGTTCATATTCTGTGTGGCAGCAATCTCAACTTCTGCATTTACACAGCGGTGTTAATCCATAATTTATATGGACACGCTCATTTACATTTCCTCCTGTTTCAAGTGCATGTGAGCAATTCTTCTAGGAGTAGGTTTTGCCCCAAGGTCATTTTCCATATGTCAGGTTTTAGAACTGGACAGAAAAAAAAGTCCAGCTCATTCCACTTGCCAGCTTGGGTGCACTTTAAACAAAGGAAGTGTTGATACTTCTGGATGTTTTAATTATGCCCTTGCCAGCTGAAGGACCTGGATTCAGTCATTTCATCTGACACTAACTCTAGCTGGCAGGGATTAGTCTTTAAAATCAGTGCTAATCTGACCTTGGGGCTCTATCTCCACTACCCTACTACAAGTGTAATACAAAATAAAATGAAAATGTTTATGCTAATGAGTAAGAGTGCTTTTGAATGCAGAACAATTTGGATGTGTCTGTTTCAGGTGGAGATTGGAAAAACAGTTAAGGCTTATGTCAGAGTTCTGGATGATTCAAAGAAACCTTTTTTGGCAAAATACTTCCCTGTCATGGATCTCAGTCTCAGAGCAGCATCTCAGCTTGTCTCACTTGTGTAAGTCAATGGATTTTTGCAATTACTCTGCAAATAAGAATTAGCAAAAAACGAGTAAAGGCATTAGGTTGGAGGCACGGTAATAAACAATGGCTGAGATTTTATTTATTTTATTTTTGTGAAGTTTTAGTTACCTGATAAAAGGTAAAAACCTGTTATTTGTGAGGGAAATTGCCTGAACTAACAGCTTGAATGTTGCTGGCTGATGAATGAGAGTGCATTCCTCCAGTGTGATGTCTGATGAAGCTTTGTGCATCTTGGAAGCAGTGACTTGGCAAATAGTGTCAGATGAAGAGTGCCTGTGTGAGGGCACATCTGATGCTGTCAAACTCATTGTGTCTGTCACTTGTTTCACTTTCATTTCAGGTATTTAATGTTACAATAAAGCACAGGTTGCAAAGAGCCTTGATGTGTAAAAATGTGATAATTCCCTTAACTTTCCTTCAGCCATAGTCACAGCCTTGTGGCAAAACTTGCTGGGCACTGAATGAGTCCTTTGCTTTATTATTTTATTTATAAACAAATAAATAAGTTATTTTTGATTTGCTCAGAGGATGTCTCTCTTGTGTGGGTTTCCTTGCAGCCCCCTGAAGGAGGCTCTGGATGAGCACACTGCTGCTTTCCTGGTGCGTGGGGTGACCATTGGGCAGACCAGTCTGATGGCAACTGTGGCTGACAGAAGAGGACAGAGAATCAACTCTGCTCCACAGCAGATTGAAGTAAATAATTTCAGATAATAAGATATATACACCTAAATAAAGTCTGTGCTACAATGGAACAGGAATATATAAATTATGGTTGCAGTTTAGTAGAATCAGTTTGCCAGAACATTCATTCTGTCTGGAAGCTGACCTAATGCCAGGCAGATTTCAGTGTTAACTGCAGATTATGAGTTAAATTTCTGCATGCTCAATTTACTGTGATTAAGCAACTAAAAACTCAGTTTTACACTTGTACTGTTTTGTGACATAATTCATCTGATTGAAGGATCCTTAACATAAGTATTCATATTTCTGTCTTTAGGTCTTTCCCCCATTTAGACTACTGCCCAGGAAAGTGACCCTAATTATTGGGGCCATGATTCAGGTGAGGCATCTGCTTGCAGATTTTCTTTATTTTGTAATTTCTGCTGTGAAATGAATTTTCATAAGTGGGTTTTCAGCAGTAGGTGTTCAACTTGACATTTATCTGCCTTCACACTGAATGGACAGGACTGTTGGGGAGGGACTTTGGGCAAGGGCCTGACAGGACACAGGGAATGGCTCCAAACCTGACACAGGCCAGGGTCAGGTGGGATATTGGCCAGGAATTGTTCCCTGGGAGGGTGGGCAGGTCCTGGCCCAGGTTTCCTAGAGCAGCTGGGGCTGCTCCTGGATCCCCTGGAAGTGTCCAAGGCCAGGCTGGATGGGGCTTGCAGCAGCCTGGGACAGTGGGAGATGTCCCTGCCCATGGCACAAGATGAGCTTTGAGGTCCCTTCCAACCCAACCCATTGTTTCTGTGATGAATGCTGCTCTGAACAGGAACAGTCATTCTTGAGCCAGCTTCCCTTTTGCTCTATTGCTGGGTCAAAGGATTGGTATTTGCTTCAGAGGATTTGTATTTGCTTTTGTCAATGGAGTGTCAGCTTTTCTGGTGTTAAATACCAGCACAGCACGAGTAAACCTGTCAGCTCCATGAAATTAGGCATGGTGAGCTTGTACAGACTGAAACACAGAGCAGGGCTTTACACCAGGGTGCTGAGGAGAAAGGGAAGTGAAGTTCTCTGAAACTTTCTGGAGTGGAGTCACACATCAGCCTGTGACACTGTGTGAGGCACAGGGCCCATTTCTGTGCTCAGCTCCTGCATTTCCCAGGCTGACATCCTGCCAGGAGCAGCGTGCAGGGGGAATAACCCTGGAGCTGCCCAGGCAGCACTGAAGTCAGTGTGGTGCTGAGCAGGGAGGGTGTGCCTGTTAATGGTGACCAGAACCACCATCTGAAGGGTCCATGAGCTGTCCTGTGTGCTGTTCTGACAGATCACTGCTGAGGGAGGCCCCCAGCCTCTCTCCAACATCATTTTCTCCATCGACAACGAGCACATTGCATCGGTGAACAGCTCCGGGCTGGTCAGGGCAGTGGCCCTTGGCAGCGGGGTGGTGACAGGAGTGCTGCAGGCTGTGGATGCAGAGACAGAGAAGCTTGTGGCAGTGTCCCAGGTAATCTTTATGGTGCTGTTGGGGGCTGGCAGGGGCTCTCTGACTCATGGCTTTGGCTCTCAGTGGGGGCACAGAGTCTTTCTGCATGAGCAGTGTTACCTCGTGCACTTCTCTGCTTTCCTGGAGATGATAAAACTCAGAGCTCCTTCCTCCCTGGCCTGTGAACTCACACAGGTTTTGGCACAGTGGTACTTTGAACAGGTAGGTAAATCTTGCTGTGCCTTAAACCAGAGTCTCACAGATCACCAGGGAGGCTTTATGACCAGTCTGGTTGTAGTCATGGTTCGTGCCTGCAATGTTTTGATTTCTCTGAAAAACTTCCCCAGGCACAATTCTGTAAACAGGGTTATGTTTTTCTAACACTATCCTCTTTTTCTGCATTCTCTCACAAAGGAGGGATTTTGTTTAATGTCCCTCTGACTTGACCAACGTGGTCCAAGGTGTCTTTCTTCCACCCCTTGGGTGGGTTCTTTGTAAAACAGTATAAAGGGAAGTCTCAAGCAATAAATACAGATTGGAGTCAATTTTCAGCCTTCTGAGGACGAGTCTGTGTCCTTATTTTGTGTCCTATTGCGACAGTCTGGTACCTTCAGCATGGGTTAGTGCATCTAGAAAAGCCCATCTAAAGAAGCCTTTCCAGCACAGCAGAAGGTTGTCCTTGTCTGCATTCCCTCCTAGGTCAGGAGGGCCCACAAGGCAGCTGCTGCTCAAGAAAACCCACATTGTCTCCTAGGCTGTACAGTCTGTATCGAGCCCTGTCATCCCTTGTTGTGGTCTGAACACATCTGTGAGGTGCAAGCAGTGAGCACTCCATCAGAATCTGTGTCCTTAGATTTTCCTGCAGCTGAGTGGGAGGGAGGTGAGCAGGCCTGCAAGGGAGCACAAGTCCCTGAGACTTGCATGAAACTCAGAGCAACAGAGAACTTGGGCCAGATCTTATGACTTCTTCCTTTGAGCTCAGGGCAGCACAGCTGCTGTGAACCACAAAGCTCTGCTGCTTGAAAGGTGTCAGCACAGCCCAAGAGGACACAAAGTAGTTTTTTTTAAAAAAATAAAATATCAAGAAATCTCTGCTCTTTTAATGCCTGGGCAGCAGTCTGCCCTAATGGTGTGCCAGGAGGCAAAGTGAACTTGAAAGGTCAATCTGCTGCCCAGTGAGGTCCAGGTCTGACCTTCCCTCCCCAGTATATAGCAGGAATAAAATCTATCAGGAATGTCTGGATATATGAGGAGGAAATATCAGAGTCACACATCATCCTTTTATTCTCAGGTGTCTCATTTGGTGCTCTACAATCCTCATTTCATTCTAACTCCTCTCCATGTCTTCCTTTACCTCCTGGGTTTCTTCATCCCTCTTCTGCTGGGGCCCCCTGTGATCTTGTCCACTGCTGTCTCTCACCTCTCAGCTCCATCATTCATGTCCTCAGTAATTTGGAACAGATCTGTTTTTTTCAATTTAGGGGGCATTTTTAATGCCTATCAAGCAAAGGTTAATCCTTTTTAGTTTTTTTTTTTTTTTTTCAATCCTGCTGAATTTGTCCATCTGTGTTTTCTCTGACAAGTCATGCAAATCGTGTGGCAACAGTGATTAGATAATGGCAAAACAGTGGTTTTTTTAGAGCCTGAAAGTGATTCCAGGCTCTCCAGAAGCAGAAGAGTGGTTTCTGTTAGACCAGTGCTTACAGTGTCTTCCCTCCCTCCTTCCCAGGACAAGGTGGAAGTTGAGGTGGTGCAGCTGACAGCGGTGAGAATTCGGGCCCCCATCACACGGATGAAAGCTGGCACTCAGGTGAGCTCTTTGGGATGGCTTTCTGTCACCTTCCCCTGTGCAGGCTGTGCCCATTGCTGTCACATCATCTGGTGACAGCACTGCAGCTCTGGGAGGAGGAACCATTTTCTTCCTAAGAGACCCCATCTCTTGATCAGTGCATTTTAAGTTTCGTTCTGGTTGCTGCAGGTGTTTGGTTTGCATGCTGCCGTTGCCTAAGCTGGGCTGGTTTCTCTCTTCCCAGATGCCAGTTTATGTCATGGGCATCACCAGCACTCAGACTCCTTTCTCCTTTGGCAATGCTGTGCCAGGGTTGACATTCCACTGGTCTGTCACCAAGAGGGACACTCTGGATGTCAGGACAAGGCACAGTGAGGTAAAGAGTGTGTGTGTGTGTGTGTGTGCAGCTTGGGAAAAGGAAACAGCCACATCAGGGCACTGCAGGGAGTGTTGCTGCCTCCACTGCCTCAAAATCCAGGATCAGCTGTCAGCAGCACTGTGGTGTTGCCTCTGTGCCAGTGTCTGGGCCTTCCATGAGTCAAACTGTAATCCCTTTCTCCTGTCCAAGGCTGCTTTTCAGCTTCCTGCAAACTACAACTTTGCAGTGGATGTTCATGGCAGAGTGAAGGGAAGGACAGGCCTGAAAGTTGTAGTGAAGGTTCTTGATGCTGCAGCCAACCAGTTCTACAACATGGCAAGAGAGCTGTCTGATGAAATCCAAATTCAGGTAGGATGCTTTTCTTCACATTTAAACATCTATTTCAGAACTGGCTGGAAGTCTGTATTTGAAGTCAGGAATTTGAAGTGCAGGAGTAGCTCCAGCTTTGGTTTACCTTTGAGCCCTTACTCTTGTTTGTATAATGTTCCTCATTTGGGCTCAGTCATTTCATGGGGGCAGGGGGGAGTCTAAAGTAACTCAGGTGAATATGGGGTTCCCAACACTTTTTCCCTTGAGAAGCCTTCTCTTCTCATACTGCTTCCTGGTTGAGCCATAGCCATGGAAATAAATGCTCTTCAGAACAACTTGTAGAAGATGCTGGCTCTCCCATTCTCAGATATTCATGTTCAGTTGTCTTGTTTTACCATATATATAATATACAAGGGAAGAAAGAAAGTTACAGTTCCATTTGGTTCTGTTTGCTTGTTTCGAAGATTAAATAAATAAAGTAAATTACTGTCTGAACACAACAGTAAGGCCAAAATGCCTCTTGCTTTCCAGGTGTTTGAAAAACTTCAGCTAGTCAGTCCAGAGGCAGAAGCAGAGCAGATCTTAATGTCACCAAATTCCTTCATTAAACTTCGGACCAACAGGTCAGTGCTCACCCTGTGGCTTGTGTCACCCCTTTATCTCATTTGTAGGGCAGTTGTGTTTAAGGGAGCTGTTCCAGCCCCTCAGGATCACTGTACAGCCATTTAATACACAACTTATCTGCTGGTTCATGGTATCTTACCTGTTCCCTGGGGCTTTGTCAAATCTTGTAGTAGATTGTAGCTGGAAAATTCATTCAACAGTGGGAACTTTCAGATCCTTTTTTTTTTTTTTTTTTAAGCTGCTGAGCCAGTTAAAGCAGTATCCTGCTGCCTGCTTCCTGTAGAGGTTTTGGTGGGTGATTGAGGCTTTGTGGAATATAATTCTGTCTGTTTCTCACACAGAGGTTATGGCTGGATTTTCAGATTAAAATGTCATTTCCAGACGAGAAATTCTTTTTACATAATCTGTTTTCAAAGACTGACATTTTAGACTCATATCAGGCTTGAAATGTAGTTTTCCCAGCGTAATAATGTGCAGATAGAGACAGCAGGACACACACTGAGGGCAAAGCTTCAGAGGCATTTACATTTTAGGGGGAGGGAGCCCTTAGTTTCATAGAATCAGAATGGTTTGTGTTGGAGGAGACTCTAAATGTGGTTTTACACATTTAATGGCTCCCTGCTTGTTTTTTTTCTCTAGGGACAGAGTGGCCTCCCTGAGTTACCGTGTCCTGGATGGGCCAGACAAAGTCCCTGTTGTGAAAATCGATGAGAGAGGGTTCCTGGTCTCTGGCTCTGTGATGGGATCATCAACCATCGAGGTGATTTCCCAGGAGCTGTTTGGCATCAACCAGACCATCATAGCTGCTGTTAAGGTACTGTCAGCTCCCTTCCTTTGCAGTTCCCTCGAGTACATCTTCCCTGCTGCAGCAGGGAATGTTGGCTGCACTTCTTGAACTCCACTCCTGAAACATGAGCAGCGTGGGAATTAATAGTTCTGAGCTCTCTGAACCTTGGGACACCAGGGAATGTGTGCCCATCATCTCTGCTCAAAAAAAAAATCCTTGAGCCAAGAATCTGGCAGCATGAGCCTTGAGATACCCAGTGCTCCCCTCCCTCCTGTCCTTTTTTACTGTCAGCATCTTCCCTCTGTCCCAGCTGAAGGAGAAAGATTTACAGTTGAGTGCTTTAAGTTATTTTTAAGTTTAACTCCTGTAGTCGCTGTGAAGTGGCTTGGTGGATTTCTTTAATTTGAATTGTGGTATCTCCCATGATGTTCAGCTCTGCCTGTAGGACAGGGTGTGGATCTGGGTGGAGAATGAAACAAGCAATGGGGGCCCAGTGTCCCTAAAGCCACCCCTGTTGCCAGGTGGTGGTGGCAGTGAATTCTCCAGCTCTGCTACACGTGACCTTGTTTCTTCCCTTTGGCAAGGGAAAGACATCTTATGGCTTTGGGGGAGGCTCAGATGCCATTTGGTCAGCCCCCAGCAGGGCTGAAGTCAGATCCCCCTGTGTGAGTGTCCCTTGTACTCAGGATATGGCAGGGTGCTGGTACAAAGCTCTCTCTAGCAGGACCCATCCCAGTTCAGCACCTCACACTGCTCATTTGTTTTCCTGTACCTATTACAACTGTAGTGCCTTTCTGGGAATGAGATCCTTAACCCCATGAGGTAACACAGTTCCTTTTGTGGCTGAAGAGCTGAGAGAGCTTGAGAGGTTTTGCCTTAGGTCATGTCAGCCAGCTTGTGACAGAGCTGGAGAGGAGCTGGAATCCGTGGTGTCATTCCCAGGCAAAGCTCTCTCCTTCACTCTGTCCTTTTTCCATAAGGTCTGGTGTTGTCTGTTTACAAGTGTACACAATTAACAACCAAACTGCTGCAGCAGCATCACTTAACACTTAGACCTTGAACTTGGCTCAAAGAAGGGCTCTTACATAAGCCAGGAAGGGTGGGGGAAGGAGGAGTGACAGTGAGTTTAGCGTGGGGCTGAGCTCAGCACTTGCCTGGGCCTGCTGCACTCAGTGTTTTATTTTATTTATTTTTATTTATTTTTATTTTTTATTATTTTCATTTTATTTTTATTTTTTATTTTTATTTCTTATTTTATTTATTTTTATTTTTTTATTTTATTTTATTTATTTTTATTCATTTTTAAATTTTATTATTTATTTTTATTTCTATTTTTATTTTTATTTTAAATTTAAATTATTTGTTTATTTATATTTATTTTAATTTTTATTAATTTTATTTATTAGTTTTATTTATTATTATTTTTATTATTATTTTTATTATTTTTATTATTATTTTTATTATTTATTTTATAGTTTTATATTTTATATTTTATTTTATATTTTGTATTTTATTTTATATTTAATTTTATAGTTTATTTTATATTTTATTTTATAGCTTATTTTATAGTTTATTTTATAGTTTATTTTTTCTTGAATTTAAAAAAAAAATACTTCAAAACCTGAGATGCTTTAACAGTAAAAGGCTGTTTTCATCAATATTAAATTTAGCAGCTGTCCCTTGTGGGACAGTTGCTGAGATTTTAAAGTAAAGCAAGCTTGATAATCTGTCAGGGAAATGGGGTTTTTGTTGGTTTGTAGCCACAGCTTGCTGGGCAGAGATCTGTATGCACAGGGATTTTAACTGATGAAACCAGCCCGTGGAGCAGGCACTGGGATGTACTGATACTATAGCAACTTTCATTTTTTCTTTTTTTGGATTCACCAAAGATGTATTTTGCTTGAGGCCAAATTTGTCCTTTCCTTTTAAACTTCTGACATGTACATTTTCAGTTTGCAGAGTTTTACGTTTTAGCTGAGCTCTTAGGTCAGGAAAATAAAGGGATTTTTTCTACAATATAAGCTTGAGGCCTTCTTTTAAAATACCCTCAATGTATTTGAGGGTTTTTTCGTCTTCTGTCCATCCATTATTTATTTTCCAACAGCTGTAGCAAAAAGAGCAGGTATGGTTATTTTTGTTGGGTAATTTTGTAAGTTAAGACTAACTCTTAAGTTAATCAAGAACAGTGATGTGCTGTTTAAAAGCCAAAAGAAAAATATGTCAAGTGTTTGTCTTCAGCAAACCCTCCCTCACTGGAGTGTTCCTGCAGCAATGTGGGGTGTGCACATATGGTTGATAGAGAGGAGCAGCCTCTCCTGAGGAGCTTGGAGCAGTTCCCAACAGCTGTCTTTTATTTTTATTTTAATTTATTATTTTTATTTTATTTTTTATTTTATTTTTATTTTTTATTATTTTTATTTTTTAAAATTTTTATTTTTATTTTATTTTATTTTTTAAATTTTATTTTATTTTTATTTGTTTTTATTTATTTATTTTTATTTTTATTTTATTTTTATTATTTTTATTTTTTAATTTTATTTTTATTTTAATTTTATTTTAAATTTTTAAAATATCATTTTATTTTTTATTTTATTTTTTATTTGTTTTTATTTATTTTTAATTTCATTTTATTTTTATTATTTTTATTTTTTAATTTTATTTTTATTTTAATTTTATTTTAATTTTTTAAAATTTCATGTTATTTTTTATTTTATTTTTTATTTGTTTCTATTTATTTATTTTTATTTTATTTTTATTTTTATTTTATTTTTATTATTTTTGTTTTTTATTTTTATTTTTATTTTAATTTTATTTTTATTTTAATTTTAATTTTTAAAAATTTCATTTTATTTTTTATTTTATTTTTTATTTGTTTTTATTTATTTATTTTTATTTTTATTTTATTTTCATTATTTTTATTTATTAATTTTATTTTTATTTTTATTTTATTTTAATTTTTTAAAATTTAATTTTATTTTTTATTTTATTTTTAATTTGTTTTTATTTATTTTTATTTATTTATTTATTTATATATTTTATATTTTATTATTTTTATTTATATAAAATATAAAGGCTGGGGAGAGGCCCTGAGGGAACAAAGCTCAGCCTGCTGACCCCTCAGGCTTTGTCAGCTGCCAGCCCTGCCTGGGACAGCTTGGCTTTCTCACCTGGTGCAGGGGAGCTGGGCAGCAGTGACCATTCCATCCCTTTCCTCACACATCCATCCTGAGTTTGTGATAAATGCCAATCACTCACTTTTAGAAATTTATGAGAATTTAATAAAGAATAAAAAATTGGTTACAAAAAAATTAATACAAATAAAAGTTTAAAAAGTTTTCCGAGACAGGACAAATAAAGAGGCAGTGAAGGCAAAGAAGGCAGCACCGTCCTTCCTCCTTCCTGACCCGAGCCAGTCAGGAGAAAGGCCATCTTTGGTAGAAATCTTTCCCTTTTTGAGGACTAAAACTTCATAATTATGCATGCTTTATCTAAGACAAACTTGCTTTCCAAGATTCCTGCTAAGCTCCCCTGGCAGCAGGGAATCTTGTTTTGGTGGATTCTGTTTTCGTGGGTTCCGAGAGCTACGCATCTTTCCCTCTGAAGAATCCCAGGGGGGTTTTTCTTTTTCTGTTGTAAATCTTTTCTCTGGGAAACGTTCTTCTCTTTCCCTTAAGCTAAAGAAAATACCTTACACGCAAATTTTTTTAAAAACTACCTTTATTTTATTGTTCAAATGTTAATGTTGCATAACTTTTCTGACCAGCCTATTATATATATAGTAAATATCTGCGTAGAGACACATACGCACAATATGCCTTTTTCACAAGTTACTCTGCTAATCCCTGGGCAATGAATTGCACCTTTTCTTTCAGGAATTCTTAGGAGAGAGGTCTAGGGGCCACTTGTTCTCTTGCATGTGCAGGGAATCCTAACAGTTTGAACTGATAGTCAGGTATTCTCTGAAGCCTGTGTGTGATGTGTGTTTCTACATGATCACTGCTTGTTTCAGCTCCCAGTGGTTCTAGAAAAAAAAAAGGCCAAGAAAAGCAGACAGAGCCAGGTTTTTTGGGTTTTTTTAGCCATGAGAGGGGCAAGGGGGAGCACACAGGAAACGCTGTCTGAGCACAGGGACAGCACTTTTCCCTGGGGTGGCTGTCGAGCAGACTGCAGGAGGCTCTGGAGATGCCCAAGGGCTGCCTGCACATGGTCCTGGCCAGCTGGCCCTGGGTAACCCAGCTTGGGCTGGACTAGACAGTGTCAGAGACCCCTTTCAGCCTGGGAAATGGAGATACTGATGATAACAGCCTCACATGTCAGTCCTGGCATATGGCTAAATGCACATGGCTCATACAGATATTTACATAATCAGAACTCTGTTAGATTGGGTTTTTTTTTTTATAGGGACATCATAGAAAGCAGTTTAACTTCCTTTCTCACTGCTGGTGTTTTCCCAGGTCTGTCCCATCTCCTACCTGAGGATCTCCATGAGGCCGGTTCTGCTCACCCAGAACAAAGAGGCACTGCTGGCCCTGCCCCTGGGTGTGACCCTGACATTCACAGTCCATTTCCACGACAACTCTGGAGACACTTTCCATGCACACAATGCCCTGCTCAACTTTGCCACCAACAGGTGGGTGTCTGTCACGGGTGCTAATCACACAGAGAGAGCAAAAACAGAACAAAGATCCTTCCAAAGACACCAGGTGAAGAAGGTACAGCTTGGGCTGGGATTAGCAAAGCAAGGGTTTTGTCTCTGTGGGCTGCAGAGGCAGTGGCAGGAAGCAGGGTTGCAGCTAGCAATCGATATTCCCTGGCCATGGAAAGCTGCCCAGATAAGCATTGGTCCCAGTGGGGCCTGCAGGAGCTGTGCTCTGCTCTGAATGACTCTGAATCATCCCCCTGCACGCAGCAGTGGCCCAGGGAAACAACTGATCCATCAGCATCTGCCTCTCCCGGTGCTGTCTGCCACTGACTCACTGAGGGCTTATGTAAGGTGGGGAACGTTCTGGAGCAGGGGCTGTCTCCTCAGATAGGCTTGTACAACCTTCCCACAGCAGGGACAAGCCTCAAAAGGCCTTTTTGGTCTCTGCCTCACAGAATAAATGTTGTGAAGCAGCCTCCTGTGGTCCTCAGTGGAGTACCAGTGATGGTGTTAGTGAAACGTGGCTTGTTTCCTGCAGAGCACCTCGCTGAGCCTGTGTGAGAATAGCAGGGCTGGCAATCCAATGGCATTGTTATGTCTGGGAAGTTGCCTATTGGTGCTCAAATTTCTTGGCTCCCCAACTCCCTTGAGAGAAGGGAGAAGAGACAGGTGATGTCATTCTAAGGCTGTGCAATTCTCACAATTAAGAAGCAGATTTCATGCATAATTACAGTCTCGGTGTATCCTCAGCATACCGGTGAGCTGAGAGCTGCCGTTTGCCTCAGTGGCACTGAAATAATTTTTATCATTTCCTTGCTTTGCTGGACTCCATCAGATGACTGTTATTAGAAAGCACGCTGGTTGTGTCCGACGAGAGAGATGATCTGAGGACCAGGATACTCTTTGGGACACGTGGTTTATTGGTCGTGGTTTATTGGTAGTGGGAAGGCAGCCTAACTGGGGAAGAGCCCATAGGTCTAAAGGGACAGGGATCCAGCAGAGCAAGAGAGCAAAGAGGGAGAGCTACCTATTACATTCCATTTTAACCCTTTCTATCGTGAATATTCTAATGAGCATTAACCAATCACTTCAGGATACAAAACCCACAGAATCTACATACAGCCTGTGGGAACTACAACATTACCATACTACTCTACATACCAAAATCCTGAAAAACCACCTTTTTCCTGCTACCTGAGAAGGTCCAACCCCTTATTCATCCTTTTGTCTTGGCAGGGGTGTCACTGACTCACCCAGCCCAGTCTTTTTCAGCTAACCTAATCACCTTCTTCCTGCCCAGCATCTTACAGTTCAAATTTTGCTTTCAATTCTATTCCTCTCGTAGGTTTCATACTCTTAGAATCTTTTACTAATAAATCATCTCTGCAGGGCCGAGCTACTTCATCCTCTCCAACAACTGTTGCTGGGAACAAGCAGTCAGCCATCTGAAGAGTTGGATTCCCCCCTGTTTTAGAGGTAATGACATTCCCAAGCCTGCCTTGATGCACTTCTGTTTGTGTGCAGGGATGACTTCGTGCAGATCGCCAAGGGAGCCGCCAACAACACCTTCGTGGTCAGGACTGTCAACGTGGGGCTGACCCTGCTCAGGGTGTGGGATGCAGAGCACAGTGGCACTGCAGACTACATCCCCCTGCCTGTCCAACATGCCATCTTCCCAGAGCTCCCAGACGTGCTGGTGGGGGATGTCCTGTGCCTGAGGACCTCGCTGACAGCCCAGGGAGGTGAGTGGGTGGGCAGCTGTTCCCTGCAGTGCTGGGGTGTGTGCCTGGTTCTGGCCCAGCTTGGTGTTCAGCTTGGGCTCCCAGCTGCTCTGATACAGCAATACTCATCTGTGGGGTCTTGGCTCACACTGCCATGGCTGTGGTAAAAAGAGGGGACTCTCCAGAGGCTTTCAGGAAACAGAGGGGGGTTTTATTTGGGGGGGTCAGGGGATCCCCCAGTCTCAGCCTGGTGCCTCAGAGAGAGACCCCGAGCCTGGGCTGCAGGGGGGTTTTGTACAACACAATCTGGGGTGGGTACAAAATTATACAAACCAATAAAACAATCCAAACACTACATGCCAGCTAAGTTACCTAAATTCTAACAAATCCAACACAGGTTTGGGAGTGGTCTCAATAGAGTCTTGCCAGCCTAGTGGTTAAAGCTCTTGGACCTTAAAGATAAGAATTCTATGATGGACAAAGGGAAAATTATGCATGACACAAGGATGAAACAAGAAAGAACCAATAAAGAAGAGTCTCCAGGCAGAGGCTCTAGTTGTCCTAGAAACCCTTATCAAACTATGATAAGAATACATTCTAAAACAAGAGGCCCTTTCAAGGTATCTAAGCTACCTTAAACTTACAATAAAAAAACCTATACTATATTCATAACTAAAGCTTATAAAATATTTCTTGCAAACCCACACCATGGGACACCAGCGTGGCTCTGGCTCACTCTCAGCAAAACTGAGTGCATCATTCATCATCTTTGTTCAGATTCGAATTATTAATATTTCACAACTAATAAAACCAGTAGATTTCAACAGAAGTACCATTTTTGATCATACAGACACTGCTCTTGTGAATGATAAAAACAGGTTTTAATGATAATTTGAATTGCACCGTGCAATTCTATTGAATTCCTGAGTGTCACACTTGAGACGTTTCTATCCCCTTAGCTGGAAAGGCTTGTTTCTGTGGAACTCCTGCAGAGGCAGGACTGCCTTCACTCACTGGGTTTGATTGTTGGTATGAATGGGCTTGTGCCAGGAGAACTGCTGGGCAGTGCCACTGACAGACCCCAGAGTGGTTCCTGGGTGCTGAGGGCTCTGTGCCCTGCCTGGCAGGGGGATTCACAGACCCCAGAGTGGTTCCTGGGTGCTGAGGGCTCTGTGCCCTGCCTGGCAGGGGCACTGACAGACCCCAGAGTGGTTCCTGGGCACTGAGGGCTCTGTGCCCTGCCTGGCAGGGCCACTGACAGACCCCAGAGTGGTTCCTGGGTGCTGAGGGCTCTGTGCCCTGCCTGGCAGTGCCACTGACAGACCCCAGAGTGGTTCCTGGGTGCTGAGGGCTGTGTGCCCTGCCTGGCAGGGGCACTCACAGACCCCAGAGTGGTTCCTGGGTGCTGAGGGCTCTGTGCCCTGCCTGGCAGTGCCACTGACAGACCCCAGAGTGGTTCCTGGGCACTGAGGGGTGTGTGCTCTGCCTGGCAGTGCCACTGACAGACCCCAGAGTGGTTCCTGGGCACTGAGGGCTCTGTGCCCTGCCTGGCAGGGGGATTCACAGACCCCAGAGTGGTTCCTGGGTGCTGAGGGCTCTGTGCCCTGCCTGGCAGGGGGATTCACAGACCCCAGAGTGGTTCCTGGGTGCTGAGGGCTCTGTGCCCTGCCTGGCAGGGGGATTCACAGACCCCAGAGTGGTTCCTGGGTGCTGAGGGCTCTGTGCCCTGCCTGGCAGTGCCACTGACAGACCCCAGAGTGGTTCCTGGGTGCTGAGGGCTGTGTGCCCTGCCTGGCAGGGGGATTCACAGACCCCAGAGTGGTTCCTGGGTGCTGAGGGCTGTGTGCCCTGCCTGGCAGTGCCACTGACAGACCCCAGAGTGGTTCCTGGGTGCTGAGGGCTCTGTGCCCTGCCTGGCAGTGCCACTGACAGACCCCAGAGTGCCAGGAGATGCTCAGTTGGCAGCAGGCTGTTGAGCTGTGCCCCTGTGGTGTTTTCCAGGCCTGCCAGGCGTGTGGAGCTCCTCCTCAAGTGCTCTTCTGCTCATGGACTCCAAGGCTGGCGTGGCCCTGGCCAGGGACTCCGGGGTGGTCACTGTCTACTACGAGATCCCTGGGTTACTGAAAACCTACAGAGAGGTGAGGCACTGATCCCTTCCTGCTCAGGTTGGTTTGTATGGCCTGGACCCTCCCCAAGCTGTATTCTGTGGGATTTTGTTTTGTTATAAATATTTAGAAACGTTCTTTCAGAAACGCAGATGGTTGGGAAAGTACTTGGTATGTGTCCAAAAACATCATGATTTTTTTAAACATCTGTGCTAAGGAGGAAAATGTAGCATAACAATTTAGATTTTTTTTTTTTCACCTCTGCTGTTCTTCCAGTGCACATTTTGGCTCCTTTCTTGGCTAAGTTGCTTCCAGGTGCTAACCAGCTTTTGAGTATGGCTGCTGTTCTGAATGAAGCTTCACTGCAGGATGAGATGGCAGCAAGAACTTGCCCAAGTGTTGTGCCATGCATCACTGATCAGAAGTGCTCCATTAAATTATTTTGTTTATCTGCAGTGCAATCGTACTGTTGACACAATTCACTGCATCAGCCAGCATAAGCACTAGACATTCTTTTTAAATTAAATTTAGACTTCCAGCTTTATGCATATTAACTTCTGGGGGTTGGGTAGGAAGACAAAATGTTTTTGCTAGCTTCAATTGCTTGGAAAGGCAGCTTCTAATATTAGAGAAATGTGGGATTTCAAAGAAAAACATCACCTCGTGGAGTCTTTCACAACCAATCCAGCCTGGCTTTGCCTTCGTTTTTATTTGTTGAAACAGTTCTTGGTAACAATGGGCTTCATCCTTTTTTTTCAGATCTTGATTAATGCACCTCAGAAGACCACAGCAATGCATGTCAGTGGCATGCAGACAAGCCTGCAGGGAGTGGCAGCCTCCAAAGTCATCGTTTCAATTGGGGAAACAAACAAAAATTTGAAAGGTATGGTTAAAAAATATTTACTCTGATGCTTTGTTGTGTGTTTATGGATTCATGGTGCTTTGGTTTGTGTTATGGGGTTTTGGTTTGTTGTTTAAAGGTAAGGAGATCCCCAGGAACCCCAAATGCCTTTCTAGAGTCCCAGGAGCTCTAGGAGCCATGGGACAGAATTTGGAAAGTGTTCTGGGGCACTGTTGATATTTCACAGCTAATAAAATCAGTAGATTTCAATAGAAGGCCCATTTTTGATCATACAAACAACAGTTAATGGGCTATCAGCTAATTGCTTCTATGTTTAATTGCAGTTGCCTCCTTGGAGTTATATTTTCTTATCAGTTACCATCCTTAAATCTCATACAGAATTTATCACCAGTTAGAATCAATACAAAGATTAAGCATCATATTATGCCCTCTATTTAATAAGCTGGATTTTGTGTGATTATAGACCCTTTTAGCTTAACAATTAACACTTCTTCCAATAGTACTTTATTTTGCCATGTGTAAGTTATTAGCCAACCAAAAAATCATCTTGCCAGATACTGAATTCTAACTCCAGGCTCCCAGGATCGTGTAAGTTATTCAGGAGACATCTGAGCAGAAAATTCTCTCCAGCTTATTCTTTCCTGTAAATAAATTATTCCTGTCAAGAAAACCCCACAACATATAAAATTTTCATTGCTGTCTCACTGGGATTAGACCTGAGCAAGGACAGCTGTCTGTGATTTCCAACTGTTTTAAGATCTTCATAACCTTGTAAAACTATTTTGGAAGGTGGTGGAAGAACCCAATGCTACAAGCCGTGATTTTGCTTTTAATTAATCCAAATTAATTAGTTACAATTTAATTTTCTAATTAATTAGAGATCTTTTTTTGTTCTTTCCCCCTAGGGGAGTGCTCACCTGCACAGACTGAAGCCATTGCTGGGTTACAGCCCCAGTCCATCATCAGCTGCCACCTTGATTTCAGCAGTGATGCCTTTGACTTCCCAGCACAGGATATTTTTGTGGCAGAACCTGGATTTGATGCAGCTTCAGGTAAGATGGGACAAGATGCAGGCAAGCACAAGCTCTTTGGTCCAGCAGATTCCACAGAATCTCCAGCATCATGGGTTGGGTTGGAGGGACCTCAAAGCCCACCCAGTGCCACCCTTGCCATGGCAGGGACACCTCCACTGCTCCCAGCCCCAGTGTCTTTGGACACTGCCAGGGATCCAGGGGCAGCCACAGCTGCTCTGGGCACCCTCAGCACCCTCAAAAGGAAGGATTTCTTCTGAACATCCAGTATAAACCTCCTCTCTTGCCTTCTGAAGCCTCTGGGCTGTTCTGTGTAGGCCCTCAGGCCTCAGTGAGTTGTCCACGTGGACACTTCTTGTTTCAGTGGGTTTTCTGCCTCTGACAAAATCTTGTGGTGATTTTCAGAGAAAGCCAGAAATCAGTGGCAGCCCACTTCATGTTTTTCAGAGTTTTTGTAGTAAGTCAAAGAAGCAAAGGAGCACTCAGGTGACAAGTATTCCAAAAGGGGAATGTACCCCCAAAACATCATGAACTGGGTCTTAAAAGTAGGGGGGAAATGGCCAGACACTGTGGAGGTGGAATTCAAATTGTACAAGTCCACAAAACTTAATGCTTTGAAGGCATAATGTGATTTAGAACAGAACCAAGCCACCATGGACTGTACATACAGAACATGAATTATCTGTTGGATTCATCCCTGCACTCATTGTGTAAATCCCCTTTCCACCCTGCATGCTACCCTCTGTTACTTAGCTAGGAGAAGAAAATAAGGGGAAAACATGCACCTGCCAAGTTCTCCTTGTTACTGATGCTTTTTATCTCCCATTCTCTGGGAAGTTTTTATTACCTTTGCTGCTGCTGCTAATAACTGATTAATTGGTCCCATGTGAGATGAGAAGCACGGTGAGTATATAACTTTTAAAGGAGCTTTTATAAATAAACTACATCTGCACAGACTTGATGATGGGGATGGTAGCTGGCTGAAACTTTAACACTGGTTGAAAAGAATATGAAATAGAATGTTCAGTCTTGTTTTCAGTAAAGCTTTTCAGCAAAGCCTTTCAGCATTAGCATAAATGTTCTGTTCAAAGTGGAACTGAGTCTCAGTGGCATATTAAAATAAAATGTGACTGGAAGTTACCAGCATAGTGCTTTTTACATGATGTTCAGTTTGGGCCAAGGAATCACTTTGTAGTTGCAGTGCAGGGACTGTGATGTTTGACTGAACACTGTTCCAATCTATCTCTCCCTCATCATGCCTCTGGTTGAGCCTTACCATTGTGGGCCAAGGAATCATTCTGTAGTTGCAGTGCAGGGATTGTGATATTTGACTTGAATACTGTTCCAATCCATCTCTGCCTCATCATGCCTCTGGTTATTGAGCCTTACCATTCTGGGCCAAGGAATCACTCTGTAGTTGCAGTGCAGGGACTGTGATATTTGACTGAACCCTGTCCCAATCCATCTCTCCCTCCTCATGCCTCTGGTCGAGCCTTCCCACCGCCTCCAGCTTTTCTCTGAAGGTGTCCCAGCAGCCTGGCTGTGCTTGGAGGAAAAACCCCTCCAAGGCCAGCAGCTAACAACCCCAAGCCCTCTCGTCCCTGCAGGCCACTACACGTGCTCCATCAGGATGCACAGCCTGAGTGACAAGCAGCTGAAGCAGCTGAGCAGGAGCAAGGGCACGCTGCGGGTGACGGCGGCGGTGCGGGGCGGCGCCCCGGCCGGGCAGCAGCTGGGCACAGAGGTGCCCTTCAACCGCTGGTTCTACGCTGACCAGGCCGAGATGCTGCTCAGCAACCAGGATGGCAGCTCTGTGCTGAAGATCTTTGGTGCCAGTGAAATCCTGGATAGCCTGGAGGTGAGTGCCTGCCCGGGGAGTTCGCCTCAGCACAGCTGGAAGGGTTTTGAACTGGCACAGACTCCCTGTTGTCTTTACCGTGTTCCAGATTTGTTCCTGAGAGGGTTTGGATGGTTTTCTTCCTCAGTTGTCACTGTTCACAGGATCCCAGCATGGTTTGGGTTGGCAGGGACCCTAAAGCTCATCATTGCCATGGGGGGTGCCAGTCACTCACTGGGTTGCTCAGGAACCCATCCAGCCTGGCCTGGGGTTTTGGGGTAGTACAGGTGTGTCAGGCTCACCTGGGCCTGCAGCCTGGCATCTGTGAGCCAGCTCAGAAACCTGCCTGACCCCTGTGGCAGGGGGGAATCCTGCCCAAGTGTGTGTGACTGACTGGCCAAAGCTCACACAGCCCAGTAAGGGTGGTGGATTTGGGCTCTGTGGGGAGGGCAGGTGAGAGGAGGCACCCTTGGCAACAGGCAGGGGGAAATGCTGCAGGTGTCACTGTAAAGGTGACACCTCTGGAGGGGTGGTGGAGTGCTCTGTGCTTCTGTGGAATCAGCCACAGCTGGCAGCTGTGCTGTGCTGTCCCAAGCAGTCTGTCTCAGGTTGGATGTTCCCTGTGCAGGTGAAATGTGAGTCCCCAGCAGTGAAGGTGCTGGAGAAGGAGAAGTCCTACGGGCTGCCCAGTTACGTGGTGTACTCTGTGAGCCTGGCTGATCCCAGAGTTCCCAGCCAGGGCTCCCTCTCCACCACTCTGACTGTCTCCAGTCCCATGACAGACCAGTCCCTCACCATCCCAGTGACAGTGATCTACCTGACTGACAGAACCACTGCACCCATAAGATGTAAGTTTAGCCAGAAGAAACCTTTAGCTTCTCTGATGTTTATGAGGTTAACTCTTAGAGCAGATTGGAGAAGATGCTCTTTTTAACTCCATATTGCCTCCTCTTAATCAATTCTGCAGATGAAGCCAGTCTCTTCCAGCAGTTTGTTGAGTCTTACCAGGTGATGATCTTCACGCTCTTTGCACTCTTAGCAGGGACAGCTGTTATGATCATAGGTAAGAGAAGGAAAGATTGCTCAAGTTTTTTGTTGTTTTTTTTTTGGTTTTTTTTTTCCATAGCTTCTTACAATGTGTTAGCTTTAAGATGCAAAGGAATGATTGCCCTCTGAAATGATCCTGGTTTGTTTTTCAACTGTCTTGCAGCCTACCATGCGTTTTTCTCACCGAATGGACAGCACAATCAGCTGGTGTTCCAGCCAAGGACAAGTCTTCAGAACTCCCCTAACAGTAAGCAGCTGTCTCCCAGTTAGGAGGGAATTAATTGATTGCACTGGGATTGAATGCAGGAAGGTCTGTAGCCAAGAGTGGCAATGAAAAATAATTCCCATTCTTACAGGTGCTTGTTACAGTGAGCTGCAGGCCTGCTTGTAAACACAAGTGCCTGATGCTTCAGGGAAAATAAGGCAAATTCAGGTGAACATCACTTGCTGAGGAGAGGTGTACTGTGCCCTCCTCAGACTTAAAAACTCCTCAGCAGGAAGGCCCACAAACATTTGATACTTGTGGAGACCTTTTGAAGGGGGCATTAAGCTGAAGGATGATTTCACTTGTGTGGGAACTGGGGAGGATGGTGATGAGGGATCTCTGGAGCCAAGGCTGCTCTTGGGGCAGGGGTTTATTGCACAGGGCCTGGGGGAAGGGGCCCTGCTGAGAGCTGCCAGCTCCAGCTCAGAGCAGAGCTGGGAGAGAGGGAGAAGAGCAAGAGAGAGGCTGAAGAGCAGTGAGAGAGCTCACAAAGTTCCCATTAAATCTTCTCTACATAATATTCTAACTGACACCAACCAATCCAATACAAGATACAAATCCTACAGCATTTACATACACCCTATAAGAATCATTACATGACCATACTGTGTTCTATTTTAAACCCTAAAAATGACTCTTTGGACCCCTCCTGCCAAGCTGGTAGGGTCTGCTCTGACCCTTGAACTCTTGGTGAGGAGAAGAGCATTGTTTAATCAAAAGGGGATTAATTACCTGCAGCAGCCACACTGTTGTTCTCCAGTTGTCCAGTAACTAAAGCTCTAAACATCAAAACTTGCTTTCAATTCTATTTCACTTACAGGTTTCATATTCTCAAAACCTAAGTCATATTTATTTACAGTCATATTTATTTACAGTCATATTTACAAGGCTTTTCCTTCTTCATCTTCCCCAACAACTTGGCCCATCCCAGTGTCCATCCAGCAGATGACCGAGAGCTGTTTGTTCCTCCTCCCACCTCTCCTGAGCCCTGACTGTTGTCTTCTCCTTGGCTCCTTTCAGGTTCCCTGGTGTCCCCTGCACATTCCTTCAGCTCTCAGACCTCCAGCAGGCAGCCCAGCCCCTCGGGGACACTCTGGAGCACAGGTTATGCCTCACGGTAGGGGCAGCTCTGCTCTGCTCCTCCTGCTGCTGCTGGCAGTGAAAACACCCAGCTCAGTGCCTTAGCCAGCTCAGCAGCCAGCACCTGACTCAGGTTTGCTCTGGAATACAATTAGGTCCTTAATTTATTTTATTTTATTTTTTTTTTAAATATTTAGGGCTCTTGGCGTTTTGCTGTCAGCGCTTCAATTCTCAAAAGCTTGTGTTTTAGCTGTTGGTTTTTTTTTTTTGCTGCCTTCACAAAAAGCAGAAGTGTTTATATTCATCTGGCTTTCTTGCACTCTTCAAGCAGCTGGAAGTTAGAGCGGTAACGATTTTTTATTTACTTTTTGTAAGAATTAGATTTTTTTTTTAATGAACTTTTTTTTTTTTTTTTTAAAGGGAAATTAGAAAAACAGATGAAATATGAGCCAAAAATGTGAAGGATTGTATATTTCGAAGAATTCGTTTTTATTTTGTGTTCCAAAAAAAAAACCTCAGGAATGTATTGCACTGATAAGTGTTTTTATCTTGAGCCTTACACTGGCATTCATCAGCACAACGTGCTGCTGCTTTAGCATGAGGAATGCTGCAACAACTGTGAATAATTTGAAAGTTTTTTTTTTTTTTACAACAACGACTAAAAATAGAAAAAAAAAAAAAAAATAAACCCAGCACTTAGTGTGGCTTCCTTTGGGTACAACTGCAGTATTCCTTGGGTACTGTAAGCACTTTTTTGACCTGGGAATGTGAAAGCATGTGCCTTCTACTTGGACCTTTCTTCTGGTAGGAATCCTTCCCTTTGAGGATGGAATCACATCCCAGTGGCTTTCCTCTGTCAGCAGAGTTTTGCAGCTTGTCAGGTGAGGGTTTTGTTTACAGGGAAAAAGAAGAAGAAGAAGAAGCATCATCCCAGTTTTAACTGTGAAGAATATTCTGGCTGGCTGAGCTTTCCTAAAGGAGCGTGAGGAAAGTGAAAAAAAAACCAAAATACTTCTTTGCAGAGTACTTTGTATGCAGAACCATGCAGGCACACAGATGCCTGGAGTGCAGACCCAGTGCGTGGTTTTGGTTTCACAGTGTTAAAAACAAAAGGGTTTGTTACATGTAGGTTTTATTGAGTCTTGTTTAACCTGCTGGCTACTTCTGGAGAAATTGTGCCTTGAGTGCTACTACTACTTATAAAAAGGTCAGTTGGGATGTAGATAATCATTTGAATCTGTATTGAAGCTTTTTTAAGAGACTCCTTTATTTTGAATTTTCTTGTGGTTTGGCTGTTCAGAATCTAGCACTGGACTATATTATTTAATAAAGCTTGTAAAAAATTCCTTCATTTTGCTGTTTTGTGGATTTTCTGTGGTTTGGCTGTTTGGAATTCAGCACTGGGCTGTTGTTTGAACTTCACTTCCCACAGCCCCTCAGTGTTTGCAATCATGATTTCCCAGTCTTAATTTTCACTTTTGTTGACAATGTAATGTTTTTAAATATTTTGACAAATTTGCAACTAGTATTTGTTTTCAGGGACTTCTCCCTGTTTTCACTAAGCATCTTCAGTCCCTGCTGTAATCAGTGATGACTGGAAGCAGCTCTTCATTTTCTAGGTTTGTCCAAACTTCCCATTTTGTTCATTTGGGTTCTAAAGGAAAGAGGAGATCTTTTTTTCCATTTCCATTCAGCAAGAAACCAAAGGGCTGTGAATATCTCAGTGCTGCTGTGATAAGCTCTTCAGAAATGATTAAAGGAGAGATTTTTTGCTCTCCTGTTGCTTCTCTTTCCCACTCAGAAGTCTGGCAGTGAATGTTCTGAAACACAAACTGCTCCAGGTGGTGGGAGTACTTTGGCAAATGCTCCCTGTTTCTTTCATTTCTTCAGGCAAGTGGTTGCAGTCTCCTGGCAAGAGAAAAAAATAATAATAATAAAAAAAAAAAAGTATGAAGTAGGGAGCTGGTTTGACTGAGGAGCCAAACCTCCTGCAAGCAACAACCAGGTTATTCCCTGAGGAGCTCATCTGACCTGTGGGGTCATCCCTGGGGGGTTTGGAGATATAAATTGTTCTGAGCAGGTTGCTGCCAATGTCTAGATTTATATATATATATATATTTTTTTTTTTTTTTTTTAAATAAATAAAGTGAGATTTGGGAATTTTGCATTTAATGCTGAACTTCCACCCTGTTCACTTACTGACTTGCAGTTTTCCAGGGAGCAGAGGTTGTGTTCATGTTTGTAATTCACCCAGCCATTCATCTGCCCCTCTCACTTGGTGCTTGTTGTGTTTTCAAAGTGCTGTTCCCATTCAGAGCTCCATCTCAGGCCTTACTTTTGCATTTAGCATAAATAAAACAGATTTCAGGCTCTTGTGCTTATGGAGACGCCAGGGTCTCTTTTGTGACCTTGTAAAAAATGAAAATTTTGTCATTTCATTTCCCTGCAAGCCAATCCCCATCAACTCTGGGGCCATCCTCTCACACTCTGGATGTGGAAGCTCAGAGCAGAAATCCCTGCAGTGGAGAGCTCCAGGGCAGCCCCACTAAATCCTTTCAGGCCAGCAATACTAATGCCTTACAGTGACCACCTTTAAATCACAAAAAAGCAGCATTGCCTGGATGAAATCTGATGACTGAAATTCAGTTTCCTGATCAAACAAGCTCAGAAGTTCTGGAACCAGTTTGAAATAATTGCTCTGTTTCACCATGTATTCATCTGTGAGAGAGACAAGAGGTGGGAGGTGCTTTTGTCTTTTGTGGCATGTGCTTTACTGAGGGAGGAAATAAAAGTTCTGAGCGGTGCTCTTTAAGTAGTAGGAAGCTGCCCTTAGTAACAAAATAGTGAAAATTGTCACTATTTTAGCCAAAAGGAAGGGGGGAAAAAAAATAATTCCCCAAAGTAATAGCTTGTAATTTGACAGCATGAATCACTTGTGTTATCATGAGTGAATCACAAATAGAAGAGTCACCAAAAGAGTTATTTTTCAAAATGTATAAAGATAACAAAGAACCTACGTCTCCCAAAACGTTGCTAAGAAGACACCAGGCCATCAAACAGGCTGAGCTTATTTGAAATGCTAACTGACTGAAAGTGCTTTTGTGGTGTCTTCTTGTTGTTGCTTTTTGGGGGTTTTGGGTTTGTGGTTTGGTTTTGGTCATTTTTTGGGGGTTGTTTGTTTGTTGGTTCGTTTTTGGGGGGGTTTATGTTTGTTTGTTTGTCGTGTTTTTTGTTTTTTGTTTGTTTTGTTTTTGTTTCTTTGGGGTTTTTTATGTTTTGTTTTTTGTTGGGGGTTTTTTGTTTTGTTTTTGGTTTGTGTTTTTGTTTTGTTTGGTGGTTTTTTTGTTTTGTTTTGGGGTTTTTTTGGGTTTTTTGTTTGTTTGTTTGTTTTGTTTTTTTTTTTGTAAAAATAAAGGAAACAGCTGCTTTCAATTATCTTTTTCCTATAAAAGCCAATTAACCTGTCTTTAGTGGAAGCTGGGTCAAACCTCTCCTTAGAAAGAACATGAACAATCCTGGTGTTCCATCCAGTGTTACCATCCAACCTTCACCAGCCAATAAAGCTGATTTGTCATTGCTGCTGTGCATGTTTTATCTTTTCAAACCTTCCTTCCTCACACCTCACTAGTTCATCTTTGGCTCTGAAGCTGTGGCCATGTCCTGGTGGGTATTTGGGGGGGTTATTAATTTGCTAGATTATTATTTCATTTCATGCTGGCTGAAGAGTGGCCAACAGAAACAAATGGCCTTTGGTTTCTAGCACAATTAAAGATATCTTGTGAAGAAAAAAAAGAACTCCCTTGTCCTGAGCATCTGACCCCAGCTGCTGCATTCCCTCTGCCAGCTGGTTCTTGCAGGGGAGGAAAATTAATAAAATTGCCAAACAAAGAGGTATTTTCAGCAAGTGTGCAAACATTGAAGGCCAGACATCCTCCTTGCAGTGCCAGAAGTGGATTCCAAATCAGCAGCTGAACTGAGGGGTTATTTTGTTGTTGTTATTATTATTACAGGGTTGTAGAAATGTTGCTCTACAGGAGATGTTTAAAGGTCAGCTGGAGTGTTTGTTGGGGGTTTTTTGGTGCCTTGACTCCCTAGTTCTGGGCATGCTGCTTTCATGGGGCATCACTGACACGCTGGGGCTCCAAGGATCTGTGTTAGACAGATTGGCATCCCCCTGCCTGTAGTTTCCATATTCTTCCCCTACCACAAAAAATGTGACCTTTGTGAGATTTTTTTTTTTTTTTTTTTTTTTTTGCATCTCTGGTCCGAGATCCCACCTCCTTCAGCAGGAGGAGATCGATGGATTGAGATAATTGAAGAAGTGGATGGCAGTTGCTACCACTCTCAAATTGTTTCCACTGAATTATTTACAATTTGCTCAGAGCTGTGGTGGGGGTGCTGGGAGAGCAGAATGTAGCTTGGGCATAAAACATGAGATAGAGCAAGTTCATTTTAGTTCCAGCTTCACTGAGTGTGCTCCCAGAAGCAGACAGGTGCAGATCACACTGGATTTTTAGATTCAGTGTTCCAGTGACAGTGCAAAAATGCCAGAATTAGGAATAAGTTAAAAAAGCAGCGCTGAGTTGCAAGGCCACAGAGCCCTGTTAGTGCTCACTCCATGATCACAGCTGCACATCCTCAGCAGGGATGGCATAAATCCCTCCCTCAGCTTCATGACATTCTCTCCTTTTTCCCCTGACTCTTTCAGGTGCTGTTTAGGAAAGGTCTGAAGTGTTTGGTGCCCTTGACCCAGCCTGCAGGGCTGGGGGAGCTGGGTACAGGTGTAAATACACCTCCAGTGCAGTAAGATTGACATGAGAATAACTGTTGTTCCCTGAAACACAGCAGAAGCAGGCTGGGAGTACATCAGGTGTTTTCCAAGTGGCATTTCCCAAGGTGGAATCCTGTTCCAGGAGTCAATCCCTGAAGCAGGTGGGAGAGAAAGCACTGGACAGTGAAGTTTCCCTCCTGAATGGAGGAGGGCAGGGCCAGGCAGCAGGTTTGTGCATTTGGAAATTACCCTAAACCACAGTGTTGGGTTTAACTGTGGAGTATTTGATACTGGTGAACTTCAGATAAAAAAATTATATTCCCAGAATATCCTGAGAGGGAAGGGACCCCCAGGGATCCTCAAGCCCAACCCCTGGCCCTGCAGAGCCACCCCAAGAGCCCCACCCTGGGCACCCCTGGGAGTGTTGTTCTGCAGCTCTGGCAGCCTCGGGGCTGGGACCATTCCCTGGGGAGCCTGGGCAGGGCCAGCACCCTCTGGGGAGGAAGGGCAGGACCTTCCTGATCTCCAGGCTGAGCCTGCTCTGTCCCAGCTCCAGCTGCTGCCTCAGGTGCTGTCCCTGTCAGAGGGCAGAGATCAGTGCCTGCCCCAGTCTGGCACTTCTGGAAGTCCTCAGAGTGAGCTGTTTCCTTTCCAGACGTGCAGGAATTTGTTATACCTGTGCCTGGCTTCCTGCCTGGACCCAGCATCTTTGTGTACACACACACACTGATCCTCTGGGCACTGCTCCTCAGGCACCTGCCAGCAGCACTGCTCCCTCTGCCTCAGCAGGTGAGCTGCTCTGATGGTACAGCAGCACCTGGTTCCCAGGCCTGGAAATTCAGGGCTTTTTCTGGCAAATAGCACTTCATGTAGGGAATGACACAGCCCAGCAATGAGGGCTTCACCTCCTCCAGACTTCACTGAAATATCTCTGCAGCCTCATTCAGCTGCACCTTGGCTTTCAGAGCCCCATCAAGGAGCTGAACATTTTGCCCAAAGAAGCCTTCTCTGTGCTTTGCCCAGGAGCTGTAGGTGCAGCTGTTTTGATGGAGCTGGACTGTGTACTGGGATGAAGATGTATTCTCATGAAATCTGTCAAATGTCATTTTAAAAGTCGTTGAATGTGCTCTGCAACAAAGCAGGCAGAATTACAGAGCAGAATGCCTTTTGTGAAGGCTATTGTGGATGTGTCACAGCTCATTCTGGCTTTTGCATGTGGGCTTATCTTCAAATAGCATCCTGCTGTTATGATTAGTGATTGCTATCGTGAATAAAATCTCTTTGGTTTCAGCAACAAAACAAACCACTTTATATATAGAACCCACTGTTGAATAGGGCTTCAAATATTTATTTTCCCATCCATCTTGCCAAATAATCTTCAAGGTGAAGCCTTTCTTCTAACGAAACAATGTCAGCAGTTAAAGCCAGGTCTTGAGGCAGCGGTGGTTTTAGCAAGGGCAGTCAGCAGCAGAGAGCAAGCTGTTAATGCTGCTGGTCTGACAGAGACATCCTTGGGGTCCTGGGAGCTTGGAATCAGGCAATTGTGTTTTACTGGGATGAGCTTTGTGGTGATCCCAGCATCAGCCCCTGGCCCAGGTAATTGGTGCCCTCACAGGACTCCAGGTGTCTCCTGCTGTGTTTCCACAGAGTTTTTCAGTTTTGCTGCTTTTAAAATGATCAGCGTCAACTTTGAGCTTTTGGAGTTGGTAGAGCACCCACAAAAATGTTTCTTCTTATGATTTTGCAAGCCATTAGATGAGACAAGCCATTGTATTCTATTATTGTCTATTAAATGCTATATGGCAGGGATTTGGATCAGATGACCTTTAAAGGTCCTTTCCAACCCAAATTCTCCTCTGGTTCTGTGATTCTATAAAACACAAATATCCAGTTGTACAGCTCACATTTTTCCAAATTAAATTCTGCAGGGGAAAGCAAAGCTT
Organism: Phylloscopus collybita; assembly: GCA_027886175.1. Lineage (NCBI taxonomy): Eukaryota > Metazoa > Chordata > Aves > Passeriformes > Phylloscopidae > Phylloscopus > Phylloscopus collybita. Next base: position 21,051,675 of record JAJNNQ010000005.1, on the reverse strand, counting down.
TTTGCCTCTCAGGCTCACCAGATGAAGACATTAGGCTTGTGGAGGATTGGAACAGTTCCAGTTAAGACTAACAAGCCAAAATTGAGAAATAGTTGGAGCTAACCTTTGATGAGAGAGGAAAGGAAGAGTCTCCTAAAGAGTTCTCATTTAGGTAGAAGTACATAAGGAGGATTCATACATAGATAAAAACCTCTGACAGTAAACTATATTCACAGTTTCTGAGAAGAAGCCCCAGCTGCACAGCACCAAAGGTGTTGGGCAATGCATGAAAATGAGACACAGAGAAGTGGAACACAACTTTCCCTGCATCAGTGGGTTTGCATAACACAGTGAGAGTGGCAAAGGAAGTGATGTCTTCATTTCCCAGTTTTATGAGAGCCTGGATGTGTGGAATCAAGCTCTGGGAGAAGGCAGCAAGGAGGGAGAGGAAGCTTTCCTGTGAGTAATCGAACTTAAAAACTGGGAGTTGTCTTAAATCCTGCATCATCTTTCGGGTTAAATGGTGAATCTTTGTGTGAGCCAGTTTGTTTTGCTGCTGGAATCTGACCATGAAGTTCTTAGGCACCAGGTCTCCAGTACTGTGTGTTCAGTTGTGCTTCAGGAGCTCTCTTATCATTATAAATGTCTCTCATTCCATCTGCCTGAACAGATAGGGCTCTGCTAAGTCTGCTATTAATTTTTTAGGTTGTTTCATTCCAGATAAATAAAATATTTAAAGTGAATATTTTTTTTTCCCAGCACCTGCAGCTGCCTCAAAACCCCCAGCACGTTATGCAGCTGAGTTCAAGCAATAAAGACTACTAACTTAAAATACTTTCAGTGCCAGTGAGCCTCAGGAATGTTGTCTGTGAGAACAGGTGATTGCCAAGTCACTGTTCTTTGGGCACCCCAGATCCACAGGTCCATTGGTGTGCTGGTGCCTCTTCTCAGTGACTAAATGATCTATTTGCATGAACTCATTGATGACTTTGATTAGCCTGCTGTTCAGGCTCCTAACTGAAGAGGCTTTCCATTGGTTTAGTGCCTGTACTCTCAGAAAAGCTCTTTTTCTGCTGCTGTGTGTCACTGTAGGACACAAAATCAGGACACAGACCCTCAGAAGGCTGAGAGGACTCCAATTCCCTGTTTATTCTCAATACACCTGTCTTTATACCTTTTCACAATGAGCCCACCCAAAGGGGTGGGATCCTTGAACCACATTGGTCACATCAGAGGGTCATCAAGCAGAGCCCCTCCTTGGAAATTTAATGCAGGAGAACAGGAGTGTTTACAGTAACACACCCTTGTTTGCCAGAACTGTGCCTGGGAAAAGGATTCCTGAAAATCAAAACATTGCAGGCACAAACTACAGCTGTCCACAGCCAGGCTGGAGCACCCTGGGCAGAGGAAGGTGCCCAGGGAGCAGGATGGGCTCTGAGCTCTCTTCCAGAACCATTCTGGGGTTCCAGATCCCACCACTCCACGAGTTAATTTGCAAACTTCAGCAGCAGGAATCCCAGTGTTACACCCCCCCCCCAAGGCAGCAAGGCCCCTGTAGAAAGCTGCTCTTGCTCTCCAGGGATGGATTTTTGGGGAGCTGCATCCCCCAGAGCAGCTTCAGGCTTGTGCCTCCAGGAGGAGCAGAGTGTCCTCCCTCAGAGCCTGGAGTCTGCAGCTCTACAACTGCTCCTACACAGATTCTCCTGAATAAAGTTTGAGTCTGTTCTTTTGGGGGTTTTGGGGTGAGGTTTGTTTTTTGGTTGGTTTGGTTTTGTTTTGGTTTTTTTTTGGTTTTGTTTTTTGGGGTTTTTTTTTGTTTTGGTTTGGTTTGGTTTGGTTTGGTTTTTTTGTGGTTTTTTTTTTGTTTTGTTTTGTTTTGGTTTTTGTGTGTGTGTGTGTGTTTTTCCTTTTTTTTTGTGGTTTTTTTTTGTTCACTGCAGCTCAGCCAGGCACAGCCAGCAGGGCACTGCCAGAGCTCCAGTGCTGCTGAAAGTTGGGGAGCTCCATGGGGAAGTTGGTGTTTTATCCTTTCTTGTTTGTGTTACGTGTCCAAGGGTGCTCCTGTTGATACAGCCCAGCTCATTACCCATGGAAGAGGCAATCTGCTTCCTCTGGGTACACTGCAGCAGCAGCATCACGTGTTTCAAGTGAAAAGATGTTTCTGACTCTGATGTTTGACAGCTCTTCACAATGATATTTTAAGTACTGAGCCATTTAAGCCTCAAAATTTGTTATCTGGGATAAACTGGTGTATGTGTGTTTACTTTCTGCTGGCTTCTTCCCCACTTGTTTAGATTTAGAAACCAAAAATGTTGTGCCTGATTCATCCAAGAACTTAAATATATATCTAAAATTATGCCTAGTTAATTAGTTCCATTTAAAGTTTTTCTGCTCAAATGCATAAGCTTTTCAGCGTGCTGCTGTTATGTACTAGATCAGGGCTTTGGGAAGAGAAGGAGATCCACAAAAAATTATTTAATTGCCTAAAACTTTAGTTTGTAATTCAAAAGCCTCCTGCTATGTTTAAAGCCCAAACAACAACAAATCTTTTTTTTTTCTAATAATTAGTTGAGGTGTACTTATTCCTGAAGGATATTGAGATGTTTAATCCAGCAGAAAATTGCTATCTGGTGGACTACAGGGAAAAAGCAGGACAAAATTTTATTATTATTATTATTATTACTAAAAATGTAGGCAATTATAATTAGACAAGAATAAAGCAATAGAGTTAAATAATGAGAGGAGCAGAGCTGCACAAAGCTTAGTGCATAGCCAGTACTGAAGCCATCATTTGAAACAGAGTTATTTCTCCTGTTGCCAATAAAATAATTTATTGAAATGGCAGCTTTTATGATTTAAAAGATAAAAAAAAAAATCATTAAAAAATCATGCTTTCTGATTTAAGAAGTGAAAAGAAGCACAGCTTGGTCAGGGGATGCTGGGCAGGCTCTCCAGGCTGGCATTGCCCTGCACAGGGAATTCTTGGGCAGGGGAGGTGGGATGGAAGGAGCTGAGCCCCAGGGCCCTGCCAGCCCAAAGCAGAGGGGGTTCCACACCCTGGGCAGTGCAGAGCCCCTGGCAGGGGGGATGGAGCCAGGATGGAGCCAGGATGGAGCCAAGATGGAGCCAGGATGGAGAATTGAGGGGATTCCCTGCCCTGAGCAGTGCAGAGCCCCCTGCCAAGAGCTGCTGCTGCAGGATGGAGCCAGGAGGGAGAATCGAGGGGATTCCACACACCCTGAGCAGTGCAGAGCTCCCTGCAAGAGCTGCTCCTCAGGATGGAGCCCAGGAGGGAGAATTGGGAGCATTCCCTGCCCTGAGCAGTGCAGAGCCCCCTGCCAAGTGGCTGCTCCTCAGGATGGAGCCAGGAGGGAAAACAGAGGATTCCACACACCCTGAGCAGTGCAGAGATCCCTGCAAGAGCTGCTCCTGCAGGATGGAGCCCAGGAGGGAGAATTGAGGGCATTCCCTGCCCTGAGCAAAGCAGAGCTCCCTGCCAGGGGCTGCTCCTCAGGATGGAGCCAGGAGGGAGAATTGAGGGGATTCCACACACCCTGAGCAGTGCAGAGCCCCTGGAGGGGCTGCTCCTGCAGGATGGAGCCCAGGAGGGAGAATTAAGAGGGTCTCACACTCTGAGCAGTGCAGAGCTCCCTGCAAGAGCTGCTCCTCAGGATGGAGCCCAGGAGAGAGAATTGAGGGTATTCCACACACCCTGAGCAGTGCAGAGATCCCTGCAAGAGCCGCTCCTGCAGGATGGAGCCCAGGAGGGAAAACTGAGAGGATTCCACACCCTGAGCAGTGCAGAGATCCCTGCCAGGGCTGCTGCTGCAGGATGGAGCCCAGGAGAGAGAACTGAGGGTATTCCACACACCCTGAGCAGTGCAGAGATCCCTGCAAGAGCTGCTCCTCAGGATGGAACCCAGGAGGGAGAATTGAGGGCATTCCCTGCCCTGAGCAGTGCAGAGCCCCCTGCCAAGAGCTGCTCCTCAGGATGGAGCCCAGGAGGGAGAATTGAGAGGGTCCCACACCCTGAGCAGTGCAGAGCTCCCTGGCAGGGGCTGCTCCTCAGGATGGAGCCAGGAGAGAGAATTGAGGGGATTCCACACCCCCTGAGCAGTGCAGAGCTCCCTGCCAGGGGCTGCTCCTCAGGATGGAGCCCAGGAGAGAGAATTGAGGGTATTCCACACACTCTGAGCAGTGCAGAGCCCCCTGCAAGAGCTGCTCCTCAGGATGGAGCCAGGAGGGAAAACTGAGAGGATTCCACACACCCTGAGCAGTGCAGAGCTCCCTGCCAGGGGCTGCTCCTCAGGATGGAGCCCAGGAGGGAGAATTGAGGGCATTCCCTGCCCTGAGCAGTGCAGAGCTCCCTGCAAGAGCTGCTCCTGCAGGATGGAGCCAGGAGGGAGAAGGGCAGTGCCTGCCAGGTGCAGGTTCTGTTCACAGCCCTGTGCTCAGCTCTGGATGTGCCTGTGCCCAGGGACAGGGGCAGCAGGAGGTGCCTTCCAGATGGAGAGGACTGCCACAAGGAGCAGCACTTACATAACTCTGACCTAACATCATTTCACTGCTGCAGTCAGCCTCGGAGGACGAGGGCAGCGAGTTCCTGTTTGGTCTGTGCTCTTTTTTCCCCCACTTGGATGAGAGGACAACACTAGAGAAGTTAAAAAAAAAAACCAAAAAAACCACACCAGAAAAACCACACAAAAAAACCAACCAAACAAACAAGAAACCAACCAACCAACCAACCAACCAAAAACACACACACAAAAAACCCAAACCCACACACAAAAAAACCCCCACAAACAAAACAAACAAAAAAACCCCCCATAGATAAATCCTGCAATGGTAACAAACGTACAGATTGTCTGCAGAATAAAGTGTCTGCCCAGAGGGAAGAGAAGGAGTTTAAAAGGATCCCCCAATGTGTGCTGGACTAGGGTTAATGTCAGTAATAAATTTAATGAGGGTGTAATTGGCGTGTTTTCCCCAGTTTGGTTTCTTTTTTTAAGAAGGAGGGACAGGTAAACTCTTTACTGCAGTTTAGGGGCTCAGTGTCTGGGGGCATGTACAGCCTGTGCCACGTGCTGAGTGCACAGCTCTCCCACCAGAACCAGGGTGACAGTGGCCAGGAGGAGGAGGAGGAGGAGGAGGAGGAAGCTGGGCTCTGATTTCACTGCTGAGAACCACAGTGTTTCCTACCAGATGGCAAACCCACATTAGCTGTCCTTTGGTGACGTTCTTGTGGAGGTTAACCTGGCTGGGAGTGCAGAATGCTTTTGCAGAGCAGAGCAAAGGTGTTTGCAATATTCGGGGTTGGTCACTCATGCCCCACCTGTGCAGAAGGGAAGGGAGAGCTGCTGGCCCAGCTGTCCCTGTCAGGGAGAGCAGTGTCACCTGTGCTGCTCGTGGCTGTGATGCTGGGGTGATGCTGCCATGGGAATCCCTCAGCTCAGGGGTCTCTGTGGGACCCCTGGTTCTGACCCCTCCCCGTGACACAAAACCACATCCCTGCAGCTCCTGCAGTTCCTGCTGACAAATCCCCCAGCAGGAATGTGGGTGTCTGATTGTGCAGACACTGTGTGACCCCAGCAGAGCTCCTTCCATCCTGACACATAAATCTGTGTCACACAGAGCAGTCTGCAGGCAGCAGGGGACATGCTGCAGGCACACCAGCAAAACCCAGCTCCCAAGCCTGGCTTTGCCCTGCAGACACTGCCAGCAGCTCTAGCCCGGGTTGTTATTGTTAGATTGTGAGTTGTTATCTCTGCTAACCTTGGAAATAATTCCAGCACTGGGGAGAGCTGCTGAAAAGGACCCTGAGAGAAAATATTTGCTTCCCACATGGATGTTGTAAATACACAAGGCACAGATAAAGTAACCTTAAACGAAGGGTAAAAGTCTGGCTCATTGTAAGTCAGTGATAAAACCTCCAGGTTGCAATCTCACAAAATAAGTTTTAGAGCACTGCACAGAAATGATAATACGAAGAGAAAATAAATTTTAAAAAAACAGATGAAGTTGGGGAGCAGCTGATGAAAAGCGTTTCGAACTAAAGGCTGTGACCTTGAGACACACAACAGTTAAATCTCCCATTTCCAGAGACACTCTCAGAGGTCAGGCTCAGGCTGCAGGGGTGTAGGCCATGCCCTGTGGTCTAGAAGGCAGTCTAGATGTTGAGTTTGGCAAACTGGGGAGGTGCAAAATGCCACCCCAGCGAGCAAGGAGCTGAATCCCTGTGGATGCAGGAATTGCTGCCCAGGCTCTGGCAGCGATGCAGAGGAAGCTGATGGGTCTGTCCTGGTCCCCTTGTGGAGAGAAGGCAGCTGGGATCCTCCCTGGAAAGAGGGAAGGGCTGGTGTTACCCAGCTCCACTCACAGGCAGCCCCTGAATGTCTGGAGAGAAGTTTTGTTCAGGAGGCAGAGCCCTGTGTGAGCGAGAGGAAGATCTCCTTTGGTGCCCCCATCCAGCTGGGCTTAGCAAGAAGGAGACACAAGTGACTGGTTTGAAAACACAATCACCTGCAGGGTGTTGAACTCCAGTTTAACTTTGGGAGTTTTTTTTTTTTTTTTTTTTTTTGCTCTGCTGGCAAGTGTAGAAGCCCTTGGGGGCACTTGCTTCAGCTTGCTGGTAGGTGGTTGGCACTGAGGACATTTCCCTGCAGCCCACAGTGGCAGCCCCACTGCCAGGAATGCTCATTATTGCTGTGCCAGAACAACCTGGTGCTGTGCTAATCAGCCCTGCACATTACAGGGGAAACATCCCCTGCCTCTTCCTGACCACTGTGAGCACGCAAGGAACAAACAACCTTAATTACCAGGTATTTAGGGAAGCTAGCAGGATGGATTGGTATTTGCTGTTCTTTGAACTTTCAGAGTTACTCTGCTAATAAGTGCACTGGATCCTTTTTAAGGTGAGGGAAAGCTCAGACTGTGCAGATGCATCTGGAGTGCCAGCAGCCTCAGGGAGGCTCTGTGTACCCTGCTGAATGCTCCCAGCCCTGGGGAGGGGCCCTGCCAAGCAGCCAGGTGGTGTTCATGGCATGAGGGCTCTGTCTGTGTGAGAGCTTTTCAGTGCAGGGGAGGAAGGACCTGGGTGCTCTTCAGGATGTTAAAGCCAAAGGATGTGTCAGCACTCTCTGATCTCCACGGTGCTGCTACAACAATCTCTGCTGGGAATGGCCTTTCCTCTGCTTATTTAGGGTTAATGTAATAGAACCTTCATTACAGTCTTCCTGTTTGATTTGCATTTATCTTCCTTTTCATCGACGGTGAATTTCTGCTAGGGGTTCCAAAATCGTAATTTTGCTTCATCTAGGCTGGACTACACTGGAAGTGCTGGCTAACATTTGGAGCTGGAAGTGCTGGGTAAATGGTTGTTGGAGTTGATGATCTCAGAGTGCTCTTCCAACCCTAATGGTTCTATGATTCTATAAAAATGAGGGCTGTAGAGACCATGAATGAACATTTAGTTCTGCTTGCCGTGCAGAGGAGGGCAAGGTAAAGCTAGACTGCTCTTGACAGGTTATTTAAGGTTTATTTAAGGTTTATTTAAGGTTTATTTAAGCTCACTCTTAAAAGCTGTGGGCAAGGAGTGTCTTGGGTTACCCACTTGCTGGAGCAGCCCCAGGCAGCAGCAGCATGTGTGATGGGTGCCCCAGATTTCCTGGGACCTTGAAGCATCCCTGCTTAGCTCGTGCTTAGACAGGTGGGGAAGAGAGGTGGGAGTTCTGCTTTTGGAAGGGATGGGGTTGGCCCAGAATCCACCTTGTATTTCCTTCTAGGATATCAAACTGTAGAACAATCAATATTGTATTTACTGAAGTGCCTGGAAAACTGGAGTTTGCTGTTCTCTGCTCTGGTAGCACAACCCAAGCTCTTTGCTCTGGTTCAGATTCCAAGCAGTGCATGTTCTCTGCCACAGCCAAACCCGAGATGCAGCACTCCAAATGATGCAAACATGGAATAATTGCTTCCTATTTCGTGTGTACAGATCCCCTCCTAACACAGTCTGCCATCAGATGCTTTCCTCTGAGCTGCCAGAAGCTCCAGATCTATTTTTCCCCACTGTGTTCTGTGAACACTTACTCAGAATTTGGTATTTCCCATCTGCAGTGTTGGGGTTTCGTTGTTGTTGTGGTTTTTTTGCTGTTGTTGTTGTTTGTTTTTGGGGTTTTTTTGGTTGTTTTTTTAATTGGTTTTTTTTTTGGTTTGGTTTGGTTTTGTGGTTTTTTGGGTTTTTTTGTGGGTTTTTTGTGGGTTTTTTGTTTTGGTTTGGTTTGTTTTGGTTTGTTTTGGTTTTTTGGGGTTTTTTTGGGTTTTTTTTTTTGTGGAGAGTTTTATTTTAGTAACATTAAAACATCTATAATGCATGAAGTAAAATGCAGTTTTCTCATTAGTGTCTCAGTGAAAAGGTCTAGAAAGGAAAGTGATGAGGGCAGTTGACCAGGAATCAGACAGAACATATTTATTTTGGGAATCAGTGAGGGAACTCCTCAACAACGTGGCACTGCCAGTCCATGAGCTTTGTCCCTCTGCTCCCGTCCTGCCACTGTGCCCACACAGCCCAGGCAGAGCCTTACAACAGCTGGGGGTTTGTGCAGTGGAGCAGCTTCACTCACAGAGTCCCAGACTGGGTTGGGTTGGGTTGGGAGGGACCCCAAATCCCACCCAGAGCCACCCCTGCCATGGCAGGGACACCTCCCACTGTCCCAGGCTGCCCCAAGCCCTGTCCAGCCTGGCCTGGGACAGAAAAGCCCCCTCACATTGTCATTTCATTGTAGTTAACAGCACATCAGGGACATTTCACAGCAGCAATGCTCTTGCCCCATAAAACCCCAGGGCTGTGAGGAGACCCTGGGTGTCTCCTTCCTGCAGGTACCATGTGCATAAACCCTGCTCATGCACTGAAACATTCCCTATCAATTATTAACCTTTCAGGGCTCTTACCTTCCTGCTCTTAGAGCAGACTCCTTCTGAGCTTTGGAGCCAAGAGCCTGGGATTTGTTTTTACGATGGAGGTTTGGGAAATGAAAGAGCCACACTCTCCTGCCCACTGTGAAGGAGTGAACAGAGCAGAACAAACAAGTTTTTTTCTGAGGTAGAAGTAGGTTTCATGTTCTAATCTGCACCCTGATGATACTGTTGATATCATTACATATAATAATAATCTGTATTCCACATGCATATAAATAATATATTCATATTTGTAACACATCGTTTTACATGGGTCAGCACACAACACCAACCTCTTGGCCTCAGTTAGCTGTAGTCCTGTCCAAAGCTGCTGGAATTCTAATTAATTTCTCACTGAAATCAATGGAAATGTTTTCATTGATTCTGATTGAACTGTTTCAGATGAAAGCATCATCCTGTCCATGCTCATTTGCAGATGTTTATCCAGACACTTCCTTAACGTCGTTTTCTGGGGTCTTATACTTCCTATGTTTTGGTTTGGGGTGTAAATGTTGTGTGCTCTGGTTTTGATTAATTTTTTTGGTATGCGTCAGAATTGTGGAAGTTTCTTCCCAACCTCACTTTCCTAATGATAACCATTGGAAGGAGATCAAACCAGCCCTGTATCTTTAGAAATGTATGGCCTGCCTTGATAGCAGCCTATCAGGGAATGTCAAGGACATAAAAAATTACAGCACTGCTCTCCTGCAGCTCACTGGGAAATAAAGAGCCAAGAGGAATTTAAATCCAATGCCTGACTGCAGCAGCTGTGAGACAGAGGGTGTTGGGAGGGAGGGGAATCCATCCATCCTGACTGGGAGAATCCTCCTCAGTGAAAGTTCCTGGCTCACATGCAGTGAGCAGGCAGCTGCCAGGGCTTAAGGCCCTGAATCTGCCCAGCTGTTAAATCACTCCCCAGCTGGTAGCTGCCTGTGGATGTGCTGGAGCTGGGGAAATGCAGTGGATGCCTGAGCTGCAGACACTGACTGCTGGCATTTCCCAGCACAGCCACCACTGCTGCTGCTTGGGCTGACACGTTCAGCACCCACAGGAGCCTCTCTGCCTCTCTGCTGGGAGAGATCAGCAGCAGCAGAGAGCAGCAGGGCCTGGGAGCACCTGGCAGTGCTGCAGCAGCACCAGTGAAAACTCATTTCTGGGTTGTGGTCGTCTTGTATTGGGTGTTTTTAGATAAAAACTGTGCATGCCTGCACCTGAAAGGGGAAGTCAGGGGCTGCAGTCCAGGGAGCAGTGCTGCTCTCCTGCCCTCCCTGTTTTAAGGCAGCCCTACAGCGTGGAAAAGCAAAAAAGACCCTTCCCAAAAGCAGGACCTCAAGCCAAAGGTCAGTTTTTTTCCAAATGATGGACTGGTACCAAAAAATATCCATCCCAAAGGCATCAGTGAGTGTAGGGTCATGACAGGGACATCCAGGTGACAGGCAGGATTCTTTCAGGTGAAACAGCATAACAAAGAAAGGTATTAAATTGTCCTGCCTTCAGATGGGAGTTTTGGTAGAAGTTTTAATAAAACACATTTGCCATGAGGCACCCAAGCTCTTCTTTAGGCATTGAGTCTCAAGGAGCAAATGGAAGAAAAGATTTCCTGTTACAAAGGAGAACATCCAGAGGAGGCTGAATGCCAGGGAAACAGGGCATCCAGCCTTTGTGACCTGCTCTGCAGCCCTGCTAACATCAGAAGGGCCAGGGACACTTGGAAATGATGGTACAAGCTATAAATATTCCACCTGCTTCCCCCAGTCTTTTAAAACTGTCATTCCTGCCTTGGGCTGCTCATCTGCTTCAGAAAATAGGAGTCAATAGTAAACACCAGCCACTTGCCAAAAAGCACCTTGACTGTGGGAGGAACAAATGAGACTTAGATTTAGCAGCTATTGTCCCTGGGTTTTTGTGTCTGCCACGGTGACACTTGATTTGCAGTTTGGGGACTTTGCTGTGGTGACAAAAAGTCTGCCTGTAATGAGGAGGAGCTGGGAGTTTTTCATCAGCTGCTCTCTGCTGAGAGCTGGCAGCTGGTCATGCTGCTCCCTTGCTGTGCAGAGCTGACACGGTGCCAGTTCCTGGCTTTGTTTTGTGGTGCCTTTTTTTTTCCCTGCAGGTACTGTGCTGAGCTCATTTTAAGCTGTCTTCTGTATTATATTAAAAATAAGCTGGAGTTGTGGAGATTCTTCCAAACACCATCTCCCCAATGCCAGATTTCAGCATAGCTGTGTTTTACGTAGAAAAGATCCAAAGCCAACCCAGAAACAAACTGGGAAGTTGTTCCCAAATCCTCAATCCCATGAGAATTCAGCGTGGAACCTGCTCTTCTCCCTTCCCTGGGATCCTCAGTGGGGCTGAGGTTTTGGTTTGTCCTGAATGAGAGCAAGCACACGCTCACCTGGGGTGTGCCTGTGCCCTGTGACAAAATGAATTTGTATTTTAAAGGTGCCACCTTTTTGCTGCTTGGCTTGCCTCAAGGGGAGCCTTTCAGCCCTGGAATGAGGCAGCACCTTCCAATTACTCTGTGCCTGTAGGAGAAGGGAATACAGGTGACCTCACCCCTGATCAGTAACAGCTATGTTAATTAACCAACTCAGCCCCACCCCTGATCAGCAACAGCTGTGTTAATTAACCAATACAACCTCACACCTGATCAGCAACAGCTGTGTTAATTAACCAACTCAGCCCCACCCCTGATCAGCAACAGCTTGATTGGTCTAGACCAGAGGCTTTTTGGTCCAGGACCAGAGTTAATTCCAGAAGCTGTGATCCCCTTGGACTTGGGAAAAAGAGGAACCTTAACAAGAAATCAGGGAGAGGCACCTGGATGTGCAGAAGCTGTGGAATTGCAGTCAGGCACGTGGAGCCCAAAAAAGGGAAAGGTGTATAAAGAGAAAACAGGCAGGAACTCTGTGGACCTTTGTTTTGACTCGTTATGGGAAAAGAAAAATGGCAGGATGGAAATGAGAGCCCACAAAAACCTTTTTTTTAATATGAGTATAGGAATCTGGGTTCAGGATGTATAAGGATAAATTCATTTAGTGCCAGTGATTATATAGGAAATGGAGAATCACTTAACAATTTTAAAGTTCAGGATGTTGTTAAAGAGAGGAAAAGGAAAGTTCTCTCCTCTCTGTGGAGTTTTTATTTGATGAGGTGGGAGGACAGCAGTGTAAATACAGATTTGACTGGAGACAGACTCTTTAGTCAGGTGCTTTATGTTAAACTGAACTGCATTTAGCAACTTCAGGTATATAAAGGAATATAAAATCGAAATGAAACATTAACATAACAGGCTTTTGCCACCAGAGGCTTTTCACCATAAAGAGTGCAAAGGTTAATGGCATGAGAAACAAAGGGCTTCACATCCTGATTAAACCAAACCCTCTCCAATCTGTTTCCTGCTCTCCATGGGGGACCAGCACTTGTGATCTGCCAAGGTTATGGCCTTTGTTCCAGATTACCCTTGGTGATAAAAATATCCCGCTGCTCATGTGGATGCCAAGGCCCTGGTGAAGGCTCTGGGGCTGTTTGGCACACAAGGAAAGGAGAATTCAGGTTTTGGCCTCCAAGCTGCAGGGAGTGCAGCTGCTGCCTGTACCAGGATGTGCTGCAGGATGGGTCACACCTGCTGGTGGTGTCACCATGACCAGAGACTTTGAATGAGAGGTGCACCCAACATTTTACATCTCCAAACATGAGGCCTCGCTCTGCTCATCCCAGTGTGAGTGGGAGGATTTTCTTTTGATGGTAACCAGTGTAAAATAGCAGCAGTTTCTGCATCACACTCTGCTCAATCCATGGCTGTACACTGATTCATCTACTTCTTCCACTGTTGCTTGTTTTCAAGTCCTGATGTTGTTGTTTACTCCATTATATTAGAGGGAAAATCCAAAATATCTGAAGCAAACTGTAGGGGACTCCTAACACAAGTGGTCAGGAACCATGAATTAAAAAAATAATACAGAGGCCTGAGCACTCTGGGGGATTTGTTCTAAAAATTCAGGTTCTGCTTGACTGCCAAAGCAGGGACAACAAGGGTTTAGTTGACTACATGAATTTCTTTGGCAATTCTACATGAATAGCATAAGCCACTGGTGGTAAAAATATATTTTGAGCGGGCTCCTGTTTTTGTTTTCTGCTACAGTTCATTAAATCATGCCATGGATCAGTGTGAAAAATCTGAAGGCAGCTGATTTATGTTTAAAGAATGAAAAGTTTTCCAACTCTATTCAGAAAGTGGTGGAAACTGAGGGCACCTGTGTGAAGTAGTAGTTAGCTTTTGTCAAGGACTTTCTGTCAAAAGATTTCCAATTTCCCAGAAGAAATGGAGTCAGGGAAATGAAGTGTGCCAGATGTCTCAGTCATGGAGTGACAAAATCAAAGCCTCCCTTAGCATGTAATACCTGAGAGCAGGGCTGCAGATGATTATAAATGTGTTGGTTAAAGTTGTCAAAACGATCTTTTAACTACTACACTTGACTGTTCAAGCATATCCCATTAATTCCCTATCAACCAGTAATTAAATTGATTCCTCTTTACTACTCCTTCAAGGTTTTCCAGTTCTTTAAAGCACCCTCGGCTTCCTGAGGTGCCTGTGGATAACCCTTTGATGTGCCCAGCAGAAAGCTGAGCGCTGATAAGTGTTCACGTTTTGGGAGATGGCTCCGGGCACAGTGGGTGTGGCTGTGCATGGAAACCCTTCCAGATGAGTCTGTGTTGCAGTGAGGAAGGAAAACATTCTCAGAGTTCTCTGCATCAAAGCAGCCAGCTGTCAGCTTCTCCTGATCTGTTGTGTTGTCCTAGGTTACAATGTAAAATTGTGCCCAAGGTCTGTATTCTATCCCCATGAGCCCTTGGAGCCAAGCTGGGGCAGTGTTTTCCTTATCTTCTGTTAATGAGCCCAACAATGCCTTCCCGGAGGAAGTTATCTCTGGTTAATGGGCCATCAAGGACCCACTGCATGACTCATAGGATGAAATCATCCCATTGTGAGATGCTCTGCCCAGGGGGAGGAGCCAAGCATTCTCACATGGATAGAATCCAGGGTTGGAGACCTCACAAGCAGCTTTTTATCCACTGGATTCCCAGAGGAGACAAGAGTTTCCAGACAGAATCACTGATTTGACAAGAACATCTCATCTGGCTCCACTGGATTCCTGGAGGAAGATTGGACCCTTCTCACCATCACCGGACCCTTCTCTCTCAGGATCGTCTCTACTCCAACAGAACCCCATCTGCCACTCCAGGAGGACTCACTTTTGGACTGCTTCAAACACCCTGACCAACAGGGTGTCAGCTTGTATTGTTCCATTTATTTTATTTTACCTTTTTTTCCTCTCTTCTCCTATTAAATTGTATCTCTGACTGGGAGTCTCACTGGTTTTGCTTTCAAACCAGCACATGTGTGAAGCACACACAGAGCCAGGTACAAACCACAGCATTTCCACCAGTGACAGCGAAGGGAAGAGGAGGAGTTGTGGCTGGTGCAAAGCACCCTCAGTGTCTGCAGCTCCTTGGCCCAAAAGAAGGGATTTGAGGTTATTTTCCTGCCCCCTTCCCCTCTGAACTTTGCACAGTCCTAAACTGTGAGGAGGGTTTTGATGCTTTAATGATGTTCTCTGTCAGATTCCTTTCCGGAGGGCATCACTGTCCCTTCAGTTCTCTCTGAGCTTACTGCAGCTCTCCCTGACAGGAGCTCTTCCCTTTGTGCTGTCTGGGCACCGTGGCAGCTGCTCTGCAGGGAAGGTTCCTGGGCACGTGGCTCTGTGGGTAGGGAAAAATAACTGCAGAGAAGCTGGGCTGAATGAAGATCCACTCACTGCTCCCATCGTTGAGGCAGCCACGACACGCAGAGGGACACACTGAAAGTTCAAAAGGTTCTTTATTATTGCCCCATGATGTCTTTTATACAGACTTTACAAACCTTGAGGGCAAATTCTAATTGATTAACAGCTTTCTTGTTAATTATTCTATTGGTTAGTAAAAGGTATTTTACTTGTCCATCAAACCCAACCATTCTCAGATTGTTTTCATGTTTTCTTTACTGATTCTCATGGGACAGATCCCTTGTTATTACAGGTGCATTTGGTTTTCACCCTTAGCATAGATTGCTGGGTTAAAGGGACTTCTCATTCTCGAAACAGCTTCACATGGGAACTTACAGATTGCTTGTTAGCTGCACTTAGAAGAAATGACAAGCCAGCTATTAATTTAATAGAGCAGGCCTGATTTTATAAAGCCTTTCTTTTATAATAATTCTGCCTGTCACAACGAGTGCCCACTGGCTGGCACCTTGCTGATGTCCCAGGGTGAGGGCTGTGGGCTCCTGCTCAGCACCCAGGGGATGTCAGGCAGGAGGCACCACTGCTCAAAGGCAGCACACACTGGGAAGGTGTCTGCAGATGCTGCTCTTCATTCAAACACAGCACTGCAAAGGTTCTTTCCAGCCCTCCAGAGGAGGAAGGAGATCCACTGAGGGGACAGGTGGAACAGGTGCTGGGTGCAGGTAAAACCTGAGCAGCTCCTGAAAGCTCCACCAGCACAAATCAGTTCCCACCTGCATCCCTTCAGCTTCTTTGCACTGCTCTGTCCCTTCACAAAAATGTTATTGCCTTGAAAGCAGAACAAGGCAGGGGACAGAAGTCCCTTGGCTCCAGTGCAGAGAAGACAGATTTGCCCTACAAGCTTTGTCACCTGGAAAAATCTGCAGTTTTCTTCGATAACAAATAACACATGGAGCACCAGGAAAGCTGCCAGGCGTGGCAGGGGCTGTAAGTCACCACTAACAGGGACACTTCATCAGTGACAAGGCATGGACAGAAGGAAACACACCCACGGTGGCCCCACTGCAGGAGAGCTCCAAGCCTGAGAGACACCTAGAACCCAGATAATTCATAAAGATTGAAAGCAGTGTGTCAGAGTCAGCACCAGCTGCAGTGACTAACTCCAGGTTTATTCTGATGCAGAGCACTAGAGAGCCTGAACAAACCACCCAGGTGTTGCTTTGGAGTAGCACTTCCAGGGCTTGTCAATCCATCACCTGTGCCACCAGAGCTGGGCTTTCTTTGCAGAGAATGAGGAGGTTTGTGAAGCCAGGGGATTCCTAATTAAAATGGGAAGCTGGTCAGAGCAACACACGTACTCCCAACATGGTTAGATCACGCGTTCTCCCTTTATTCTCCCAAAGAAGGGGGTTAAATACAGTTTCAGACAGTTTACAGTTACAGGTGTTTTCTAATTGGTATTCAGTGTAAAAAGAATGTAAACAATTTCACCCTTAAAGAAGCCACTGTAACCATACTGTAACTGTGCTATCTAATACTTAAACACACCTTAAAGTGAAATTTCTAACTGCGCCACAGGCCTGTCTACTCCTAGACAGGCCCGAAACTGAGGCCCGGTTTGGGGCAGTTCAAATCTCACCCCAAAATACCTCATGCCCACGTTCTCTAAGGAATTCTGCTACAGGTTTGGGCAGCAGATTGGTGGGGAGGAAGCTTATGAAATGGAGGGGCAAAAGGCAATGCAGCCCTGGCAAAGTGGGAATTCCCTGACTCTGCCTCGCAGCCAGGAGAGCTGAGGGGTTCCTGGGGCTTGGCACTGATAGCAGAATGGAGCTGCTGCATTAGACCCATTTGGAGAGAGTCACCAGACAGTTCTTCGAGTTGGGAAGAACTGGAAATTCATAATTGCTTTGGCTGTATCCAGAAGTGTCATGTGTTTAATTCTTTCCCAGTGCTGGACCGGGCAGTCAGTAATTACACTAATAATGTTATCTCCCTTATTAAAGAATGTCTTATCTGAGCAATATTGCTCATTTGTATGCATCTGGTATAATTTGAGCTTTCAGGACTTTTTAGGATCATGTATGTGGTTTTGCCTTTCTTTTGAATCTCCCTGACTCCTTAGACATAATGTCTTCCTTGGTTGACACAATGCCATGTTTATCTCTAGGTTTAAACTGGTTTTTAGCAACAAGGGCAAGTTTTAATTCTCAACCAGAGTGTGAGTTTGCCCCAAGAATCCTGGCCCTCCCCTTATCTCTCTGCTAGCAAGGGTAAGGCTGCTCCAGCTGTGCAAATCTCCACGTGCTGCTCCCAAAACTCCACTTCAGGCATGCAGGAAACGCTGCTTTTTCATACAAAGCTGCTCCAAGTTTGCTTGGAATCTTCATATTTCTTAGATTAGTTTTTAAACAAAGGAACTGTTGTGACAGCTTGTACTAAGCTATCTACAAAAAGCTATTTCTCTTTCACTTGAGTTTGCACTGGAATTTTCTTGTTGTGCTGCTCTGTGACACGTTTGGGTTTAATGATGATGCTCACCATGAACTTGTCACCTTTTATCCAAGAGTTTTTTTTTCCTTTGTAGCTTTTTGAGTGCATTTGCTGAACTGTGAGATTGAAATTTAAATTACTTCAATGCCTTTTATCACCCTGGTAAAGTATGAATTATATTTCTTAATTATCTTTTCCAGCATTTAGGCATTTCACAGATTGGGAAGTAGAGTTTTCAAAAAGATAGCCTTGATTATACACTTGTTGTTTCTTTCTCCGTAGGAATTGAATTTTTATTGAAGTCATTAAAACTATTAAGTTTTGATTGAAAAAGCTACACTTGGACCTTTCAGAAAAGCAAGAGCCCTGTCTCCTGGGAATTACAGATCACAGCTCTCATTTGCCTGTTCTCCCACGGGCTCTGGCCACCCTTTGGGTACCAGAGGACACTGGCACACCCCAATCCCAATCCCCTTTAAATTATTACTGTAAACAGTGGTTGTATCCATTAAAAATTCCTCTTGATCTGCCTGATTCTCTCCAGGAGTGAGGCTGTGGAACACATCCCCATTCCCATGGCAGCCTGCTTGCTCTGGCTTGGTTATTATTTACACACAGCTTTTAGGGAAATGTGTTACTCCAGTGAGTATCCCCAGTTCTCCAGTGAGATCTGTCTGCTCCTGTGAGAATTCAGATAAACATTCTCTGTGTAGTGAAATACCCACAACTTTCAGTGGAGCAAAAGGATTACATTTAGTCATAATTATGTTGTACTTTGGGCCATGTGTGAGATCCTGATTCAATTCAGAGTGTGAATTAAAGTGGAATCTTTTTGTGCTTTAAAAAGAATTGACCCAAATTCCAGAGCACTCCTTGGGAATGCCCCCATTCCCTCCCACCCCATTCACCATGAAAAAAATCCAAGTCAGAGCTTGATCCTGCTGAAGGGAAGAAGAAGGGAAATGTTTAGGGTCAGAGGAAAAGGAAGGGATTTGGAGCCAGAGAAGGGGGACATTGCCCATCAGCTCAACAGAAAACTCTGATAGAAATTGCTGCAGTAAAAAAAATGTGAGGGACCTTTGAGGCAAGCCAAGACCAGCAGTCAGAGAAAGGGCAGCACGTGCAGCACCACAGATCTGAGGGGCTTCCAGAATTTCTGACTCCTTCTTTGCCCAAACAGCTTTAAAGGGGAAACTTCTGTGTGGGGTGCCTGAGGGCCAGCCCAGCAGGAGCCAGGCTGGCACTGCCACAGCCACGGGGACATCCTGGGGAGCTTCCCCTATACCTGGGGGCCTCTGCTGAGCCCCAGCAGGGAAATAACATTGGCTCATCCCTCAGGAAGCCCTGGGGACTTGGCCCCTCAGGCTGAGGCTCAGAACATCCTTCCTCTGCAGATACTGTGCTGCTGAGACAGGGCAGAGAGCATCTCCTGCTTTGAAAAAACAGGAAAAGTGGGCTTCCCTGTGCCCTACCAAGGGTTTCTTGTCCTGAGGAGAGGAATCAGCTCTTCTGTGTCTGCCTTTGCCTCTCACACAACTGCAGGTCCTGGGAAGGCTGAGTTACAGCCAGTGAGAAATGACTAATAAAAATGTGGGTTTGCTTTTAACAGATAGCAGTAATTTCACTTTTCCTGGGATGCTGATGGCCTGTCAGTGGAAAATGTAGGCTTGGGCAGCCTGGGTGTGATTTATCTTCCCGTGAAACCTGGCATGAGTTTCCCAAACACTTCTAGCTCATGATAACACATCTTTTATTTCACTTCCTTCCATTGTTAGACAGAAGGCATCACCTGATGAGTGGCCACAAAACACAGCATGAAAACGCCTCCAATCCAACTTTTACTGCATACAAGTGAAAAGAGCAAAAGTTTTATGGGTTGGCCCATGTTGGAAATACTCCTTTTAGAGGTGTTCCTCAAATAAATGGCACTGAAGCCACCAACCCCAGCCATGACATGTTCCCTTCTTAGTGCTCTTCAGGATCAGCAGTCACCAAGGGTTCCTTCAGCTCTGACTGCTACAAAGTTTTAAATGAGAGAATGATAAACATTGAAGAATTAATTATTCTGGTTTAATTAATTAATTGAGAACTGCTGTGTTAAAAAAAAAATACCAAAAACCAACAACCAAGTGTCTGAATTCCCAGCATTTTAAATTGCCACAGAGATGATTCTAATGACCCAGAAGCTCTAAGTTTTTGAGGAGAGAGCAGTAGGGTGTTCTTAAAAAGCAGTTTCCATCTGCTGTGTGGTGGTAGTTGCTACAGACTGCACAAAAAAGGCCTCAAACACCAACCAAAGAATATAAATTAATCTGCTAAATGAAAAGAAATCCAGTGATGCCTTATCCATCCCGAGTTCTTGGGTGTAACAAAAGTTTCCCCACATTTGCAGAGCTCAAACCCCTTTTTTATTTGTCTGGCTTTCCTTCAGCCAAACATAAAAGCTGGGATGACACAAGAAAATAAAATGTGTAAGGGCTGTGGAAGACAGGCCTTCCCTGAGCTAACAGTGTGGAGATTCTGACTGAAGTGGGCTGCAGGGCCAGGACATGTCACTATCTTAGCAAAGGAAGTTGTTTTTGGCAGCAGCTGTTTCACTCTGAGGAGTTTGAGGATGATATCCTGCTCTTGAATAGAAAAAAAAAAAAAAAACATACAGAAGCAGCAGGTCAAAGTAGCCAATTTCTGTTAAAAGGAAGGTGATGGAAACATTCCTGTTACAGCATTTCCAGTGGCCATCTCTGCAGGGAGGGAGCAAAGGAAAGGGGAGCTGAGAAATCCAGAGCCTGAGTGGGATCTAGGAACAGAAACTGAGCCCAGGCTCTGAGTCAGAGAGCTCTGCCTGCAGCCACAGGCCTTGGAACTTGGTAAAAATGGGTAATTGTGATGCCAGGTCTAATAGTGCTTGTACTATTATCTACTACATTAAACCCCTGACAAATACTGAATGGGATTAAATCTGTCCTCTGCTCTGGATTTACAGAGCACTTCATAAACTTCATTAAAGCTCCGTGTAACAGATATTTGAATCCTAACTAGAAAGTCTCATTTTCCAACATCACATCGGTTTTAGCTCCTCTGTTTCATGCCTACTCAGTCATCACTTCCCATTAATTGATGTTTTTACTCACTTCCCTTAGCTTTAGCTGCTTCTCAGGTACTTATTCCAGCAGCTCTGTGCTCAGGTTCCAGCCTCGTGTACAGGGCTCACCCTGTGCCTAGCAAGGAGCTGCATTTCCTCAGTAACTGTTAAAATCAATGAGACTTGGCAGATTCAGTGCAAAAGGGAGCTGTGTTTCTTACAGGATTAGATTCACAGAGCACAGAACTCTGTGTGTGAGTTTATGGGCAAGTGCAGACAGATCTTCTTGTAAAGAAATGAGAAGGAAAACTTATCTCCACTCACTTTCTGCTTTAGTCAGCAACATCCAGCAGTAATTCATGAAGAGACACACATTTCCCTTCTCTCTGCTTTGTTCTACTGAATTAATACATGCACCCATTGGGGAAGATGAAAAAGGAAAGCCTTATAAATATGACTGCTTAGGTTTTGAGAATATGAAACCTGTAAGTGAAATAGAATTGAAAGTAAGTTTCGATGTTTAGAGCTTTAGTTACTGGAGAACTAGAAAACAACAGTGTGGCTGGCTGAAGGTAATTAATCCCCTTTTGATTAAACAATGCCCTTCTCCTTACCAAGAGCCCAAGGGTCAGAGCAGACCCTACCAGCTTGGCAGGAGGGGTCCAAAGAGTTGTTTTTAGGGTTTAAAATCTAACACAGCATGGTAATGTAATGATTCTTATAGGCATGTAAATGCTATAGGATTTGTATCTTGTGCTGAATTGGTTGGTGTGAGTTAGACTGTTCAGTGTAGAAGAAGATTTAATGGATTGGAACGGGAATCTTCTTCTGTTACTTCTGTTACTCCTCTTGCTTTGCTCTCTTGCTTTTTTCTCTCTCTCTCTGGGGCTGTTCCTGCAGCTGGCAGCTCTCAGCAGGGCCTCTTCCCCCAGGCCCTGTGCAATAAATAAACCCCACACTCCAAGGGCAGCCTTGACCCCAGGGATCTCCCATCACCATCCCACCCCACTCCTACACGCACCCACCGTGATCCTTGCCTGACTGCAAGCAGACAAGGTGCCCTCCCTCCCTCCCTCCCTCCCCTGGGCCAGGCTGGAACCCAGCCCTTCTCTGCAGGTGCCTGGTGACTTGTGTGGCTTTTTACAAACAGCTGCTCCCTTCTCTGCCCGTGCCTCCTGCCAGGGAGGAGCCCCTGAGCTGGGAAATACCCAACAGATGCTCCAGCACTCCAGAGCCAACCTCACATTTGACACTGTTCAATATGACAACAACACAGGCTCCGAGGTCAGAAGGCTGAAATGACTCCAATCTTTATTACCCAGGATTTTTTTTCCTTTTATCTGTTTTACAAAGAACCACCCAAGGGGTGGAAGAAAGATAAACTTCTTCAACTGCATTGGTCAAGTCAGCAAGGAGAAGTCCCTCCCAGGGAAAGGGATGCAAACAAAGGTCACAGTCAGGAAAACGTGTCTCTTGTTTGAAGCCAGGGGGCTCCTAATTAAAATGGGAAACTGGTCAGAGCAACACACATACGCCCAACATGGTTAGATCACACATTCTCTGTTTATTCTCCTGAAAAGGGGGGTTAAATACAGTTTCAGACAGTTTACAGTTACAGGTGTTTTCTAATTGGTATTCAGTGTAAGAAAGAATGTAAACAATTTCACCCTTAAGGAAGCCACCATAACCACACTATAACTGTGCTATCTAATACTAAAACACACCTTAAAGTGAAATTTCTAACTGCGCCACAGGCCTGTCTACTCCTAGACAGGCCCGAAACTGAGGCCTAGTTTGGGGCAGTTCAAATCTCATCCCAAAACGCCTCATGCCCACGTTCTCTAAGGAATTCTGCTACACTTGTTGACAGAACAGTGTCTGGGAAAAGAGTTTCAGAGAACCCAAAACATCACAGGCACCAACCAGGGCTACAGGCAGTTGTGCAGGGGTGGAGCAAACGTGGCTGGGAAAATCGATGCACAATTAATGGATTTGCTCACTCTGAACTCCAGTGCTGATTGCAACAACAGCCCCCAGTTATGGGGAGTTTTTGCTGCTGGAATGGAATTAGTTTGGCCCACGTGAGTATGTGTTATTTGCAGTCAGGTGAGGTGCTGTGCTGTGGGTTCACCCCCTGCAAACCCCTCGTTCATTATCTGTACACTCTTTGCACGCTGAACTGAAGTTTCTCCTTCTTACAGTAAATTTTTCTGTCTTTCTCCAACCCTCTCTCAGCTCCTTTTCTCTTCCAATTTCATCCTTACTTTTAGATGAATTTTTGCTGTTGCTCCTTCAGTGGCTGGAGCTGTGAAAGCACAGCAGGAGCTCAGCGCTGCCCCTGAGAAGTGGCCATACAGGAACCCACTCTGTCACCCTTAAATAATCCCAATAACTACAGATATCAGCATATGGCAACAGAAATCTGACATTGCCGTCATTTTCCATGCTTCACAGCATCTTTTTTTTTTTAATTTAAGTGCAGAGCATAAGCTTCAAACACACCAGGCTTCACAACATTTGTACTAATGCTGCCAAGCCACCCTGTAAAATATTTTATGAACCATGAGAACATTTTAATCTGTTGGTGTTTCCTTAATTAAGACAGTTTTACTGCTGCCTGAAACAGAGGTGTTACATTAGCTGAGGATCTCTGCACTGGGTAAATTATGGCATCTGTCTTCTGAATGGAAGTTTGCATTATGCATTGAGGAATGAACTGGTGTGCATTTAATTTAAATGGATGATCAGAGTTTTTTTTGAAAATTAATATCTACCTTTCTAGGAGATTTCCATTATGTTAAATTAGGTTTTAAAAAGCACATTGCCTGGGTAATGTTGGTGCACATCAATTCATAACATTAGCATTTCCTGCCACAATGGAGCCCTTGAAAACATCCCCTGAAAAAAAAAAACATGGATTGTTTGAGATTTGCTGCTTTGTTGAAATTCTAAGAAATGCTGTTCAGGTGGAAATTTTTTTTTTTTTTTTTGCCTTACTGTGTCAAACTGCACAGTACAACAAATTCATTTGGCTGTGATTGTATGTACCAGTGGTGAGTTAGGCCAAATTATTCATACACATAAAATGTAATGACTTGCAGAATCTTGCATTTTCCCCTAATAAAACACATAAACATTACAGGTCCCCACCCTAAGACATTTACTGCTTACAACAGGTAGAGGAACTCTTCTGCAGAAAGCCACGGTTTCCTGCTTTTCAAAAGGTGTAAGAGCTGCTATTTGGATGGGTTTTAAAATAAGAATTAGAATTCCCATCCCTGGATATAGCAGGGCATCCATACAGCAGAGGAAAGGGTCAGCTCTGGAACCATTTATAGCAGCACTGAAGTCTCTTAGCTGAAAGACAGCTTACAAACCCCAATAATTTATTGTTTTAGCCCTGAGAGGAGAGTGTGTGTGTCCTGAAGCAGCTCCAGTGTGACCAACTCTGCTCAGGACCTGCAGGGACATGGCCAAAACCTCCCATTAAAAACCAGCAATTCCATCCCAAAGCTCAGCAAGGGCTGCTCTGGGAGGCCTGGGGGGTTCTCAGGTGCTGAGCACAAGCAGAGGCAGCAGAAGGGGAAGTGCTGAGCCTTTCATCAGTGCTGGGGAGGTACAGGAAGGGCTGTTGTGTTGTCTGGTTTTTGCTGTTCTCCTCGGTCTCTTTAAGGAGTTTTTCTAAAGTTCTATTTCAGCCTTCTGTGTTTACCTTTTACAATGGAGTCAGGCACGATTTTACATCAACAACTTCAACAAAACGTGGTTATTGTAACCATCTAATCACGTTTACATTCCTTTCATAAAAAGGAGATGTTGATGGGCTGTTGGGTTGGCCAGTGTGGTTGGAGAGGAAGATTTTCTTCCTCCAATCCACGGTCACTGCTGGAATTCTATCAATGTTGAAGTTTGTAAATAAACTTCCCCCTTTTCTGCCTTGGACATCCCAGTGTGTGTGAGTGTCATTTCTCTGTGTGCTGTGTGACACTGTTGAACTCTGCACCAGCAGCTGTGCTGCTGCTCAGGGCACTCCTGGGGAGGCACTTCAGGGGTGATGGATGTGACCCTGCCAGCCCCCCAGGAGGGCTGGGGGGCTGCTGCACACCTGGGCTCCTCACTCAGGGCTGCAAGGAGAAGGCTCCCTGCTCCCCTGCCCTTGGAAGTGGCAGGTGGAAGGTGGTGCAGCCAGGGAATTCTCTCTCCACAGTTGAATGTCCCACTGATCTCACAGGCCTGAAGCTCTGGATTCTCACCTAGGGAAGGCTTTCAAAACTTTCGAGTTTTCCAAAACTTTCAAGAGGAAAGCTTCAGTGGCATATGCTGGAGCTTCCTTGTGCTGTGCTAATCCTTGCACCTCGTTTTTTTCCTCTGGCATGGGGATTTCACCCTTCCTGCTCTATCCCTCAGTATTAGTGCTGGTGCTCATTGTCCACGGGCATTCTCATCAGTACCTTCCTTTTCCACCTTGCTGGTTAGAGCTCATGGCTCCTGAGGCTGGAATGGAGATAAGAATCAATAGACACCGAGCCCAAACACAAAACTGTGACTCCCAGGTGTTAATCCCCAAGACTGGACCCCTTCTCACCACCACTGGACCCTTGTTCTACAGGATCATCTCTACTCCACCAGAACCACCTCTGCCACTCCAGGAGGACTCACTTTGGGACTGCTCCCAACACCCTGACCAACAGAGTGTCAGGTTGGAGCTCTGACTCTGTCAGGGTTCTCCAAAATTGTTTGTTTTCTGGTTTGGTTGGGTGGTTTTGTTTTTCTACTACATTTGTATTGTTAGTATTCCCAGTAAAGAACTGTTATTCCTATTCCCAAATCTTTGCCTGAAAGCCCTTAATTGCAAAATTATAATTTGGCGGGGGTGAGGGGTTTGCATTCTCCATTCCAAGGGAAACTCCAGCTTTCCCTGGCAGATACCTGTCTTTCCAAACCAAGACAGATTTTGGCCCCCAACTGTAACACGAAGAAAAGGAGATAAACCCAACAAGGTGCTCAGGAGAAGCCCATCCCCAGCTGGGGGGTTGCTGACTCACAGAACCTGTTGGCTCTGACGTCTGTGGGTGACACAACTCGGGGTGGTGCTCCCCTCCCTCTCACCCATCCCTGCCCTGCAGTGGGACACTCTGCTCCTGGAAATGACAGCTGCCTGCTCTGGGGTGATTCACACAACAACAGGCATTTGTTTGAGGCACCCAGGGATGACTTCATCCCTTGCTGTTGTTTCAGCAGCTGAAAGAGCCTTTATCTGGGACGGGTTTCTGATCCTTTCCATGGCTTGTTTCTTCTCCTTTTACATCACACTTGCCCGTGATCATCCCTTTTGATTGTTTTGAATCCATAAAAGCAGGAGATGAAGAAACAGCTTGCACCTTCAATTTTCCACCAAATGCTGGAGGTCACTTCTGTTTCCTTTGATGTTCTCGTTGGGCCAGACACAAACGTTCTGCTTTGTAGCACGGTGTGGAAAGCTGGAAGTTCATATTCAAAATTAGTGTCTCAGTATCACCTAGGGATGGGGCCAGGCACAGAGCTGGCAGCCTGGGATATGAGAAGTATAAAAGAC
This sequence comes from Phylloscopus collybita, assembly GCA_027886175.1. Classification (NCBI taxonomy): domain Eukaryota; kingdom Metazoa; phylum Chordata; class Aves; order Passeriformes; family Phylloscopidae; genus Phylloscopus; species Phylloscopus collybita. Next base: position 21,025,811 of record JAJNNQ010000005.1, on the reverse strand, counting down.
CCAATAATTGATTGCCAATTAGATAAACTTTTATTGAAGCAAGGAGCCGAAGCGAGCAGCGCTGGGAAAGCCGGAGAGCACAAGTCTCAGCTCGTGCTCCACCCACAGCTTTCAGAATTTTCCCCACAGTTTCCCATTTTTATAACTTTTTGGGCTACACACACCCCTTGGTCCCTCCCCAGTCCATGTTTTCCCCACAATTTCCCATTTTTATAACTTTTTGGGCTACACACACCCTTGGTCCCTCCCCAGTCCATGTTTTCCCCACAGTTTCCCATTTTTATCACTTTTTGGGTCACACACACCCTTGGTCCCTCCCCAGTCCATGTTTTCCCCACAGTTACCCATTTTTATAACTTTTTGGGCTACACACACCCCTTGGTCCCTCCCCAGTCCATGTTTTCCCCACAGTTTCCCATTTTTATCACTTTTTGGGTCACACACACCCTTGGTCCCTCCCCAGTCCATGTTTTCCCCACAGTTTCCCATTTTTATCACTTTTTGGGTTACACACACCCTTGGTTCCTCCCCAGTCCATGTTTTCCCCACAATTTCCCATTTTTATCACTTTTTGGGTCACACACACACCCTTGGTCCCTCCCCAGTCCATGTTTCCCATGTTTGGTCACAGTTGAATTTTCCAACCCCGGCAGTCTGGGGTCTCCTGCCCTCTCAGGGTGCTCGGTGGATGAAGTCTCTCCTCTTCCTCACAGCACCTCCCTTGGACCCTTCCACCGTGGTCACCATGGTTTCACCAAATCTCTCATTTTCCCCCTTTCTCCATGTCTTGTGATCCAAAGTTGCATTATCCTGCACCAAGGCCAGGCTCTTTTTAACTTCTTTACTTCTGTGGTTTCTGCAACTTCCTGTTATTGCTTAATATCTTCTACATATTTACAATTTCTGCAGTTTGCTTAATAGCCCCTTCACATTTATAATTATTAACTATAACATTTAACACAAAATACCTAAATCATTCATTTCCTTTATAACAGACACAACTGCACATTGTCCTGAGCAGCTGGGGACTCTGTCAGAGTTCTCCAAAATTGTTGTTTGTTTTTGCTGGTTTGGTTGGGTGGTTTTGTTTTTTTCTACTACATTTGTGTTGTTAATATTCCCAGTAAAGAACTGTTATTCCTATTTCCAAATCTTTGCCTGAAAGCAAAATTGATTGCAAAATTACAATTTGGCGGGGGTGAGGGGTTTACATTCTCCATTCTAAAGGAAACCCCAGTTTTCCCTGGCAAATACCTGTCTTTCCAAAGCAAGACAAATGCTGACTGCTGGTTCTGCAGCACGAAACCTTTCCAGCTGGGATGGGAGGCTTTCAGTTCAAAATGGGGTTATTTTCTGGGTGGGGTGCTGTGCAGTGACCCGAGGTGCTCTCAGGATGGTTCCAGGGGTGTCTGTGCACCAGCAGAGCTTCCACAGGCACTGAGGCAGCTCCTCTGGGGAGCTGTAACCCAACACCAACGCTGCTCCTTAGTCAGCAGCTCCGCCTCAGGAACTGACATCCAGAGACAAGGGGAGAAAGCAAATCTGCCTGATTATCCACTGCTCTCCTCCTGAAAGGATTTCCTGACAGGGGAAAGGCAGCACCAGCCCGAGCATCCCCTCGTGGGCCAAGCAAAGAGAGTGGAATTCGTGTCTGAGACCCATCTCAGTGATGCCACCCCAAATTTACCTTACTGCCAGGTATGCAGAGACACAGGCCAAAATACTCCAGAAAAACATTCCTAGGGGGAAAAAAGGGTTTTAAATTTACCTTGAGAGGCTGAAATCTCAAAGAGTTCTCCCCAAGGGTTTTTCACCTTTTCATAACTGTAATAGTAATGATGGTTCAAGCATGAAATTTAAAGTCTTGTCTCCAAAGCCTGAAGGTTTGGGGTATCTGTAATAAGCTGGGGGTACCAAATGAGCCACATTTCTTTTTACATTTAATTAATCTCCATTGGCATCTCTACAGCCCTGACCAGAGCAATGCAGTCCTGGGTGTTTTCCCTTCAGTGAGGAAAAGATGTTCCTCCCTACAAGAAGGCACTGAGGAGTCCATTAGCAAAAAAAAATCCCTGAATGGGGACAGCTCAGGGACAGGGAGAGGAAGGGAAACAATTTTAATTTTTAATATAAACTAGAAAATGATTGCAGTCTAATATCTGTACTGACATTTATCTTGGGATGACAGCCACGGAACGAGTTATAGATTCCCTCCAAGTCAGTGGGAATTTTTCCAGCCTAGAGTGTGTTATAGCACAGATCTCCTTAAGAGAAGTGCAGGGTTAGATCCCTCTGCATTCTGCTGGAAATTTACCCCCGGACCGTGCCCCGACAGGTTCCGTGCAGCCTCAATGTGCTGCTGCCACCAGATGGCCCTTGCGGTGGATTCTGCTGGGAAAATCAGCGCAGGAGCTCTCCAAGGCAAAGCATTCCAATCGATTTTAAGGCTGTTTACAAACAAGGGTTTTTGCATAACGAGGCCTCGCTTTCCTTGCCAGTTGGATCCTGGGAGAGCTGATAGGCAGTGTTCCACCGAGCAGCACATTCCCTGTCATCAGCTGGGAAGGGAACGCTGGGGGTGTGCAGACCTTGTCAAGAACTCTTCCTAATTTTGCAAGATGGAGAGCGGAGTGTCTGAGTTACAGTTTTGCTGACCTTGAGTTCACAGGATTCTGTAACTGCTCTGGGGTGCGATCTGGATGAGTAATGTCATCAGCACCTCGCTGATGCAAAACGAAAGGGAAAATTGGAGATAAAAAATGGGGAAGAGGAAAGGGGAGAAGGGAAAGAAGAGGGAAGGGGAGAGGGGAGAGGGGAGAGGGGAGAGGGAAGAGGGAAGAGGGGAGAGGGGAGAGAGAAGAGGGGAGAGAGAAGAGGGGAGAGGGGAGAGAGAAGAGGGGAGAGAGAAGAGGGGAGAGAGGAGAGGGGATAGGGAAGAGAGAAGAGGGGAGAGGGGAGAGGGAAGAGGGGAGAAGGGAGAGAGGAGAGGGGAGAGGGAAGAGAGAAGAGGGGAGAGGGGAGAGGGAAGAGGGGAGAGGGAAGAGAGAAGAGGGAAGAGGGAAGAAGGGAAAGGGAAGAGGGGAGAGGGAAGAGGGGAGAGGGGAGAGGGAAGAGGGGAGAGGGAAGAGAGAAGAGGGAAGAGGGAAGAAGGGAAAGGGAAGAGGGGAGAGGGAAGAGGGAAGAGGGGAGAGGGGAGGAAAGGAAGGAAAAAGAAGAAATAAAGGAGAAAAAAAAAAGTCTCTAGTCAGGTTACAGCTGCGGTTGCAGCAAGCAGAACGAGGCTTTGCCTGCTTCACTTCTGAGTCTGAGGATGACAGGGACAGATCCCTTTGTGTCAGGAGCTCTCTGAGATGGGAAGGAGCACCCAGGCAGAGGCCTGTGTGATTTCCTGAGCTCTGCTTTTGCTTTGGAGCCTGTTTGTTTTGGGTGAACGCTCCATGCTCTCCCTTGTAGCAAAGTGTGGCAAAGGCAGTGGCAGAAATTCTGGGAGTTTAAAGAGGGGGAAAAAACCAACAGAGAGGAACAGAAGCCAAAAAGGAATGAGTTGAAAGCTGCTCACAGTAGTAGCTGCACCTTTTGAAAGCCCTTTTTGTTCCCAAGGATGTGTTTATTTCATTCTACGTCAGAAATTCCTCGAGATCTGTTTCAACTGTCAACTTAGAGCCAGCATCAAACACAGAAATGACACAGGCATGACTTTTTGACAGCCAGTTTTGGAGAAAATGTAGCTGAAAAAGGGATTTTTTCTGCAATGTCAAGAGGCTTTCCAGGCCACACATTGAAGTAATGGCAGAATGATGTTCCTCAGCAGACCTGAGTGATACAAACACAATGATGGGATCTGCTCTTTACATTCGTTTTTGGAAAAAGATCTTTTTCAGGTGAAAGGCAGGGCCAAACATTAATAATGCATCTTTTTTTCCTGTAGTAACTCAGCAAGTAAAGGCAGTGAGAGAGTTTTAAATGTGGGATCACTGACAGGCAAAACCGAGTTCCCAGTCCCCAGCCCTGGCACAGAACTCCTCCAAGACAGATTTCAAGATCACTCACCCCAAAGTATTTGATTAGTGCCACTTGTGTGCTTCAGTAAAGAGCTACTCACACGAATTAATTCAAGATACAGATTCTTGATTCCATGGGGCAGTGGAATACAGAGCTCAGTACAATAAAAGGCTTTCTCTGGAGATCAAGGATTAGCTTTTCCTGTGGGAATGGATCAGATTTATCACCTCATTTAAACTGCACCTCCTCTGCTGAGAAGGCATTTCTGGAGATAGAAATTCCCTTTGTTGTCAATACAGAGGAAAGGAAGTGTCCTGAGCGGGCTGAGGATCAAAACTCCAATGAAGAAAACTGAATCAGTGCCCGCTGAGAAGAGTGGGGCTGTGAAAAGCTACAACACTTCTTCAGTCCAAGTCCTCCCTTTGGGGCTGAGTGTCACAAACACGGAGGGAGGGATGTCCCACAGGTCAGATCCTGCAGCTTTCCCTGGGGTTTGGTCCTGGCTGAAGGCAGAGGTGGATCCCATTTCCTTCCTCCCTGATACCTGGGTCCTGAGGAGCTTTCCCTGCCCTGGATTTTGCAAATTGACCTTTTCACAGCTTTTGCCTGGCTCGGGTGGAGGACAATCCATTTTTGTTTGCTCCTCCTCCCAGGGATCCTCCCCAGGGCTGCCAGAGCAGCACAAACCCCACAGAACCCGAGCAGGGCAGTTTATCTTTGCGGGATTCACTCCAACCTCTGTTTGTGGGATTGCTGTTCCTTGGGGAATCTCCTGGAGCAGGTTCCCTCAGAGAGCTTCAGGAGAACCCTCAGCAGTTTGTCACCAGCTCCCACTTGGCCCATCCCGTGTTTTTAACGAGGCTCAAACCTCGGTCCCTGCCCAGGAATAAAGGACATTTTGTCATTTGTCCTGAGGACTTGTCTGACCAGGAGTTTCTCCTTGTGTTCTGAGAGCCTGCCCAAGGGGAAACCTCTAAACAGCTGATTAACCCTTTGCTGCTCTCAGAGCCGGTTCAGATCATTGTTCTCCCCTGGGTAAAACCACCCGGATTAACCTTGACAAAGTAACAGGCACAAAGAGACTCGTGAAAAATGCAGCTCCTCCTTTCTGCCCTGCATTTCCAGAACTTCCATCTCCATCTCTCCTTTCTGGCAGCAGCACTCTCCCTTTTTACTTTTCCTTTCGAGTAGAATTCCAATTGATCTTTAGAGTGAATCAAGTTGCTTTTGCCTGCAGCTGCTCGTTGACAGGGTCCGTTCTGGAAGATCCTTTGTCTCAGGAAAGCTCTTCCCTCTGTAATTCCCCCACCAAAGTGTTCGCTGAGCACTTGGCTGCCACAGCGCTTTGTCATTCATTCCCTGTGACAAATTTTCAGGCTGTGGCAGAGCCTCCTCTTGAGAGAACCCCAAAGCTTCCAACAGCCAGTACATGATTTTTTTTTTTTTTCCCCTTTTTTCTTTTTTTAGCACTTCAACTGGAAAAGCTTCCAGAAGTCCCTGCGTTTCTCTCAGCTCTCTGAAGAGAGTGGGATCGATGCTTTTTAGGAGCCCTGATCCAAGTGAAAGCTCGGCTGGCAGCAAGAGCTCTGTGCCTGTGGACAGCCACCGAGGGGCTGGGGCTCACGTCTGTGCCAGCATTTTAACCCTGAGGTTTTTAACAGGGAACCTGCAAGAAAAGGACAGCAAACGTGTCCCCAAGGACAGCATCCCCGGGGGCTGCGTTCCCCCGCTGATCACCGCCTTTTGCAGCCCTTGCTTATGCAAGACCGAAGAAGAAGAAAAAGAGGAGGAAGAAGAAGAAGAAGAAGA